>CM035812.1:43418588-44006088 GCA_020458035.1 Magallana ariakensis | reverse complement strand
TGATGACATGGCCTTTGTGGTCACCTACGATCACACACCTAGAACAGATGGGGATCTTGTGGTCCTCGCAGTAGTATTCCAGTTCTCGCCCCTCGTGGAGGGGGCAGTCCTGAGTTAACTCCCCCTTTAAACTGAAAACAACAGTCCATCACATCAAGCCGAATAACTAAATTGGTCTCATAACTAGTCTGAAGGATCAGAAATTATCATGGTGTTCAAATTTTGTTTAATATGGTTTAGTTGGGATTAAGTTCTCTTATCTAAAATATAAACTAAAACTGAACATATTATGATAAGGCCAAATGCATATGATTCCCTGGACCATAGTTGTTCATGAGAAATGAAATACTACAAGATTGATCATAGTTTCTTTTTAGCCAAAAAGTTAACAAAAAATAATAATAATAAGATTAAAGCAATTGCCACTTCTTGATACCTATTCAAATCATACCAGCATGTTTATCTTACGATAGTAATACATGTATCAACATCAGTACAATGGACCATAAAAACCATGTTATCAATGCTTAAACAAATACATTAAATCTTTGTTCAAATAATTTTTTTTTTTACAAGTAATCTCCATCGGATCATAAATGCATATAGTACACATGCAATAAACAATAAGCCAGACAGGTGACTGAGGAGGCCTTGATTAGTCCGACCAACAAGATTTAGAATATACGTGTTTGTTTTTTGGGGGGATAACCCATGTCATCCCTCAAAGTTCAAGGTACACAATGTATTTTTCCTTTGACATCTTTTGTAATCCACCAAATCAGAAGGACTGCATATTGAGGTTTACGGTGAATCAAAACTACCGAGGACAAATAAACAGGAGCTTGTGAGAAAAACTAAAGAATCGGCATTTACATACATTGATCTATCCGTAAGGTAGGCCACTATATCAAGGCTTTTACATTTTAAGACACAACGTCACAAGATGGTGATTTAAATGTTTTGTTAAATTTTGTTATCAATCAGTTTGCTTGAATATCATTTTAGCTCAATGTTTAAAGTATCAGGCATATGAACTGCAGATCACAAGTTCGAATAGGCCTGAGGCTTTTGTTCATATTTACTCAATTACATTTTTGAAAAACATAGTTTTTTATCCAAAATTACTCCCCTATATTTTCCCCCTATTTGACTTATATACTTTTTATGCATTATGCTAACTTTCATACTCAAGTAATTTTCTGCTGATTTGGGAAACTATTTCAAGGTGTAGAGATTGATCCATCTTAAAAAAGCTTAGCATTATTGGTAGAGCAATCTTTATGAAGCAAGTAATCATTTAATATTAAGTAATTAGAGTTTGTTGACACAGACTACATTTGTATAACTGTAAGAATATTGGTAAAATAAATTATTATTAAGTCATGGAAACAAACTGTATTATTATACTTTCATGTTAAGGTGTAATATCCCTCTGCTATTAATTTTACCATATATTTTTTAAAAAATTTCATACTGATTTTCATCAAAATCAATATCAATAGATTCAAATGAAACAAAGTTGAATTGATGAAGCGCTGCTAGATTTTTTAAAAAATTGATAATGTGTCTATATCATGATATGAAGAAAAATAGACATAGTGATTAGAAAAAGCAAAATTTTATCATCGCAGCATAAAATTAAAAATATTAATTGTATATGTAAATAATATATAGTTATATACATTTCCAATTCATATTACAAAACATAATGAAGCACTGCTTTTTAGTTCAGAATAGCACTTTGTTGTATAAATTGCTTCAATCAGCAAGAGTTATCTTTCTTTATCATAGAGTATTGAAGGTTTTACATGTACATGCTTTACATACAGTACATGAAAAATTGCCACAGTTTCTAATTTTTCAGAAAAAAGGTTTTTTTGTTTTTAAATCTGGATAATATAATAATAAATGGATCCACATGTTTCAGAAATGCTAAAAATGTAAACCAAAAAGTGGATCAAATGAATGATTTTCCAGTCATTGGTATGGATTTATTGTCTTGAATAAAATGTGATACTGACTTTTAAAAAATTGTGTTGTCCCATATCTGCTCTCTCAGAATAGAAAACCCTTATTCAATTTTAAACATTTGAAACGTTATAAGTTTCAAACAATGATAACTAGGTCTAGAGTGTGCATTTGTATTGTCACGTTTTTCCCAATTATAATTCATTCACCTTTGTGAACGAGCTATAAATAGAGAGAGAAAAATTCTCTGGCCTAAAACATCAAACACGTACTGTTCATGTACTGAACTAGTACATAAAATTTAGTTATATTTTTTTAAAAATTAATCCATTGGGGGAGAGGGGAGGGGTATACATGTAGATATTGTCTCATAAAAATTTGACTAATATGATTCGCTTCTTGCAATTTTTTGTAAAGGTTTCTTTACTTGCCTACCCCTTTGCTTAAAGTTGGGGTTCAGTTCGTTCTGTTCAACACTAAATATCACCTTCCAACATAAATTGGGGCCCAGCACCGCCTCCCTTGTTGCTACATGCCTTTAATTTAATAATTGTGAGTTAACAGAAGCAAAGTGAGATTATTTTCTACAGAAGTTATCTCTCTTATCAGAGGGATATTTCACCTTAAATACTGAAATCTAATTGGTTTAGACAGGTGTTGATAATTTGTTCTATTACCCTCTGCATTAGCAACACACTTGGCAACGGGTAACACTATATAAATAGTGCCTGTTTGGGAGGGTAACGGTTGAAATTGACACCCCAAGAAAACCATTGTCAACCTCCGCTTCGCGGAGGTTGACAATGGTTTTCTTGGGGTGTCAATTTCAACCGTCGCGTCGGTTGACAATGGTTTTCTTGGGGTGTCAATTTCAACCGTTACCCTCCCAAACAGGCACTATTTATTTCATTATACTGAATTTCTTAATTTTAGAGAAAATTTTACTGCTTTTATATAGAAATGACGTTAATTTAACGGCGAACCGTACGCACTTAATTTACGCGCATGTAACAATTTGTTATGTCGGCCCGTTGATAAGCGCGTTGCTAACGCTGAGGGTAAGAGAACGGATTGTCAACTGCGTCTAAATCAATCAGATTTCATTATTTATTATTTATTTTATTTTATACACTTGGCAACGGGCCGATAGAACAATTTGTTACATGCGCGTAAATTATGCGCGTACGGTTCGCCGTAGAACTCAAGTCTTTTCTTAGCTGCAGAACTGTAGCTCCACGGAAAATTTGGGTTGACGGACCGTGGAGCTACAGGTCCACCCGTATAAAAAATTGTATATTTATTGCGCACAAAAAGTTGCGCGTGGTTTTGGACTTATTAACCTAATTAAGGAATACATTCTGTGAAAATCTTAATACTAAAAAATTCCTGAGACATTATACTTAACATGTCATTACTTAACTTGCCTCTGAATATCTTTTAAACACTCTCATCGGCCCCGTAAAGTGAAATGGTGTGGTTTGTTTACATGCAAAAATGGTGACTCTTGATCCCGATGTGAATTTAGCATACTTCAATTTCCGAGGTGGGTTAGGCTGCTAAGAAAAACGTTTTGGGCAAGTAAAGAAGCGAATCAGTAGTAAATTTTCTCAGGAATTTTTTGGTATGAATATATTTACATAACATGTACCAAAATTAGTTTAATAAGTCCAAAACCGCGCGCAACTTTTTGTGCGCAATAAATATACAGTTTTTTATACGGGTGGACCTGTAGCTCCACGGTCCGTCAACCCAAATTTTCCGTGGAGCTACAGTTCTGCAGCTAGTCTTTTCTATATAAAAGCAGTAAAATTTTCTCTAGAATTTAGACATTCAGTATAATAAAATGTGACACCCCTCGAAAACCATTGTCAATAATTTTCTTGGGGTGTCACTATCAACTGTTACCCTCCCAAACAGGCACTATTTATATAATCTCACCCTAACCAGCCTCCAATGTACTCATATCTCCCTAAAGGTCCTCTACATCTTCACCTTAACTGTCTAACCTGCAGTGTATAGTTTCAAATCTCCCTAACTTGGGTCATTTTCCAAAGAAGCTTATCAACAGGATACTCCATCTCTGGCAGAGCAGAGCAACGAATATCCGGAACCCTAGGGTATTCTGGTCAATACCCTCTAATCCTTTCTTTGTAAGTTATAGAAATCCAAATCCCCATAACACAGTGACATTTTCCAGGGCACCATCTCCCTGAGAAATAGGTGTTCTAAACACACTTAGAAGAAAAACCTAACTCTACCAGGCTGCAGAATTTCCCAGATACTGCATATCCTTTAAAACCTCTAAAGATCATCCCAATTCCCCTCGTGTTTAATTGTCCCATTCTCCTTACAAAGAGAACACCTACCGGTATGCATCAAAAGGTGTCATTAAGGGGTAAAAAGTTAACCATACAGCACTCCAACAAAACCAGGGAAATATATAACTTAACTTATAGTCTATCCAACTACACCTTTCCCTATCCTCAAGAAATACACATATGCATTTTAATAAAAAAAAAAAAAAACCCAGATACTTTCAAAGGGTGTGCAATCACTTGAATTTTTTTTTAGATCAGGTAGGCATGCAATGCTCAATTTTTCATCCAACAAGAAATCTTTACCTCTCTTCACTCTCCATAGGCAGTGCTTGGTGTTGTCTTAAGGTGTTTGACTTGGAGTGAACCTACATCAAATAAAACAAACAAAAAATGAAATTCCATGAAACAAATTCAAACTCTTTTGTTTCCAATGTTTTCGAAAATTTAATAGAATCCTTGGAGTGTTTTCATTTATAGCAGCAAGAACTTTTTTTCAATTTTGGAAAAAATTCCAATGTTTTTTCCCCCTAATTACCTCCATTATTTCAAAACATCTTCTGTTCTTTTTAAAAAAAATATATTACCTTATCAAAACATCCTTGGCACATAATTACATCACATTTGTCACACTTGCACATCGCTAACCTACGAAAACATTCTCTACACATTTTCTCTAAAAAATAAAAAAGAAGAACAATCACATTTTTTCATTATAAAATAGATACAACATGTGTTTCATTTATAACATTTCAACAATTGAGATTTGTTAAAGTAATTCTCTTTTTCGGATTTAAATGTACAAGTATACCTTCTCTGTCTGACTGGTTCCTGAACGCTGGATTCTGGACCATCCCTGCAGGGGAAAGTTTCTCCAACTCTCTTTTTAAAAACAGATCATATATTCTTACCGTTTAAGCATTAAAACATTTTTTTTTACCTGCTTAATAAATATGATGGGGTATAATGTTGACACATCATTCAGTCTGTGAAACAGAAATCTGTTATCATTTGTTCAGTGTACAACTTACTGATTAAGTAATGCCCTCTGCTGACACATCATCCAGCCCATGACATAGATATCTGGCCATAAACTCTTGACACTTGCCTCTCCCTGGGGTAACTGTGTTACTGCCTTTACAAAAGAAAAAAAAATATCATTTCAAATTGAAATTTTAACATGGGCAGAAAAGAAATTCTATAGGACAATATCAATCTGTCTGCTGATCGAGGTGCATGCATTTCAATCCATCTAAGAGAACATTTGAGCAAATACTATCAGCTTTCTTCAACACTCGATCTCTTGCATGGCGAGTTAAGATTTCTATCTGAGAATGTTTTGGGGACATAATGTACGGTATGATATCAAGACTCTCAAACAAGCCAGATTTTAAGATATTTTCAGTAATATTTGAAAAATCAATATTCAACAGGGGAAGGGAGGTGGGGGGATTCCCCCACCTAAAATGCCATATTACTCGGCTATTATTGCATTTCAAACACAATCTAGCTATAAATAGTATAAGCTAGACCCCCAGACCCCCATCTACTTTTTTTATTTCTTTCTTCTACTTCAAGTTTTAGAGACAACCCTGATTTAATTAGGTTTTATCAAGAGTGAATGTACAACTGTGGAAAAAAATATGTGTCTAATGATGATTTTTAACAGAGCATTTCTTGTAAATATACAATCTGATTAAAACCAGCCGTTCTGATACGCTACCGTTCTCGAACATCTGAAACAAGCCGCTTAGAGGTCACGTCCGAACGACCTTTCGATAAGCCAATCAAATTGTGGCTAGCAAAACTCTGCCAGCAGATTCTGTGCGGTTATATTTACCTTGCTGTTACTTCACCCGATAGTCTTTAAGAGACTTTATGAGACGGGGATTCTCATTGGTCAAAAAGGTCACGACCTTATATTTAAATATTTAGATTGTCGGGTCGTTCGGACATGACCTCTAAGCGGCTTTTTACAGATGTTCGAGAGCGGTAGCGTATCAGAACGGCTGATTTTAATCAGATTGGTAAATATCAACCAAATAATTCAGTTCATGATTTTTAATTAATAGATTTAATAAAATTTGAATAAAAAAATATGGTGTCTTCAACAAGGTCAATTTTACAGAATCATGAGCCCCGAATTATTTGTACTTAATATCATATATAGCACTATCAACACTTACTTTACATGTTGGACAAGCAATGCAGGTCTTTGTGTCTCTAGCTAGCTTTGTTAAACATCCCTCACAGAAAGTATGGCCGCAATCTAGTATCAGAGGACTTTTGTGCTGTCGATTATTTTCTATATTAAGTGAGAAAAAAAAAGTCAAATACTTTACCACTGATAAAGATCTTGAAAAGCTCTGCTAGGCACTCAATCCCTCTCTGTTCCATGAGGATTTTTATTAATATCTAGAATGTTCTTTGGTTCATTAAGGTAAAACAGGTAGAACGATTCGTTCAACATTAAAAAAAATCATTTATTGGGACATTCCTTCATAATTTAGTAATTTTAAGTATAAAAAAAAATTAATTTGAAGTCAGTCCAAATATCATTCTTAGCAGAATCTCTGCTAAAATGTGAATGAATTGTATGTAGTAGAAGTTGAGTAAGAATGTAAGTAACATTAATTTAAATCAAATAATTGGCCAGCTAGAACATATTCCATTTTAGAAAAATTAGTTTTTATCTGTATTATAAATTATATTAGACACAGTTCTTATAACCTGACATAATCAAAATTGACTTCAAACAGTTACAAAAAATCCCACCAAACAACATACACATTTCTTCTTCTTCTTCTTTTATTTAATATATATTTATATATGTTCAAGATCTACAAAAACACCAAAAAATTCATTTGAATCCCTAAAATTTAGCTATTGAGCAGCATGAAATACAGAAAACCTTGAAATTGACTTCCATGGATTATTGTTTTGTACTGTAACCATTTCTAAAGATATAGGTGATGTAACATTTACAATACAATACAATAGTATGATAGTATCACCTCAAAACACAGTCCATTAGCTGCAGGTCTGTAGCTCCCGGTCTGAAAAAATTTGGATGGACGACCTGGGAGCTACAGTGCCTCCCATAGTAAAAATCTGCAATTTACGACGCACAAAAATTTGCGCTAGTTTTGGACTGATTAACCTTATTTCCAAACACATTTCTATACAAATATTTAATTCCAAAAACTTCCTCGGACATTTTACTACAGATATGAACACTTTACTTGCCTCTGATATTCTTTTAAACACCATCACTAGCCCCGTAATGTGAAGTGGTGCAGTTGGTTTACATGTAAAAATGGCGACTGATCTCGATCTCGACGTGAATTTAAAGGGACCTGGACACGATTTCAGATGAAAATTTTATTTTTGATTTTTATGTATTAAATAGTTTACTTGTGTATTTTGAATGATTTACCAAAATTTGAATGTTAGAAGTCGTGTTACAATCGAGATACAGAGGAAAGAAGTCGTTGTTATGTAAACAAAGCTCGAGTCTTATAATTGTTAACAAATAATGTAAAGTAAAGAAATTACAATTTCTTTGACAAAATAACTTGCGGAAACAATATAAACTTATTAAATGTGTTCATAAATAAGTTTATCAACAACAAAATTCAACATTAGATTGAAACTTTTACCAATTCAAGACATATGTAAACAATAACAGGACTCGAGCTTTGTTTACAAAACAAAGAATTTAACCTCTGTTACTCGCTTGTAACTCGATATTTTACTTTCAAATTTTGACAGAGCATTGAAAACATCCATATTGACCATTCTAGACATTAAACATGAAAAAAAAAATTTTGAAAAAATTGAGCTCAAATCGTGTCCAAGTCCCTTTAACATACTTCAATTTCCGAGGTCGGTTAGCATGTTTAATAGAAAGTTTGAGGCAAGTAAAGTACCGATATCAGTAGTTAATTGACAGAAGAATTTAATGGTACATGCATGTACTAATTTTTTCCACAGAGTTTGTGTGAAAATAAGGTTAATCAGTCCAAAACTAGCGCAAATATTTGTGCGCCGTAAATTGCAGATTTTTACTATGGGAGGCACTGTAGCTCCCAGGTCGTCCATCCAATTTTTTTCAGACCGGGAGCTACAGACCTGCAGCTAACAGTCCATCAGCGCTTGCCATTTATGTCCACACGCCGTAATGGTGTCTGCTTTTTTTACTTTTGTTTCTAAACCAATGCAAAAGAATCTATCATTCTAAATACTGTACCTTTCGCTATAAAAAATCCATTGCACTTTGGACATGCCGGGTTTCTTTGCAATGAGCTGACTTGTGTTATATTATTTGACAACATTTTTATACCATTTCCCACCACCTGTCTCCATCAACTTCCCGCGAGTTTTCTCGCATTGATGGGTTAATGATTAACTCATACACTTTGTATTCGGATTAAAGTGAAACAAGTCATTTATCCAATATAATGTTATCAGGATCAATATTTCTATTAAATAACTGAACATAGTTTTTATTTTGCATTTAGCTGATTACCAAAAAACGACAATTTTATTTGAGAGCATTGGAAAATCGAATATATTCTGAATGGGTTGTCAACTAAATTACGCGTTCCTGGCAACTTTCTGTTTGAAAATTTATCAGTTTGATTGGAATAAATCGGTAAATACCCTTGGCAGTCCAGAACACTGAGAAGAGTATGGGCATTTACAATTCATCACAGTTATAATTTATATTTGCGTAAGTTTTGTTTTTGCACATGTAGTCATGCATGTAGCATTGTATTTGATTTATTTTTCCTTGCTTGTTCTTTGTGCAGACAATGCAATGACAATGTATGGTAGGTCCTATCAGTGCATGTTTTTAAGATAACGACAAGCAACAACAAATCTTGTAATAAAGAATCAATATCTTTCAACACTTAAATGGTGTTTTTATTTTTGCCCAAATTATATATGTGTGTGAATTGCATCAGAGACATAAATAAATGTTATTTATGTCTCTGATTGCATTAATGCACAATTAACAGTGATTAAAGAAGTATTATGTGTGGATTTTCATAACTTTGACTCTCTCGGCAAAATCTTATGTGATATGCTGAAAAGTATTATTATACACTTGCGTGCCAAAAGTATGTCATTTTTTTTCTTTTTTCCCTATATATTTCATTGAAAACAATATTAAGACTTTTTTTTAAAAGGTTTTCTGTTGTTATTTTTCGTCAGATTTTGAAGAAATTTATATTGATGAAAGTAGATTCAATTTGCACTTTTTGACATTCATTGAAATAGTTTTTTGACAACTTATTTGTAAAATTTGATATTTCAAAAACAACAAAAAGATATTTTTTAAGAGCTCTACTATATATCTTTTGCAATATCCGAGCCAAATATATTTACTTTTGATTGTGAATATCATAATCTCAGGAACTGAAGGTAGGAAAAATATTTAAATACGATGCCAAAAAGCTAGAGAAATTCCGATTTTATCAATCCAAGTCTTTTTAAAATCAATCAAAGGATTACTTTTTAACGATTCTTTGAAAAATGTTAATTGGTTTTCAATGAATTATATTGTGAACAGAAAAAAATTGACATATTTTCGGCACATGAGTGTAGTTTGCAAGCTGACCTCAGTTTACTTAATGGAATGCTTGTCTTTATTTATGGGGGCTGCAGCAAATGATGAATACACAATGAACATGTTTCTTGGAAGACTTGTTTGAGTGTATGGTATTTCACGATCTGATGTTAGTAGAATTAATCAAGGTGAAAAATCGAGTATTAAAATGGGTTCTGTGTCTTTGTGCATTGACAGCTGAAAAAGAGTTCAATAAGTTTCAATTTATGTCCATGCATTGTTCAAATTGAAATTCTGCACTGTTTCTTTGAGTTAACTATCAATTCTTTGACCTGTCATGTCAGTGATTGCCAAATGATTTATATTGTCTTTGAAATTTCTGTTGAGGAAAATTTTAAATGATATAAACTGTTGTTTCTGGATGAGTTGTCAAATATCCTGCATTACTATTATTTAAATATGAGCTTAAGGTATCCGATCCATATTAGGACCTAATTTTTTTAACCTTGAATATCCATCATGTATTAAATACTCTGATATTAATCTAAAGCAATTTAGAGTAGAAAAAGATTTACAGAGAGAAATTTTCAAAAATATTATTAACTAAGCAGTAATTAATTAATAAAGATTGCATTAAGGTCTATGGAGACAAGCACATTTTTTTAAATAAAAAAGTAAATACTAAGAATATCAAAAAATGCTTCGGTGGAAAGATGTATTTTATCATTAGGAATACAAAAACAATTAAAAATAAATTTTATACGGTGTAGATTTTTTTAGAATTAATTTTTATAAATTAAAAGCAAAGGGGAGCAACTCTTCATGAAAAGGAAAAGGTCATTAATTAGGACACATTCCACTCTGATACTTAAACATGAAAATTATGTCCAAGTATACTGAGTATTAAGCCCATACATATCTGTTTTGCATCCAGATTCACTGAATCTGGGGCTATTATGGATCGGATATCTTAAGTTACTTGTATGTTGAATGATCCTATATATCTATGATATGGTACCAATCTAAATATTGTATGTATAAGTACTCCAACTTTGTGCAGAATACAACTAGCCTTGGATGCTTTCAAACATAATTATGTTTGTGTACAAATAAAATTTAAAAACACTCTCCTTGCCTTGATTTGCACCTCATTGAGTTGCAAATTTTAACACCCTTCCCAATTCATTCCTTGAAGTTGGTCATTAGACAACATCATTACAAATTTTGATTTTTATGTCATAGGTCATATTCCAGAATAGTTTTCATGATCATTTGATTTGAACATGTTGAAGTTTTTATAATGAAATAAGTTTTACTTTTATATATTATTGTATACAGAGTTGCCGCAATGACGGGACAGATAACTGAAGACGAATTCCTCAAACTTCGACATGACTCAGAACTTCGTCTTCAAACATTCTATGATCATTGGCCTGCCACCAAAGACTACCTCAGGAAGGAAGAGTTTGTGCGACAGGGATTTTACTGTGTGGGGCAGGGAGATCGAGTCAGGTGTACCTACTGCCGTGGCTACCTCAGTGATTGGGAGCCCAACGATGATATTCTGTTAGAACACAAAAAGCACTTTGCCAAGTGTCCATTTATCGTATCTCCGTACAAGTATCCAGAATTTCGAGACTTTTCTAGTCGTTTGGAGTCCTTCAGCGATTGGCCAACTCAGTTTTCACAGAAAAAGGAAGACCTTGCTCAGGCTGGAATGTTCTATCTGGGTGAATTTTAGTTTTATAATATCCACTGATATTTGTAAGCAGTTTGAAAGGGAAATAGTCTTTGAAAAAAAAATAATTATGTGTTAGCAATAAAAATGATGAAAATGAATCCTAGGACCATTTTTAGCTCACCTGAGCTGAAAGCTCAAGTGAGCTTTTCTGATCACATTTTGACTGTCGTCCATCCGTCTGTCTGTCTGTAAACTTTTCACATTTTCAACATCTTCTCCAGAACCACTGGGCCAGTTTCAACCAAACTTGGCACAAAGCACCCTTAGGCAAAGGGTGACCCCCGGGGGTAGGGTAGGCAACAATGGGGGTAGGGGTCGAATTTTTACATAGGAAAATATTGATTAAACCTTTAAAAATCTTCTTCTCAGAAACTAATCAGCCAGGAAAGCTTAGACTTATGTGGAAGCATCCTCAGCTAGTGTAGAATCAAAGTTGTGAAAGCAATGACCCCTGGAGGTAGGGTGGGGCCACAATGGGGTTCGAATTTTTACATAGGAATATATAGAGTAAATCTTTAAAATCTCTAAAACTAAGTAGCTAGGAAAGGTGAAACTTATGTTGAAGCATCCTCAGGTAAGGACTAGGTAGATTCAAGTATGTTCAAATCATGATCCCCGGGGGTAGGATAGGGTCACAACGGGAAGGGGTAAGGGAGACAAATTTTTGACATAGGAATATATGGAGAAAAACCATTTGTGTAGAAAATCTGTAACTTTAGTAAAAGCAACCTTAGGTAGTGTAGATTCAAATTCATTGAAAAAAAAATCTTGAGGAGTAGGGTGGGGCCACGTTCGGGATCCAATTTTACAAAGAAACACATTTTTAATTAACAGAAACTGAAATGTTATAATATATGGTTTTGCTTATTTGCCAATTTGTGATTTATTAAAATTGTTAAGACTTTTGCCCCTGGACGATTCTTGGGCCTCACAAGGGGTTCAGAGTTTGATGTAGGTTTATATCCCATGTAAAACAATTGTCTAGGATCTTGATGAGAACTGCAGGGTTCGACACTAACGGTAGACCGGCGGCCCGAGTCCACAAAAAATTGGGAAGGTCCACCAATTGTTCAGGACCTGGTGGACCGTCGGTCCACTAAAATTTTAAACTTTTATTATGAAAATCATATTATTATTGAATTATTAATGCAAATTCTTACATTGAAATTGACAACCAAAAATGAATAAATAAAGTTTTGTATTCGCGGTAACTTCATCAGAATTTCCTCATGAAAAGAAGTTGAAGTTATTTGTCCTCTGAGTTCATGATTGTGTAAATTAACTTCATTGACAATAAAATGATAGTTGATTAATAAAAAAGATATTTTTAATGCAAAATAAAAACTGAACTGCGATGCTGAACATGTGATATGAATTTAAAATCATCCTGTTAGAAAAGGGACTTAATTATAAACATAAGAATATACATGTATTATATACTACATTGTCCAGATATTTTGTGTTATGTCTCCATTAAGCTGATTTTATCATGCCTATTGTTGCTCAGGTGAGTGATGTGGCCCAATTGGGCCTCTTGTTTAAGTCTTCTGTGGAATGGACCTGTCTGAAACAATACTCAATTCATGTATACAGTTCTTTGCAGATTTGTCATTTTAAAGAAATAATTTCCAATTTGAAATAACAAATATTGCAGAATAATGAACTTTGTTGCAGCTATCATGGCTATGGACTATTCATTCTGCTCCTTGTCCAGGATGGTATTATTTATAGAACTGATATGTGGTACAATTATTTTTGAAGGCAAAGGAGATCAGACTAAATGTTTTTGGTGTGGTGGTATTCTTGCTGACTGGGAACCAGGTGATGAACCAGTTTCTGAACACAGGAAATGGTTCAAGCATTGCAAGTGGTTGGAGGTCATCAAGTCCGAACCATTCTTTATCAAAGCGGTTTGTATAGAAACTGTTTGCAAAGCTGTGCTATTTTCAAGCACCTTTATTTTGTTTTCACCCATTGGCAATTGAATCACTTATGTGTTCACCATGCAAGTATTTAAAACAGGCTAAAATTAACATCAGGTCTGATATCAAATTTTATTAATATCATAAAACATTTTGTATTATATTAGATAAGCAATGCAGTTGTTTTTACAAGCATTTGTACAATATTTCTAGTATGAATAAAATAATGTTGAAGTTCGAACTGTGTTTACAAACCAAACTTTACCAAGAAGAATTCAAGAATATTAATAAAGATAATATGGGATATTTGGCTTAATAAAGGTTTGTCCCCAAACATGTTTACAGGTTATATATTTACAATAAGACTTCAGCATTCACCAACAATATTGTGAATCAGATTTGAAAATTGTTTTTCTATCAAAATACATGTATAAACCCAGTTAATGTCAGTCAAATCCTTCTCATAGCTATGAGACTAGTGAGGATGGTCCCTATCCTTGGTTTTCGTGGTGCTAAGTGGATGAGAGTCACTGACTGCAAATGGTTGGACTGAGACAATGCACATATAGTGCTTTAATTGCCTAAGTACACAATATCAAACAATAGAGTACTATTATAAAAGAATATTCTATTCGAAGTCTGAATTTTGGAGGATCAAGCATAATCTTGGCATGAAAACATATGGGTTTGGCTTGTTTAGAATATTCAATGACACATGTGTAATTATTTTTTTTTTGTATAGCCCAACATTTTTTTTAATTTCAGCTGGAAAGAGAGAAAGCAAGTAAAGATAAGGCTAAAACAAACACATGTAGTAAGTGTGATGCTTTATGTAGAAGGTCATGTCTTTTAATAACCCAGATATGTGTGAAGTTGTATTACATGTATTTCGTAAATGTTTTCGGAGGTTTTAGGGTACGTTGCATATTTTTTAATGTTCTATATTATGCTATAATATAATTTTACTGATTGAAAAGTGGCCATAATACTGCATGTAGATATAATTCCTAATTGAATGTGAGGAATTATTAATATCTGCATAAAATCGCAAGAAGTGCATCTCCAGTTTAAAGGAGTTTAAAATAATTGCTTTTATTTTTCAGACAAATGAAAAAGGTTTCGTTTTAATCTAAATTTTTATTTTTATTTTCAGAGGTCCCTGTTCAAGAAACATGTTCACCAGAAGAGCTGGCCAAACAAATTGGCTTCTCTCCTGAGGTTATTAACAAAGCAGCAAAGAAATGTGGTAAGTATTTGGTCCATCATACACTTTTACTTAAGAAATAAACAGCAATTTAAAAAGCTCATCGGAATATGAATTTGTTGATCACGTTATCAAATCCTGTTGAAGTCCAAAGGGCTTCTCGGAAGATTTGATCACGTACCAACCAAGTTTATATCCGTTGAAATTTTTAACATTGCTGTTTATTACTTGTATCTGCGTTTGAGAATGGCAAATCGTTCAGAATCATTAATATAATGATTATTTTACGTTTACAATATTGCAACCATCAATGCAAGCGATGAATGCGTGCAATAATCATTGTGACATCATAAATAAGTTCACATAGAATTGGACATTATCGCTATCCTATAGGTTCATATAAGGAAGGATATTTGCAAATGTTAATATTTAAACAATAAAATGCTTTCTTCGGTGATTCATGCAGGATAACGCGGGTTATGTAAATTTTTTCTGCAATGATCGCTACCTTCATAACCTGCATGAATAATCAGAGAAAGCATTTTATTGTTTATATTTACCAGTACATCTTTCTTTTAACAAATTGATAAATTCATTGTAAAATGTACGGTAATAAAATTCGCTAAATTACTGTTAATGTACATTAGTACGTTAGCTTAAAGAAACAGCCAAATCGCCTCCTATGGGAATTTGAGTCTGACATCATCATGATTATTTCGTGAAGTCCGTGATTTTTCTTAGGTAGCTGTAGGTTTTGACCAATCAATAAACAGGGCGTGTAGATTTCAGTCCTGTCAGTTTCTACAACTATTCCATAGAGCTATGAATTAACTATAAGTTTCTGTAAGAAATAGAGAGAATCATCCTTGGTAGATGTAAATATTCTTATATGAAACTTTGTCCCAGTGAAAATGAATTTCCTTAAGAAATCTTTGATTTATAAAACGTGAAATATTTATACCCCTGTACATACAATTTATTTAGATATTTGATTTATTAGATATTTTATGTTGTTATTTTAACAGGTGCTGCATTTGATGTAGAAACTCTAGTCAAAGCCATTCTAGACCTAGGAGAAATGAAAACAGAAGAGGTTGTTCAAGTTAAATCCGAAAAAGATTTAGGTAGGTTTTGAATTTGCTAATCTGCATGAATTGCTTAAAACAGTGTACTCATGCAGTAAATCATGTTATAAGACTAAAAGTGTGTGCTTGGTTATTATCATGTGTAATGGTTATTATGTCTCCCCTTTCAAGGGGGAGACATAATTTTTTTGTCGATTTTCTTATTCTATTTAATGCTTGCATTTATTATAACATCTGACCAATAAGCTTTCGGTTTTTTTTCATGATAGACATGAAATGCCTGAATAAGTCTGCAGACTCTTTTGATCCCAGCTGCAAAATTTGTTTTGATGCCAACTTCAACACCGTTTTCCTGCCTTGCGGACATTTGCTGTGTTGTGAGGACTGTGCGAAGACAATTCGGACCTGCCCGATGTGTAGATCGACCGTTGATTCAGCCAAGAAGGTCTTCCTGCAGTGATTGAAGTTAATTGTCTAACTGTATGATTATAAACGATGCATCTGGTTTACAAGAGAATTAGTTTTTACACTCAGAAAGAGTAACCACCCAACATAAAGAAATTTTTATTCAAAAAGGAAGAAATTTTGGCAATTAATTGTATGTATTGGTTGATTCCTGCAAACCTGTTAATATTTAAACATATTTACTGTGCTGATGTCAGCAGAATTTTATGCATGCATGACTTTAATTGTGCTAACATATGACAAAATTAAGCACAACACTATAAAATACTACCGGTATTTGACAATTAAAAAAAAGAACATACATGTAGTATATTAGGCCTACTTAATTTATAAACAGAAATCAAAACAATCTATCTTTAATGGATCAATTGATGGTTCATAAATGAAATGACTTCCAAATTGAAAGTACTTCCAAAGCACAAGTTAAATATTTTTTTAGTACTAATAAATGTTTGTTGCTTTAAGAATTTTAACACATTAGGACTATTAATACATGTTAATGAAGATTTTTTTCTTGTATGCATGCAAAATGATAATTACAAAATTATACATATTGACTGCCTTTTTAGTATGAAAATGCTGATTTAGAAATATTTTAAAATTATGTTATACAATTGTAGCTAATAATCTTAGAAATGCTTAAAATAGTTTACATGTGTCGAAAAAATTTTTTTTTTAAATTTATTATTTTTTAAAATTATTTTAATATTTCAGTTTAAATTGAAATGGTCTTGATTAAAATCAAAACAATTATATCAAAAGAACTTTTTTGTCTCCATTAAACTGACGTAAACAGTCAACATATTAGAAGTATTGTAAACAGTCACCATCACCAATGATGACAAGCATTATAAGTATTGTAGAAACCCCATATTTCACAATGTACCGGTGACATTTTCATATCCAATACACCTATTTCAAAGTTTAAAACAGCTGGTATTTTAAAAAAAAACATAATATTATCTCCAATGGGAAATAATGCTTAGGCTTAAAATGCAATCATTGTTAATCAAGTGGATAAAATTTATTTTTGTGTACTTGTTATCAATACATGTACTTTCATTTATGATATTATAAATCTCTCTCTCTCTCTCTCTCTCTCTCTATCTTGTCTTTTCTTTTACATACATGTATTAAAATAATTGAAATATTCAATTACCGTATATCCTGTCACTGAGAGATTATAATTGCATACAGGCACTGTTTGTTTTTTTTGAGCTGTGGATAATTTATTTATTTTAAAAGGCATTACATATTTAAACTTTTTTATGATTCACATTTTATACACAATACTTATATTGTGATATTGTTGTTGATATTTATTTGTATACTTTTCATGGTTGTATATATTTATTTACTTTGTGTGTTTTAAAAGTTGGCTTGTGAATAATTTAAGGTTCTCCGACCCTCAGCCTTAAGTAAAAAGTATTTTTTTCATCAAAGAATATTTTTCTTTCAACCTTTATAAATGAAATGATATAAAATGAAATTTTTAGAGGGTATCCATGCATTTTAAAAAGTTAATGCATTTGCCAACGATGGATATAATGGAATAAAGAACATGCGCTGATCCAGAAATTTTTTCTAGGGGGGGGGGGGGTCCGAAGGATAATTGTGTTTTTCATTTTCAAGGTGGGGTTCAGGACCCCTCCGACCCCCCCCCCCCCCCTCTAGATTTGCGCATGAAGAAACAAGTTGAGTTTTAAAAAAAAGTTCCAGTGCAACAATGGCTCAAACTCTATACCAGGCATGTAGTTGCATGACTGATGGTTATACTAGCAGTAGAATACTAAATTGAAATTGTCTGTATAAAAGACAAATTTATGGTATGAATAAAAGAAATCTGGATAATTTAGAGTTATCAAACTTTGCTGAGGATCGGAGATCGTTAATCAGGTACTTGGTGACTATAGGTTTGCTAGTTTTCATTATATGAATCAAAATGTAACCAAGGAAATTGTTTCATGGGGACATTTTACAACAATTTTTGCAAAATTTATCACAATGTGATCAGAGATACTGAATTGTATGAACAAAGTATCACATGGTCTCTTTGCTCCTGCTGAAAAAAAAATTCAGTGCGAATGATATGTCCACTAAGTTTGTAAATTTTGTGAAGTTTTACTCCCTTAATATATTCAGGTTTTACATTACATATATAGGTGTGCTTTTGTATTCCTTTTATAAAATTAGTTGATGTGTTCATTAAAAGAATTTAAGTAATTAAAATACCATTTTGTTTTAAAATTTGTTTTAATGTGTTTACAGCTTGGCAATTTGTTTTATTGGTTCAGATGTCAGTGAAAAAACATTTGCAACATTTCATGTGTTGAAGGTCAAGGTCAAAGACTAACTTCAGTGACCTTGAATTTTTATGAGGGCAAAATACACTAGGTGGAACACAATCATTTTGGGGATTAAAACTACTAAAGATTGTTAAGCAATGTAATCAGGCGTATTTTTTTTCAGCATTGACTTATTGCTATGTAGCTTGATCCTCCTGGTCATCAAAGAGATGAGTAAACACATCAATCTCTCGGGCTGAGGCAGCACTTTCAGACTCCTTCACAGAAGAGTTGGAATCGGACTGAACTCCAATGTCTGAGGAAGTTCCTGTACTGCCACATGGCAAGGCCACAGATTCTTGCCCCAAGGTACTGTTTTGTCTCAAACAGAGGTCAGGGTCATTTGGTGAATTGTCTATCCATGTGTCAAGGTCATTTTCAACAGACACTTCTTCTGTCCTTGGTGCTGGTGGGTGAATGTCAATAGCATGTTTGTTTGTTACTTCTGGTATTGAACACAGCACAGGGGAGATAACTGTGGGTCTTGGGGAGGGGCCTGAGGTACCAAAGTGTTTAGGGCTTTGAGTTGGTCCCTGAGGTGAGGGAGGTGAAAGATACTTGCTAGTTGAGGGGCTTTCTGCACCTCTAGCTCTGTCACTGGAGCTCTTTCTCGAAAGTTCTATGTTAATTTTATCTGAGGCAGTCATTTCTACTGGATCTTGTCTGATGGGGACATTTTGACTTGGAGAAGTCAGGAACGGATTGGTGGTCCTTCCATTAGGTGATGTCACTGTCACTATATTCTGATGGTGGTGCTGTTTTGGACTGTAGGCTTGTGTTCCTGGGGATCCAAATTCGGAAATATTCCTGGAATGGAATGACTGTGCGTTCTGGAGATAGCTCTGGGAACTCATCATTGACGGCGGGTTGCTTACGGAATCTGATTGGTTGGGTGCTCGCGGCTCCCAGTGACTTATGGTGAGTCCTCCGGGAATAGACATAATGCTGATCATCTTCTGTGGCTGAATATCCAGAGCTGTGGGCTAAAGACGTAAATATTGATCAGTTAACGGGTTTTTTTTTACAAAGATGACGCATACTAAAAATTGTCCGTTTTGGATTGAAAACAATGCAATCCTTTTGATAATTATTTCAAAATTGTCAAACACGCGCATAAACAAATGCAGAAACGTGTTTCAATGAGAGGGAAATAAAAAGATTTCACTGTATATATACTTTATGTATAAACATGTATTTAGTTTACCTGTAATTATTTGATACCAACTTTTAAAAAAGACGTAACAAACCTGAACCATTTCGCTGCGAGATTTGGCGCTCCAGTTTTCATGTTGCGCCGTTTGGTCTCGAGGTTGCGGGTTGCAGTTGGCCAGCATCTCGGAAATAAGTCTTGCGTTCTCTTGAAGCATGGAAATGGCTTGGCCGAGATCCTGGGGAACATGCTTGATGTCCTCCTCCGGAGACATTGACGTTCCTTGGTCCCGTAGGTTTCCTTTGCTTAATTCCTCTTGGTCGGGAAAACGGAGATCGATATGGGCAATATCAACGAAGCCGTCATTTCCAACGGACATAGAGCGACGTTCGTGCCCACTTTTTGCCGTTTCTAACAAGTCGTCTGCGAAGTCGTATTTTTCCCGGTCCGGGCAGTCCAGATCGCTGACCACTACCATGGCGTTTACGCTGCGTGACGTTCGCTGTGCCCACGGGATGAAGAACAGAATTAAGGCGCCGCTTATAACAGGGATTCCAGCGCAGTGAAAGGCTACGTTATACGACCCCAGCGCGTCATACAAAGCACCTGTGAAATAAAATTCAATAGAAAACTACTTTTTTTAAATTCAAATACATGCATATGTTTCCTTTTATCCACAAAACTTTTTGGGGTTTAAAAAAAAACTTTTTTTTAAGTACAAGTAGATTCAAATTCCTGAAAACATCTGTTAATTAACGCAATGCTTTAAAATTGATAAAGTTCAAAAATATATTTTCTTTATATATATTTTCACACGCAAATCACCTTTCATTAAAAAATATTTTGGCACGATACACTTAAAGTACATGTAATCCAAAACTCGCAAAAATATTTCTCATTGACTAAATCTTAACGAAAAATTACGATTTTTTAAAAAAAGTAATCAAAAGAATAGCTATTAGATCCTTCAAACGTTAACTTACCAGCCACAGGGGGACCAAGTGTGAATGTAACAGAACTAGTCCCAATCAGAAAGCCCCAGGCCGTCACGGAGTTTTCTCCCGCCATCAGAGAAACCGTCAACACCGGCAGAAGGACAACGTAACAGCCGTCCACCAATCCTATGCTAACAACGTACAGGATTATTCCGGTAAACGAGCGAATCATCGGCAACATCATCACGGCTGTTCCAGTAACCACCATCGATAACTGATGCATGTGAAGGCGGTTTAGGACGCCCAGACCGACGATCTTGCCGAACATGATGCGACCGACGGCAGTGGATATCCCCAGGACCATGATGAGCATTGATCCTTTCTCTGGCGGAATCCCAACATCTTGTGCGTAGGAGACCTGACCAAAATAAGCAGATCATTGAATGTATAGGGGCACAAGCAGTTCTTTACATTATACAGCATAAGAGAAAAGCTTGATCTTTTGTGACAAAACTGTAGTTTAAAATACAAAAAGAACAAAACGACAACAAGAAATTTAAATATATTACAAAAGTTATTTAAAAAAAGCTGTTTATAAACTTTAAAATTGATACCAACTAAACTTACCAAATGGACATAAGGGATGTAGTAACCAAACATCACACATGTAACCGCGCATGTCCAGACGATGAACACCCTGTTCTTCCAGAGTTTCAGTTCCTTCATCAGTTTACCGGCGGGGGACTGTTTTATTGTCTCCAGTGGCATTGCCTGGGCCGCTGAGGGCAAAGGTCGCACCAAGCAGCAACAGACAGCGCTGAAAAGGCAAGTCCCTGCAAAGCAGCGAAACGTATTCCTCCAACCAATGGCGTCTATTAACGTCTGCGACAGAGGCGCCATGATCAAAGTACCAACACTGCTACCGGCTGTCATAAGTCCCACAGCAAGAGTCATGTACTTGTCGAAGTAGTTTGGCGCGATTGTCATGGTGGGGCTTATGGACATGCAGGCTCCTATGCCGTAGATGACGGAGAAAGAGCCAAACATCTGACCCAGTTCTGTCACAAAGGAGGAGCCAAAGACTGCGATGGAGCACAGGATTCCCCCGGTTATCATCACGACTCGGTGTCCGAACCGGTTAACCAGGGCGCTGGCTACAGGTCCAAAGGTCATCGAGAGTCCATAGGCCACGGACCCAATCCATGCTGCAAAGAGATTGGAATAGAGCAGTTTTAAAGGAAACTATATAGTGCGGTATTCGTAAAGTAAATTGAAGTTGGTGACCCTTTTGGTGATGCCGTTAATTATTCCAAAATCTAAATTGTTTCAAAATGTTCAAATAAATGCATGGTTTCTCCTAATTAATGAATCCTCTTACTTTTCAACGTCTTAGAATTATATATATAGATATATTTTTGGAGATAGTATCTTAATTATTCAGTATCGAATTTTTAGTTTAAATTCATCGTTTGTTATTAAAAATTGGTTTCCATTGGAAGCTTTGCTGTGCACATCTCGGGAACCCACCACGCTTCTATCCGTTTTAAGCAGTGTAACGAATATATAGAAAACCAATAGGTTCCGTGTATCATAACGGAAATTCTAAAGAAATTGGGAAAAGTACAGGCGTTATACAGATAGCGTATGTTTACTTATGTTCATGGAAAAATAAGCAATTAAGACCAGTGATGAGCCTGTCGAAACCGGGTCAGATGCGAACACTGACCTCGGTGAGTCAGAACATCAGAATGAACTTGAGCTTATGAACGGGGATTGAGGTGCGGTGTTCGTGCGTATAAAATGGGGGTGCGGGAAACACAGCTCTCCAGTAGTCATCTGGAAGCTGTCTTTCTGCCTCCTCTTTTTATACAGGTAAGATGAATTATAACACTTGCGCGGATTCTCAAAAGTAAACTTAATAGATTCAGAGGGTTCAACTTATATTTTATTTTTAGAGATTTTTGTAATGAATATTAATGTTGATAAATTTCATTGTAATTAATATTAATATTTATTGTCAAAATGTCATATTAATATTGTCATATCTAAATAAAAGAGTAGTCATCTGGAAGCTGTCTTTCTGCCTCCTCTTTTTATACAGATGGGACATAGGCTACTCCCCATGTAGAGAAGGAGACATTCCAGAGTAAAACCTTGGCTAGGGCACCCGCCAGGTGTGGGCATGTTGGGAACTAAGATCTCGAGGATCTAAATAACTAAATATCATAAAGCTCCACATCCCCAAGAAATGGCTTTTATGAGATAGTAGCGGAGAAGCCAGAAAGGAGTACATGTATTATGATACGTGCATTAACTCTTTTACAGTTTTTTTTTGTAAAAGCACAATGCGCATATCCCAACCACAAAAATTAATATTCTATTTTTTTTCGGTGGAATCCGATTCGACGTATGTACAGTATCTGTGCATGCAGAATTACCAGTCGCAACCACCATCAATGATAAATTATTGTACAGTGGCGTCGGAAGCAAGTTGAAAGTGGTGGTGGGGGGAGGGGCTAGACTAAAAAATCTTGACAAGCAAAACAAAGGTCTTTGGTATGTAAAAATTTGCAAAAAAAAAGGGGGGAAGGAGGGGGGCTAAGCCCCCCTTTGCCCCCCACCCCTGATTCCGACGCCTATGTTGTATAAAACTTTATGTTTATACGTTATCGTAATTATGTTATTATACATATACATACAGCAATTGCAACCCACTTCAGCACCTCTTATCTGAATTTCACCACATGAGAAAGACAATTTTCTTAATAGCAATTCTTAATAGCTTCTTGTTCTTTCGTCTTTCAATATTCTATTACTTACCGGCACGCTCCGTCGATGACTTCATATCCCTAACGAACGCGACAAGAAAAAATCCCCACGAATGGAGGACCCCGTTAATAAACGCCCTACTCAGCAACATTGAAAAACAAATGAGGAAGGCCTGCAAACTGTCTTTTGTAAATCCCTGTGATTCATTTTCAGTATTATTCGATTCTTCATCCTCACACAAGAGAGCTTTCTCTCTTTTCGCCATTTTGAAAATGTGGTTCGTTGCTTTGTGTTTCAGCGCCAAATGATGACGTTTCCTCCGTGACAACGTAACAACGTTATCAACGTCATTGTATACGCCAATTTATAGAATAAACCCTCAACCAAAAACTACTACCGTATTGTGTATACTTTTATAGTTTTGACAATAATATATTTGATACAAACCTACATTGGCTTTGGTGGACGCGAATTCATGCGTCAGGACCACAAAGAAGATTCCAAACGCGTGTAGGACGCCTAGGATTAAAATCTGCGTCACGATCACCGCGCCACACACAATCCACGATAGCCTACTGTCTTTGTATGCTCTCTGCGTGAGCAGCGTCGCCCGTGAGTGCACGTGTGTGTCCCTGGGCCTTTCCAATGTCTGGGTGGAATGATCCATATGTCTAAATTCCGTTTTCATATAAAAGGTTTTCCTTGGTGTTTATTTTTCGAGATAAGAAAATCCGTAACGGCTAGCCTATACGTTATACGTTTATTTTTTTCTATTTTGACGTCATAGACGATTCCGCGCCAGAAAAGAAAATAACGTAACTTGCCAAATGACCTTATAGTAAATGACATTGAAGCAAGTAAATAAATTGGTTAAGAAAAGCTCAATATATCGTTTACAAGTGTAATTAATATAATTAATATTTTTTTTAAGTTCGTCGCATTTTAAGGTGGAATGGGACACCTCCATATTGTGACCTACATATATATGTGTACTTTCTATTTCTAATATTGTCAAATATTTACATCCACCAAGTATATATGATTCCCTCTATTTCTCACGGGAATTTATTGTATGTTCATAGCTCTGTAGAAACTGATAAGACTGAAACCTACAGGCCCCTTTAATCGAATGGTTGAAACCTTCAGCAACCTAAGAAAAATCACGCACTACACTAAATAATCATAATGATGTCAGACTCCACGCAGCACTGTTAAGGTCTACTTTGTGGTCGCGCCGACCAGAAAGTACGGGAAATGTTAACTATGACATCACACAAAACAACAAGTTAATAAAAATGCTAAAAAATAAAGTAATTTCCAATTGTTATGGGAACGATCACATTAAACTTCATTAAAAATTACCTCTGCGTGCAACTTTGTAGTCAAATAAGTCCAATAACGTTAAATATATACAATTGACCGATCGCGATGCACTTGTCGATGTGACGTCATACAGTAAATTTTGACGCATATTTTGTGTAGAGAGAGGCGGATCAATCAATTTTTTAACATGATAAAATCCATTTTATAAATGAACGGAGCATTGTCTTAAAACAATTATTATACCATTAAATCCTATTTATAATGCTTGTTTTGATCCAGCATGTATTTATTTTTTAGAGCGTGTATTATTTCTTTTCTAGAGTGTTTAATGTACAAGTTCGATGTGTTTGATATCGGGAAGCCTTTCTAATTCCGCTTTTTACAAGGGCATACACTTAACAGATTATTATGATCTTTTGAATATAAAACAAGAGAATGTTTAAGTTATTAAAAAGTGCTGTTGCTTCGATGAAATCTATAGAATGAATTAATAAATACGTAAAACATTATGCAAAGGTCATATAAATTTCAACCGGAGCTCATTTCATTGATATTTATTCTAATAAAAGATGAACTCTATACAAAGCAGCAGCACTTTTCAGAATCTACTACACATGTAGAATTTAATTATCATTTAAATATTTCATTCAAATAAGGGTATGCCCTTGTAATATTGAAATTTGTGTATGACCTCCATTCGGGAGAATCATCAACACATATCACGTGACTGTCCATTCAGGGGACCATACTAAGTGTCATACAAAGTGGCATTTACTATGCTGTTTTATTTAATATCAAATTTATATCATGATAAAATAAATTTACATAAATATTTCGTAAATATAGATGCATCGTTTTATGAACGTTTAAATCAGTTGATATTTTCATAGTACGCCTTAACAGTGCTGCGCAGTTTCCATAGAAGACGATTTGGCTTTTTCTTTTATCTAACGTACTGATAACGTATAATTAACAATAATTTAGTGAATTTTTCTTACTTTTTTGCGATTTTTTAAATTTGTTAAAAAAAATATGTAAATATAAACAATAAAATACTTTCTTTGATGATTCATGCGGGTTCTTTAATCAATGCTAAACGCGGGTTATGTATATTTTTTCTGTAATGTCGCCTTTTATTGCATGTTTAAATAATATCTGTTTCTAAATAAACAATAAAATCAATTACAATTTTATATGAAAAAAAATTTCTTTTCCAGAATTATTACCTAACGTCGTAGCGCAATGGTACGTTTAGATCTGTAAGTCATGAGTTTGAATCCTGCTGGGGCTTTTATATATAGTTTTTACCTTTCCACAAAAATTAAAAAGACGTATTTTGTTCAAATATAATATTGTAAAATTTTAAAATTCTATACCGGTAAAAGTATTTTGATAATTTATTATAATGTACTTTTACCCACATTAATATCGACAGGTGTCCCATACCACCTTAAGTTTTTCCTGCCAATTTAAAGAATCTTAGTACAGAAAATAACCTCTCCAAAAGATAACATTAAATTTAGTTTACATTTGTATTTTCTTTGTTCGTATAGATTAAACACCTATAAACCAATCTCATGCGCGGATCTAGAGGGGGGGGGGGGGCGGGGGTCCCGGGACCCCCCCCCCGGAAAATGAAAATTTATTAAATTTACATAGTAAAATTATCGAAAATATGCCTCGGACCCCCACTGGCAAACACAATTATCCTTCGGACCCCCCCCCCCCGGAAAAATTTTCTGGATCCGCGCATGAATCTATAAACGAATACAATCACCTTTAGTCTATCCCTGTATATTCTTTAATTTTGTTTTTGACCAATTGTTGATAAGGAATTTTCTTTGTTTCGTATAAACTGAATTACGCGTTTGATGAAGAACCTCACCGCGGTCTGTATATATTTATATTTAATTTAGCGAAACTGAAAAACGTCGATCGATCTCTTTAATATTATAGATCAGGGCATTATTGAGAACTGTAGTTGAGAATAACATACATGTATTCGTGAAAATATAAAACAAGTATATATTGCATACTAATCTCCATGATATTGGCATATGATAACATCTTACTTTGTTTTCAAAACACAACGTATTATAAATCGAAAAAGAAAAATTAAAGAAGGTACAAAATGTTCCATAATGTACAGCCATTATAAAAAAAAAATCCAACAATTTAACCAATTTTGTATTTCATTAACTTTACATCATAATTGAATTAAAAGTCAATGAAACGAAAATAAATTTTAATTGTAAAAAAAAAAAAAATAATATAAAAAAGTTTAAAAAAAAAACAAAAAAAAAAAATAAAAGGAAAAAAAAAATCACTTATCATTAAAGAAACGGGTTATTCGTACAAGAATTTATGGCGAA
Source organism: Magallana ariakensis (assembly GCA_020458035.1). Classification (NCBI taxonomy): domain Eukaryota; kingdom Metazoa; phylum Mollusca; class Bivalvia; order Ostreida; family Ostreidae; genus Magallana; species Magallana ariakensis. The sequence goes on along the minus strand of CM035812.1, from coordinate 43,978,922 downwards.
CGCGGACTCAGGTCCATTCATTCATTCATTCATCTTTTATTTCCTCTGTGCAGAGATTAATGTTACAGTAATTAAATTACATAATCAACAAAATATTAACGTATTTACAATGGACATGATATCAAGACCGTTACATTAAGTCTAGGATGTCACGAGAGAGAGAGAGAGAGAGAGAGAGAGAGAGAGAGAGAGAGAGAGAGAGAGAGAGAGAGAGAATAGCGAAAACACATAAATAATGGTATAACTTTATACTTGTCACTTGTCACAGAGACGCTTATATCTGCCACAACATTGTACAAGAAGTCTGCAGTTTCGTTTGCGAAAATTCTTTTCCTGGGAAACGGACAAAACAGTTTGAGTATGGCGGCCTAAGAGAACAATAAAGAGTTCATTTTCTGTTAGGCTGCATAGTTCTGCCCCGAGGTTAATATCAAAGTTGTTTGATACGTCGTTCCACCAGTCATTGTGAAAGTCGGAGAGACCATAGCAGGAACATGCTGCATGTGAAAACAGATTTGTGAAATATGAACCGCAGAGCGAACACATTTGAAGGACACAGGAATCGGCTGTAGAAACAAGTAGTTTACACGTAAACTTAAGACGTAGAATTTCGTTAGTGTCGTCAGCATATGACCATATTGTGTGCGGATTTGAACACTGGAAGACGAGGTTAAATATTCGAAAATCAGGGTCAGTGGACGTACGGGCATAACGCTGTTGATAAAATAAGCTGTTGACAGTTGATCTTACGATAGTTTTCCAAGAGTGTTTAGAAGGGAACGAACCACTGTGGAGCCAGTCACAAAAATGATGTGTAAAATTATACTTTTGGAGGATACTTAAAATGTCTGGAATAAAGCCTTGTTGAGTTGGGGTGAGATTCGATAAATAAGAAAACAGTCTTAGTATGAAAATTTGCTTTGTGAGACATCGTGGGTCCATAAGACACAGTCTTCCAAAGAAAAGAAGCTTTCTAGCGTCAATTTCTGCCATAATTGGAGTTAGATTTAGGAGTTGTTCGCACATATCGGATCTTGTTTGTTTTGGTAGGTTCAAGATAACTTTACATACGCCATGCTGTAATGTATTCAGACGTCGAACTTCCTCTTGTGTGATGGCATTCCATAGTTCACAACCATATAACACGGACGGACGAACGACTGTTTTATATAAGTGAGACATAGTGATGGGGTTGACATTAGTAATGCTGATGTCAGAAAGGCCGTAAAAAGATTTCCATCCTTTATTACAGGCAGTAGCAATTCGGTCTCCGAGTTTTGCTTTGTTGTTTAGCGCAATGCCTAGATGGTTATATGTTTTGCCAAATGGGATTGGAGAGTTCCCAAGATGTATGGTTTTTTCAGTTGGTTGTTTGTTTCCTTTTGCTACAACTGTTAGAATACATGATTTATCGGCATTGAATTTGAATCGCCATTTACAAGAGTACGTGTAGGCGGTGTTCATCATCACTTGCATAGCTTTCGGGGATGTTGCAATACATGAAATGTCATCTGCTAACGCAGGACTGTGGTATTTAGCATCTAAAATGCAACCAGAAGCGGTAACGTTACAGTTTTCCAAGTCAATCAGTAAGTCATTAATGAAGACAAGGTATAGAAATGTTGACAAAACTCCACCCTGTCTGACCCCTTGTTCGACATTAAACCATCGGGATTTTGTTTGGTTGACAATGACAGCACTAGATGTATTTGTATGACAGTCATCAATGATTTGCCATAATTTGCCCCGTATTCTAAGACTATGTAATTTATACATTAGACCTTGTCTCCAGACAGTGTCGAATGCTTTGCTTGTGTCAAGAAAACTTATAAAGATATTGCTACCCAAGTCAAGGTTATGGAATAAAGTCTCGTGCAGATTGAAGGATGCGGTAAGACAACCTAGCCCTTTTTGGAACCCTTGTTGTTGTATGTTTGGAAATATTATCCCAGATTCATTTAAAGAGTCGGAAATTTTCATCAGAGTTATCTTTTCGAAAACTTTGAAAATACATGGTAGCAGGGCCACGGGGCGATAGCTATTGCATGAGTTTTTGGGTTTATCGCCACCTTTGAATATAGGAACGATAAGGCCTCGCTTCCATTCTATCGGAATAGTGCCGTATGTGATTATGGCGTTATACAGTTTTTGGAGGCATTGAATGATTAGAACGTTAGCGTATTTTAAGTGTTCGTTAGTAATTCCGTCATCTCCAGGCGCTTTGCGTACTTTGAGTGAAACTAGTGCTTCTTTAATATCTTCTTTTGTTATATTGTAAACTGGAGTTTTGTCCAGTGCCGTGTATTGGTCTTTGATGTCGGAGTAACGAGAGGAAATATCCTCCTTAAAAGGAGCATCAAAGTTCTCATCCTGAAAAAAGCGGTAAGTGTCCTCATAAAAATCGGCAAAAGCGCCTGCGACACCCTCCGGATCGGTGTGATTGGTACCGTGTTTGTCACATATTTCTGGGTAAATCCTAGAGGACCTTGGTCGTCTTTGTTTAACAAGGCGCCAAAATAGCCGAAGGTCAAGCTCGGCTGCTTCGTCAATTTCACGATAGACAGACTGCAGGTATTTGTCATGTTCAGTATTTAAAGCGTTTCGAAAGGCACGTTTGGCGTGTTTATATTCTCGGAAAGACTGAAATTGCATCCCTCTTGGTCTTCCTTCCTGTACCCACATTCGACGCAATCTTCTCTCTTCGGTGTGCAGGGTCTTGACGTTTTTCGTCCATCCCGGTTTTGTGAATGGGTTTAATCCTGATTGGGGAATAGTATGCGCTGCACAAGAGATCAAAATTGCAACTAACTTTGTATTATATTCTATAATATCCTGAGATGATTCGATTTGGGTATCAAGTATTTTGTATAGTTCAATTTCAGTACAACTGTCGTAAGTTGCGAGCGCCTCGGGTGTCGCCTTGTGCCATGCTGGGAGCTTGTTTTGTGATATACGTAAAGAATGCACATGTATATCCAGACATAACGTTACACAGATAGGGAGGTGATCAGAGGTAATAGATACTGAACCTTCTTTCAAAATTTCATAATACTTCAGACAGTCAAGCATGTTTTTTTTCGAGCAATAAGTAATCAATCATAGTTTGTTTTGTAATAAAACTGAATTGCTCGCCATGTACAGAAAAATCAATCATTGGAACACAAAAATTGCATAATTCTACAAATTCACACAGTAGCTTTGATTTAACAACATTCGTATGATACTCATGTAACAAACTTGCGTTAAAGTCTCCGGCAAATAGGACTTTGCCATATTTAGCATAATGATCATATAAGCTTTGCATAATGTCAATACTTTCTTTAAATTTCGGAATGTCATTGTCATATGGTAAATATACCCCAAAAATAAAAAGCGGTGTTGTATTTGATAATGATAGTTTTATACCAACAATACAATCAGATGAGTCACACGGTATTTCTTTGACAGAAAACTGCAAATTTTTCTTTACAAGCATTGCAACTCCACCTTTACGACATGAGGATAAACAGCTTTGTTCGCGCAAGAAATTAGCGTTGATTTCATTGTCCAGTTTAACGAAACTGTAAAATCCAGAGTGTATGGTATCCAGGTATGTTTTAGAGTGATCACTGAGTTTGTGCTCTGATATTACTGCAACGTCACATTTTGATTCATCTAGAAGTGAACACACGGGTAATGTTGAGGAAATTATACCCCTAACGTTCCAAGACAAAATTCGGAGCATAAGTAGTAAGATAAGCAAAGTCGTATGTGTATCAAACATATTATTTAGTGTTTTTAGCTGACGACTTGCCATCGGTCGCAGAGTATTGTTGAGAATCGCGTTGCTCACATAGTTTACTCCACTCCCGTTCGTTGTACCATTTTCTGCAACGCACCCCTTCAGGCCAAAAGTCCGTCGATTCCATAGCGTTTGAGTATTGAGGCGAGACGTTTATTTTAGAGAGAGGGGGGGGGGGAGAGAAAGAGAGAGAGAATTTGAATTTTCCTAATTTTAAACAACTTTGTAAATTTTTTGTCTACTTTGGTATACCATATAAATGTGTTAGCTTTGCTCAGTAAATACTTTTGATTTTAATGCACACAGTTACATGTATATGAGCGGCCTTCACAGACAACAAAGTTAATAGAGGATGTAAGCGGCTATTCGCCACATCTGACAAATTTGACTCAACGAAAACTGACGTAAATAGATTGTAGGAGGTAAGTGAAGGGTGAAAAACATCAAATATCCTTGAATTACGATCATTGGTAGCTGTCTAACTTAACACCGGCTTCATAAAAAGGGTATTTTAATTAGATGAAACGAAGTATATTGCATATCATTAATTTGTTCGAATTTCCTCTAGAATTTTAAGTGTGTTTATGTTGTAAATTGCCAAAACTTTCGACCGATGTTAATGTTTTATTAGGTAATATATTGTTAAACAAAAATTATTTTTTTTATTGTCGAATTATTCCATGATTGAATAAGCATTGTGTCCACAAATTTTGTTTTGTTGTGTGGAATGCTCATGTATGTTTTGACAGGTTGGGACCAATCGCCCAAATGGGATATAATAGCCCGTTTGGGATATAATATCCCAAATGGGATATAAATTTAAAGTGCAAAAAATAAAAATTTTTGATTTTGAAATTTTTGATATAAATCCGCATTAATGTGTATCAAATGCGACAACTTTTGGTTAAGAAGTTTTTCTATATGTCTATAGTTTGTAAGATTGATCCCCAAGAAGTTTTGGATATACTGAGGGATCAATCTCCGTAATAGTGCGGTTACAGAAAAAGTTGTTTACCAAAAGTTGTTACATTTCATCTATTCTAATGCGGATTTATATCAAAAATTTCAAAATCAATTTTTTTTATTTTTTGCACTTTAAATTTATATCCCATTTGGGCTATTATATCCCGAACGGGCTACTATATCCCATTCGGGCGATTGGTCCCAACCTGTTTGATGTTTTGATCCAGTATTTGTATTTAAATCCCCATACTCCCATATTCCACAAGCGCATTTTGTGCTATACTATAGTAAGTTCCCTTATGCAGATTTTCTTTAAAAACGCTGCTTCTTGTCACACAGGATAATTATAATGGATTTGAGTGGGAAATTGATTATCAAAGTCCAGCTGGGGGATGATATTAGGAGGATTCCAATACACAATGAAGACATTACCTATGATGAGCTGGTTCTGATGATGCAGAGAGTGTTCCGTGGGAAACTTAACAATGATGATGACATTCTAATCAAATACAAAGACGAAGGTATAAGTTATCCATTGTTATACCATATAACAATGGACAACTTCCATTGTTATACCGTAAAACAATGGATAACTCAATTGATCTTGCATGTAAATGCATATTGTAAAAGCCAATTAAAACATTCTTATTTTTCTTGAGTATTGTAAAAGCAAATTAAAACATTCTTATTTTTCTTGAGTATTGTAAAAGCAAATTAAAACATTCATATTTTTCTTGAGTATTGTAAAAGCAAATTAAAATATTCTCATTTTTTAGCTCACCTGAGCTGAAAGCTCAAGTGAGCTATTCTGATCACCTTTTGTCCGTCGTCCGTCTGTCCGTCCGTCCGTCTGTCCGTCTGTCTGTCTGTCCGTCTGTAAACTTTTAACATTTTGAACTTCTTCTCTAAAACCGCTCGGCCAATTTCAACCAAATTTGGCACAAAGCATTCTTATGGGAAGGTTAATATAAATTGCAAAAATGAAAGACCGATCTTTATTCAAAGCGGAGAAAACCTCGAAACTGTAGAAAAAGGGGGGTTCATTTTTAAAAATCTTCTTCTCAAGAACTACCGAGTCAAATTCAATGTAATTTAGCATAAATAATCCTTATGGAAAGGAAAATATAAATTGCAAAAATTATTGGCTAATTCTGTTTCAAATCTGAGTTATTACGAAAATAATAATAAAGGAAAGGCGTGTTTTAATCAGTTTATAGCTTCGGGTTCGGTATTCAATGAGCATGATGAGATTGGTAAAATGGGTAGGCAAACGCGGGCCGGGGCAAAACAAAAGATTGGCAGTTATTAATATGCCAATCTCATTAAAATTATGAGGATATGTTACGGATCAGTATATTTGTATTCGCTGTAAATATTGCTGCAAAACAATGCGTATTTTGGAATTGACGAATGCCGATCTGCCCCGGCTTTTATTTTGCCCCGGCCCGTGTTTGCCCACCCATTTTACCAAGACTCGTGTTTAAGATAAACGGGTCGATCTGACAATGTTGTGCAACAGTTCGCGTACAAAGGGGATCTTTGAAACATGCAGAATACATTGGTGCCGATTTTGTGAAGTAAATTGAGGTGAAATATTTCAATGCGTTGACAGTTTTCACATATGACGGTGGTGTTAGCTTGTTTTGATTTTCGTTTCGTTTTCATTATCTATGCTTTGTAACCTGGGAACTATCGCCTGTATTTTATAAATATTTACGTATCAAATCAAACAGAGACTTCGGTAAATCAGCCAGTTAACTGTTTACCTGCTCAAATTAAGCAAAATCTGATGTATTAAAAGAGTACTAAAATACTATTCATTCTATCGGTAATTCGGTATGATCTTTTGCGTAATATTAGATTAATGCAATGTGTTTTGTTGAGATGCTTAGCATTTTCTCGAGTTTATTCATAAATTTAAATAGAGTTTAATATCGCTGACGGAAATATGTAGGTATATACATGTATATGATTCATTTTTAAAAATAAATTGTGCACTTTATTTGTTATAGTGCATGTTTCTTATGTTTAATTGTTTACAATTTCTATTTACTAACCATATTTGAGTGTTAAGCTTCGAATTATAAGCAAGATACAGAGATTTGCTCACAATTCTATGTACCACTTTAAATGCTGAATAGGAAATACCAAGTTAAAAATCTTAAGCTGAATGTAATAATTTTTAACTCATGTGAACAAAATATGACTCAAACCTAGCAGAATTGTAAGCTCTGTATCTTGCTTATAATTCTACGATTGACACTGAAATTTTGGTTGATCATTAGAAATGTCTTGCTAAATGTTAAATACTTGTACAAAAAAATTAACGGATGATATGCTGTATATAACTACTCTCTGGGGCCCCCTCTTTATACAATGAATAATGTGAAATCTACATCAATTTTGATAGTTTTTCAGACATGAGTAAATAAAAACGACACCGTTAAAAAATTTCCATAGTTCTGACACATTTCTTTTGCGGGGATAAAGGAATTATCTCTATTCCAAAGAAAATATTACAGCGGAAAATTGTCCTGGTCTGTAGCCATTTTTATTTTTGAATAAAGATGAAAATAATGGGTGTGCCTTAGTAAAATAGAGTGATGTGCCTGTCAATACTGTAACATTGATTTTTATAGTTCTTTAGCATGTCACGTGACAACAATTTTCATTCCAGTGTATTCATCACTCAAATGTGAGTAAAGTTATAAAAGTCACACGAGTTTACGCCAGGTAAACAACAGTCATTTAATTATAACGGAGAAGACAAATTAAATTTTTGAATGTTTTTAATTTGAGGAATTGAGCGGATTGGAGTACAATTTTCTTCTTCACATCTATAGGATATTTAATAAAATGCAATAACTATTATATGATATTTTTTAAAAAATACAATAACTAGTAAGTAGTTGAGGAAGAAAATGTACCTATATGTTCTCATATATTTTGATCGCTTTATAAAGTGGGGGAAGGGGGTGGGGGCAGAACGAAAATATAGGGAATTGGAAGTTAACAGTGTACCCCTACCAAATGTTAGTTTTATATCTTGCGTAGGATTTTCTTATTCTGGGTAAAAATAGTATTCCATAAAGATACAATGTCAAAGATTACGTGTATGCAAAAATAAGTGTAAAATTCGAATACTTTACAATATTTATTTTTTGTTATTCTACTGAGGGGCCATATGGCACAATATCTTTTGAATGCCCATTGTTGCTCAGGTGAGCGATGTGGCCCCATGGGCCTCTTGTTTTTTTAAAGTGTAACTTTAATGATGAAATAACATCATACAATTATAATACAGAAAGAAAGAAAACACACTGAATCTGGTTTGCTATATGTCTCATTTACACAATGATTGTAGATCAAGATCTGGTGACAATCTTTGATGATTCTGATCTGTCCTTTGCCATCCAGTGTAGCAGAATTCTCAAAATCACTTTATTTGGTGAGCAGAATAATTTTGTATTCTCATTTTTCTTTTCTTTTTTGAAGGATTTTAATCGAAATCTTTGTTAATTGATAAAGTTCTTTATATACATGTACATAATTTAAATTGCCAAATTAAGCAAGTCTAGCATTATCACTTTAAATAAATTCCATTTGAACATAAATTATTTTTTTTTCTATTTTAAAATGATTCAGAAAAGTTATGATCTACTCAAAGCACCCAGCTTCAAAGAAACTGATCTTTATAATACAAAGGTTACTATAATAACTTTGGTATATATGCAGTAAGTAGAAAAAATAGAACTATTTAAAACTAGTTTGTATGTTTCAGTCAATGGGTCAATGAGTCACTCGGCCTCTGGAAACGGTCCACAGCTTACGACCTTTAGGAGGGAGCTCAGACAGATCCGAGACCGAGTCACTCAGCTGCTGGACCAGTTAGAGCTGGGAGAAAACGTTATCTCCAGCTCTGTCGACAGCAAAAGGGCACCTGCTAATAAAGGTCAGTAACTCCTGCAACTCTTTCATTTGTATTTCGTAAAGCTGTTGTATTTCAAGAAGGTTTATTTTTTTTTTGTGTTGTGATGTGATATTTTTTAGATAAATAGTTAAGATTGAATTAGAGTTGATCCAAAATTTGGATTTCATTAGTTTCTCAGGCACTGTCCTGTGTTGATATTTTAAAAAGGGGAGTAACTCAATTCTCTACTGAAGGCATCTCAAAAATCTTAATTAAAATTAACTGTGTATTAGTTTACCATCAAAGTTGAGCAAGTAAAATGAGGATCAGATAACCCTGTCAGTCTAATTTTGTATGGATAGCTTATCTGGAAAAATTTAAAATGAATTCATCTTGTGTTATTCCAAAATAGCAGAAATGTGCATAATGTTTTGGATATTGTCAAACTAATGAAAAACTAGAATGTCAGAGAGAGCTTTTCTGTGGATTTGAAGTACTGAACTGTTTGTTTTGTTGCGTAGATGAGCCAATGGTGGTGTCGGAAAGTAGTCGCCGCACGGAGCAAGCTTCGTCCAGCCAGCCGAGGGATACATCTCACAGCAAGGAGTTTGATCCTTACTCCAGTCAGAAGTCCGTGGAAGAAATCAGTGCCAGCAAAGTCATGTCTTCTTTTGGAATGAGTGGTAAATTCTCTCTAAGAAATATTTAATCAAATACATTTTAATGCAAAACCATCTCATTCTCTGGGATATGTTGGCTTGATGATTCATGAATTTTATGAATGTTATTTTGTTATACCATTAATTATGAAAAAAAATTATTCCATGACTATTCCGAAGAATTAATCAAAGTGAAATTTTTTGATGAATTTAGATCAAACTACTTGTACAATGATACCCAGTGAAAAAAAAGATAAGCTTTTAATGTTTGTTGAAGATTCAATTCTATTTGTTAATAACTGTAAGAACATTAGAAATTGAATATCGGTTACAATTCCGTAGGCCCTGAGAGATCAGGAACCCCAGACAGTATATCAAGTGTCGGCTCCTCCACCAATCACAAACCCAGCGTGCAGTCTTCTCCTGCTCCCGCCACTCCTGTCTCCCACCCCTCAGCTTTTGTGTCCCCACAGCCAGTTCAGGGTCAGCCCCAGCGGCCCACCCCCCAGCAGCACCCTGGACAGCCAAACTTTGGTCAGCAGCCCATGGGCTACCAAGGGCAGCAGCCGAATTACCCTCAACAGAACCCAGGTATACTGCTGTGCACTAGCTAATTAACTCGTAGTGCTTTATTATCATTATCTGCCTTTGAAGTAAAAAAGGTCTTGTTTTGAGTGGTAGGTATTTTAAGCAAATCTTATCAAATTGGAAAAGAATAATCAGCTTTTTTTTAAATTTTTCACCTCTGTCTTTTATTTTTTAATACTTGTAAAACCAACAATTGTTTATTGGTAAAAAAAAAATCAATTTGAATTATTTTCACTATTTGAAAGTTATGAAAGATTATTTTTAATTGATCTTAGGTTTCCCTGGAGGGCCTCAGCAACAGACTCCCCAATCCCAGGCAGGTCCCCAGCAGAGACCCTTCCAGAGTCCTGCCACCTCACAACCAGACAGACAGCCCAGCCCCATGACCCACGGAATGACCCCTGGGCAGCCTGCCCAGGGCATGGCACCTGGTCAGGCAGGGCAAGGCATGCCTGGAATGCCTCAAGGCCAACAGCAAGGCATGCCTCCAGTTCCTCCTCAGTCAGCTCTACAAGGTGTTCCCCAAGGACATCCTGGGTACCCCGCACAGCAAGGAGGTGGTAACTATGGTTATGGGCAATATGGAGGTCAAGGCATGCCTCAGCAAGGTCAAGGCCAGCCTCAACCTGGGCAAGGTCAGATGCCTCCTGTGTCATCCGCACCTTGGAATCAACAGCAACAACAACCGGTAACTTTTTCAGTTTCATGAATTATGGAATACAGGTTTTTTTAAAATTTTTTAAAAGATACTAGTAAGTTCTATTTTTGGTGTGATAAAAAAAGTAAAGGTTTATTTTCTTTATTGAATACTTGCTAGTGGTTAAAGTAAGTAATAGCTTTCTATATTCCACACATATCATTAAACTGTTTTCTGTTAAGTTTAATTTTTATGCCTTTGAAGATAGAAAATCAAAGGCATCATGTGACCTGTATTTGTCCTCTCTGTCCTTTTGTTAATCTGTCATGATATCTTAAAAAACTTTGATATTTTGCTATAACCATTTAATCGAAGCAGGTAATCTCTTCATATTTGGTATTCATATATAACTATTAATGCCCTTTCAAATTTACTAGAGTCAAACACCCTGTGTTTATTATATGTCTGTAATTCTTATATCATAGAATAAACCAGGATAGCTCTAACCGGTAAATAAATAGCCATTGGCTAAAGAAATAACTCTTATATACACAGGGGATGTATCAAGGGGGATATGCAGGCCAGCCCCAGCCAGGAGCCACCCCACCTAGCAGTTCAGGACCCACCCCAGGGAATCAGTCCAACCCCTACTCCAGAGGGGGAGGGGGACCAGCGGCATTTGGAGGATATCCCAAACCTGCCCAACCCTACCCCGGTTATAAATGATTAGACTAAAGCAAGATCTTGTGCATTGTATCCTGTACATACATAATTATATAAATGTCTTTGCTTCAATATTTGTGACTTTCGTCTTACTTCTTCTTATTTATAATGTTTTTCTCCTTTGATCATTTGTCTAAGAACTGAAGCTGATGGCTGTATTTTTTTTTTATAAATTTGTGCAATACAGGCAATAGAAGTTATTTTTTTTTTTTGTGGATCGTCAGTATTGAGAGAGATTGATGTGAATGTGAACACATTTTCATGGTTGGAAAGTTATGTTAAAAATTTGTTGATGACTAAAGAATGGGACAAATATTCACTTTGCAAACTCCCCCAAAATTAACGTAGCTTATTTTATTCTTCACTTATTCTTCACTTCCAAAAGTAATTATTAATAATCTGCAAACGTGCATATCGTAATATGTAATGACATGCTTTAGATTTACGGAGTAAATGTGTGAATGAGAGAAATGAAATCTGTAGTGTGTTTTGTTTGAGAATGTTTTTTAGTTTTTATGTGTCAAAAGAGATCTGTTATAAGTATGAACCATGCCTGTCATGTAATTATGTACCGGTATGTATACATACATCTATACTGATAAAGTTAATGTGTATATGATAAGAATATGTAACTATTTTAATATGTGTGTAACTATTACAAAGTTACTTTAAAAAAGCTGGTTGTGTGGTGCAAGTTTTAGAATACTAGTGCTTGCCCAAGATTCTATGAAACCTGAGTTGATAGCAGAGAAATTGATAGACTATAGATTTTATTATATTACAACCCACCATTGCCAGTTTTGGCTGTATAAATACAGGCAGTTGACAGATGAAAAAGTGGTGATATATTGCTGTTAAAATTTATAAAAACAGAGAATTTTCTAGACGAAAATAATGTATATAATTATTAATTGAAAATTTTTGTGTGGAAAAATTGCCTTCATGAAAAAGTTTTTGTTCAAATAACATGTTAATTAAATGTTGATTAAAAAACTATTTTATTTATGTACTATAATTGTAAGCCAATAAATTAAATGAAAGATTTGTACTTGCATATGCACTTGTATCATCTTCAAAGTATGCTTATGCCATTTTTAAATCATAGGCTTTTAAAATTTAAAGAAGAATATTTACATTTTTGTATCCTGTATTTGTGTTAATTTGATTTGTATGACCTACTTCATGTTCCGAAGGTGCATATTTTATCAAATAAATCTGGAAAAAATTTTAAAAGTCAGCTTACACACAAGATATTTTAATGAGAAATACCTAAGAATCATCGTCGGTAACCCACGGTGGGTCTAGCTTAAGGTAAGAGAAGGGAGAACGAGCGTGGGTTTCCGACATCGCTTAAGAATATAAGTTCTTTTTAATGTCCTCAGAAATTTTGCAGAAATCACTCATAACTTGATAATTTTGAAAAAAAGGAATACTGGGTAATTGTTATCATAAATTTATATATTCAAGTAATAGTTACCAGAAGGAATAATGTTTCATACAGAGCCAATTGTACATCACATGATTTTCATTTTAAGAGATCTTGTGTTGAAATTTTACTTCACCAAATTCTCCTGAAAGGTTTCTGTCAAAACGTTGTGAGATAGATTTTAAAGAACTTGAAATTAACTTCACTTGAAAATCAAGTGAGCTATGCCTAGGCACTGACCATATTTAGAGATAGTCCATTATTTTAAATGATTTTTAGTCTCATTGTCAATTATATAGACCATTAGATGTTACATGTGGGAAAAAAAGTTGCAAAAGGGTCTTTAACCCCAAACTTTTTTTTTGTATTTATTGTTTGTGATAATCGAAATGATCAGATGAAAATAAAGATCATTAAAAATGGTATTGAATACTTGTCCCGTCTATCTATGGTGGTAGTGGTTTTGGTCACTTTAATTTTTGCTATACATGTATTTTTATTTTATTTTTGGATACTGGTTTGCCAAAGAGATTTAAGGTACCTCATACAGACTTATACTTTTTAAGACACTACGTCAAAAGATGACGATTTAAATGTTTTGTTAATTAATAAATTAGAATTGTTTGTATCTGTCAGCATATCTCAGTGGTTAAAGTATCAGGCTTGTGAACCGCAGTTCCTGAGTTCGAATCCGACTGGGGCTTATGTTCATATTTACCGGTACTGAATTAAATTTTTGAAAATCATAAATTTTCGCATATTTGACTTATATACATGTACTCATGCATCATGCTATCTTTCATAATCAAGTAATTGGCTGCTGATTCGAGACTATTTCAAGGTGTATTGAGCCACCTTAAAGAGATAGTGTGCTATTTACATGTATGTTTTAATTTTTCTGTATCTTTTTTTTTTAAATATTACCAGTCTTAATCATAGACTAGTCCTTGTGTCTAAATAAACCAAAATTACTGTTGTTTTAAGATTTTTTTTCTCTAAAATTTATTTGAGAATTGTTTGTATCACAAATACAAAAACACACCTTCCCCATACGGACTTGTATTCATTTCTAAAAAAAATTCATGTTATATTTCCTGTCAACTCGTTTGTAGGAGTCGTTTTCGATTTCAATACGTTATAAATAGAATTTGACCGCCTCTTTTGGATGAAGAGCTGTATGTTTACATACTAACTTTCAAATTCCAGAATTATATATGTACTGGTACTATTGGTTTGGGATTTTATCTGACCAGCTTACTAGTAGTTGTTTATGAGTAGATAATGTACCTGAAATGAAGCAAGATAGGTCAATACCCATGTACTTTAAATAGAGAGAAAAAGGTATGAAAACCGATTCAATTTTTTGGTTTTTTTGTTAGATAGGTAAAGTTAGCTACTAGTAACTGGCTACTAGTAACTGGCTACGAGAAGTAAGAAAAGCTAGCTACTAGTAACTGGCTACGAGATGAAATAAAAGTTGGCTACTAGTAACTGGCTACTAGTAACTGGCTACGCGAAGTAAGAAAAGCTAGCTACTAGTAACTGGCTACGAGATGAACGAAAACTTGGCCGCTAGTTACTAGTTACTGTTCAAGTGACAAAACATACATGGGATTTCTATTTGTGTTCTTAATATGTACATTGCACTATATTATCCACATGATTTATCATCTTTTGTGATATATTTACAAGTGATGTTAAATCAACATTTGACTAGGTTATCTATATGATAATACCTTAAAAGTACTCATATTCCTCTCATACTCTCAGCAGTAATTGGTGCATTTCGTTTAACATATCTCTATTTTAGACAATATTGTCTATTTGACTCAAGTAGCAGTACATATAGATTGAAAATATCAACAAGTGTTATTAACTATAACAATCTATCATGTCATCCGCATGATATTACAACAAAATTATTCAGATATTTCTCTTAATCTCGTCAGCTACCAGTACATTTCTTTCCAAATATCTCTATGATATGACAATTTTTCCATGTAGTTCAAGTAGCCGTACGTAAAGATTGAAGACATCTTCAAGGGTTGTTAATATCAGCATTGTATCAGGTCATCCACATGATATTACGATACAATTACACAGAAATATCTTTTTATGTCGACAGCTTCTAGTGCATTTTGTTACAATTATCTTTATTTTTTAGGGTTTTGTCAATATATCTCAAGTAGCGGTATATGTAGATTAAAAATATATACCAGTCTTGCTAATTTCAACATTCTATAAAGTCATCCACATAATATTACCACACAATTTCTCAGATATCTATCGTTATGTCGTCACCTACTAGTGCATTTACTTACAAATATCTATATTTAATGGCGGTTTTGTCAATATATCTCAAGTAGCTGTATATATAGATTAAGGATATGTACCAGTGTTGCTAATTTCAACATTCTATAATGTCACCCACATGATATTACGACACATTTTCTCAGATGTCTTTCTTATGTCGTCAGCTACTATTGTATTTTGTTACAAATATCTTTATTTTTTAGAGTTTCGTCAACATATCTCAAGTAGCTGTATATATAGATTGAAGATATCTACAAGTTTGATTAATTTGAACATTCTATAAGGTCACTCACATGATATTATGACAAAAATACTCAGATATCTCTTTAAATCTCTTCAGCTACTATTACATTTTATTACCAATAACTTTATTTTTGAGGGATTTTTCAACATATCTCAAGTAGCTGTATATATAGATTGATGATATGTACCAGTCTTGCTTATTTCAACATTCTATTAGGTCATCCACATGATATTACGACACAACTACTCAGATATCTCTCCTAATCTCGTCAGCTCCTAGTGCATTTCGTTACAAATATTTTCATTTTTTAACAGTTTAGATCATATAACTCAAGTAGCTGTATATATAGATTGGAGATATCTACAAGTGTTGTTAATTTGAACATTCTATAAGGTCACCCACATGATATTATGACACACTTACTCAGATATCACTTTAAATCTCTTCAGCTACTAGTACATTTTGTTACAAATATATTTATTTTTCAGGGATTGGTCAACATATATCAAGTAGCTGTATATATAGATTGTTGATATGTACCGGTATTGCTTATTTCAACATTCTATCAGGTCATCCACATGATATAACGACACAACTACTCAGATATCTCTCCTAATCTCGTCAGCTACTAGTGCATTTCGTTACAAATATCTCCATTTTTAACAGTTTAGATCATATAACTCAAGTAGCTGTATATATAGATTAAAGATATCTACAAGTGTTGTTAATTTGAACATTCTATATGGTCACCCACATGATATTATGACACAATTACTCAGATATCTCTTTAAATCTCTTCAGCTACTAGTACATTTTGTTACAAATATCTTTATTTTTGAGGGATTTGTCAACATATCTCAAGTAGCTGTATATATAGATTGATGATATGTACCGGTCTTGCTTATTTCAACATTCTATCAGGTCATCCACATGATATAACGACACAACTACTCAGATATCTCTCTTAATTTCCTCAGCTACTAGTGCATTTCGTTACAAATATCTCCATTTTTAACAGTTTAGATCATATAACTTAAGTAGCTGTATATATAAATTGAAGAATTCTACAAGTGTGGTTCATTTAATCATTCAAAAAGGTCACCCACATGATATTATTACACAAATTCTCAGATATCACTTTAAATCTCTTCAGCTACTAGTATATTTTGTTACAAATATCTTAATTTTTGAGGGATTTGTCAACATATCTCATGTAGCTGTATATATAGATTGACGATATGTACCGGTCTTGCTTATTTCAACATACTATAAGGTCATCCACATGATATTATGACACACTTACTCAGATATCTCTTTAAATCTCTTCAGCTACTAGTACATTTTGTTACAAATATCTTTATTTTTGAGGGATTTGTCAACATATCTCAAGTAGCTGTATATATAAATTGATGATATGTACCAGTTTTGCTTATTTAATCATTCAATAAGGTCACCCACATGATATAACGACACAGCTAGTCAGATATATCTTTAAATCTCTTCAGCTACTAGTACATTTTGTTACAAATATCTTTATGTTTGAGGGATTTGTCAACATATCTCAAGTACCTTTATATATAGATTGATGGTATGTACCGGTCTTGCTTATTTCAACATTCTATAAGGTCATCCACATGATATTATGACACACTTACTCAGATATCTCTTTAAATCTCTTCAGCTACTAGTACATTTTGTTACAAATATCTTTATTTTTGAGAGATTTGTCAACATATCTCAAGTAGCTTTATATATAAATTGATGATATGTACCAGTATTGCTTATTTAATCATTCAATAAGGTCACCCACATGATATAACGACACAGCTACTCAGATATCTCTCTTAATCTCATCAGCTTCTAGTGCATTTCGTTACAAATATCTCCACTTTTAACAGTTTAGATCATATAATTCAAGTAGCTGTATATAAAGATTGGAGATACAGTGGGGCTTCAGATATCCGGACGCCAGATATCCAGACGCTTCAGTTTACGGACTATTTTATTTGGGAACAGATATTTTGTCTCATATATCCGGAATTTCGCGTTCCAGACCCGGACGGTCTGTTTTTACCACAAAATACTGTTTAACTATAAATTTTGCTTCATTTAACCGGACGGTAAAATTTAATGATACTCCGATTAATACAATAGAAAGATTAAGTCTATCAATTGAGTTTCACACTTTTTCACCTGCTAGCCCCCATGAGTAGCTTGTATAAACACTCTGACTTCTCAAATAACTTTCAAATATTACCGACATTGCTGGTTAGACAGGATTAGTCGCGCCTCACTGCACTTGGCTTGGGTATCTTTACACTGTGCACCTGTCAAGTGCAATCACTTTTTAAAACACCCCTCTATTTAAAAGGAAGAATGTGCTTAATAAATCTAGGAAGTTTTTCATAGCTTTGTGGTATTTATATTCAAAAAAATTATTTTAAACGAAGTGTCTCAAGAGTGCTTTTTTAGATAAAGTCAAAACCGGAAGTATAGGAAGAAAACAAAAAGGAAAGCATTTCAACTGATCGGAAGTGCATTGGTTAAACATTGACGTTTCTAGATATAAATTGTTAAAAACAGAACGTAAATAGGCACATTTCACACTTGGACACAATATATTTAGCTACATTTGGCTATTATTATAGTTTGGTTAATATTTCCTGATTAAATCACAATATAAAGCAGAGTTCCTTGTTCTAAAAACAGGTGAATTTCAAAGGACAACTCTAATTTGTTGCTATTAAGTATGAAAGGTAAAGAAAACAGTATTAACACCCATAATAAACATATAAATTATCATTTATGACAACAATAGACTCATTTCAGATATCCGGACGCCTCAACTATCCGGACGATTGGACTTTGGAACGAAAGAGTCTGGATAACTGAGGCTCCACTGTATCTACAAGTGTGGTTAATTTAATCATTCAATAAGGTCACCCACATGATATTATGACACAATTACTCAGATATCTCTTTAAATCTCTTTAGCTACTAGTACATTTTGTTACAAATATCTTTATTTTTGAGGGATTTGTCAACATATCTCAAGTAGCTGTATATATAGATTGATGATATGTACCGGTCTTGCTTATTTCAACATTCTATCAGGTCATCCACATGATATAACGACACAACTACTCAGATATCTCTCTTAATCTCCTCAGCTACTAGTGCATTTCGTTACAAATATCTCCATTTTTAACAGTTTAGATCATATAACTCAAGTAGCTGTATATATAGATTGAAGATATCTACAAGTGTGGTTCATTTAATCATTCAATAAGGTCACCCACATGATATTATTACACAATTACTCAGATATCACTTTAAATCTCTTCAGCTACTAGTATATTTTGTTACAAATATCTATGTTAAACGAAATGCACCAATTACTGATGAGAGTATGAGAGGAATATGAGTACTTTTAAGGTATAATCATATAGATAACCTAGTCAAATGTTGATTTAACATCACTTGTAAATATATCACAAAAGATGATAAATCATGTGGATAATATAGTGCAATGTACATATTAAGAACACAAATAGAAATCCCATGTATGTTTTGTCATTTGAACAGTAACTAGTACCTAGCGGCCAAGTTTTCGTTCATCTCGTAGCAAGTTACTAGTAGCTAGCTTTTCTTACTTCGCGTAGCCAGTTACTAGTAGCCAGTTACTAGTAGCCAACTTTTATTTCATCTCGTAGCCAGTTACTAGTAGCTAGCTTTTCTTACTTCTCGTAGCCAGTTACTAGTAGCCAGTTACTAGTAGCTAACTTTACCTATCATATTTTGTTTACAAGTCCTGGAGATCTATGAGCTGTCGTATCTTGATTGATTAAGCAATTCTCAGTTGTGAATAGGATAAAATGATCATTGCTCTTTTTATTTGAAATGTTTATAATGATGTGGAATCTAATTATCTGCAAAGTAATGTTGAAACCATAACATCTATATATATAATTATACATGACTATGTTTTCTTTCGTTTTTACCATAAAAGATTAAAACATTGGCCATGCGTGTGTATTCTTTGTATAACTTATGTTAATTTTTTTTTTTTTTAGATGTTTTAGACAAGAAATTACATTTCTTTTCTTTTCAAAAGGTGGTAAGATGTACTGAATACTGTTGCTTAAACATTGCTTTGCAGATCATATTAATGAGGAAAGCCGTCTCAATCCTTGGTCTGGAGTCCGCATTGCTCTCTGTATAGGAGAGGGTCGTACATACATGTATTAGCCGTGGTTTGCGATGATGCAATGTCGCGGACATAACTTTTTTTTTCATTGGATTGCTTTCCTTTATAAGTTTATTTATCAATATAAAATAAAGATTTGGGTTGGACCAAACAAAAACACATGTTTGTTACTGACTGTCTGTGATAACAATTCTTGACTTTAGACTAGATTTTTAGTCTGAAAGCTATCACTACTACATGTAGCGCTCGGTAGAGCTACCTAGGAGGTAGATCTAAAAAAAAAAAATTGGATATCATTAAGACAACGTCATTATAGTTACTAACAGGAAATACAAAATATATGTTAATGTCTATTATAAACTTACATGTATTGTACTTCAACTTAATTCTTTCCAATTACATCCTCTTACAATTAAAAGACAAAATTGTTTTTAAAATGTTACACATATACCAGGAAGACATTCAGATACAAATATGTTGAAGTACAGCTGTGCATTGCTGTTATCTTTATTCTTAATATGTGGTAAGCGCACATTGATTAATTTTATATTTGAAATGCAAGTATGCTACGTAATGTACGTTTTATTTGTAATTTCGTCTGTCAGTTTAATTAATATTAATGGATTATGAAGTTAAAAACGTTAATCTAGTAGCTAAAATTCAAGTATGCTTAATTCTTGCACAGTTATTTTTAGCCTATTCAGGAAACAATTAAACAATTGTCCCGAGCCCGATAAACTGTTTTGCGAGGCCGTAGGCTGGAGGCATATGCAAATGAGATTAATATAATAAGTGAAAGCCAAACTGGTTTCCGAAAAGGCTATTCTACCCTAGATCATGTATTAACTCTACAGTTTTTATCAGAAACCTTTATGAAACAGAAAAAGAAATTATTTTGTGCTTTCATTGATTTCAAGCAAGCATTTGACACTATAATTATGGAGAAGTGGTTTATGGTACAAAATGTCAAAAAATGGTATCACTGGAAAATGTTTTGTTTATATTAAAAATATGTATCAGGGTATTAAATCTTTTATTAGTATGGATGGTATCACATCTGATTTTATAAGCTGCAATGTTGTTCGCCAGGGCGAAAATTTATCACCATTTTTGTTTTCATTATATATCAGTGATCTGGAAAATTTCTTATTAGATAAAAACATTGTTGGTCTTAAGAGTATTTCTGATGCTATAGAAAACGAATTATTTCTGTATATGAAGCTTTTTATCCTTTTTTATGCTGATGATACTGTAATTATGGCTGAGACTGCCGAAGATCTCCAAAATGCACTGAATGAATTTTATCTATATTGTAATCAATGGAAGTTACAAGTCAATACTGACAAAACAAAAATTATGATTTTTTCAAAAGGCCATTTGCCAAAACGTGTTTTATTACAATAAGGTTGCAATAGAAAATGTCAAAGATTTTAAATACTTGGGTATTATTTTTTCAAGAACAGGATCATTTGCTAAAGCTAAAATACATCTGTGTGAACAGGCACAGAAAGCAATGTACAGTGTTATTAGAAAAATAAGACAATACAATTTACCAGTCGATTGTCAGTTTGACTTAATTGACAAAATTGTAGTTCCAGTATTATTGTATGGGTGTGAAATTTGGGGTTACGAAAATATAGAAGTTATTGAACGTGTACATTTGAAATTCTTAAAATATGTTTTTAACTTAAAAAGTAGTACACCATCTTACATGGTTTACGGGGAGACAGGCCGTTTCCCTTTATATATAACGTATATATCAGAATGATTTCCTACTGGTCAAAATTATTTACAAACCCTGAAAGCAAAATTAATATTGTATCTGTTTTATATAAGTTTTTGGTCTTGCAATATCAAAGGGGAAATATGTCAAATTCCTGGATTGCATGTGTTAAAAATATTTTAAATATGTGTGGTTTTTCAAATGTCTGGTCTGAGCAAAATGCTGTAAATGTAAAGTGGATATCTGCAATTGTAAAACAAAGGTTACAAGACCAATATATCCAAAAATGGTCCAGTGAAATTCATCAACTCATCAAAAGGGCAAATATAAAAGATTTTTAAGAAAAAATTTAGTTATGAAAATTACATTAATTTATTGCCACATAAGCTCAGAAAGATTTTTATGAAATTTGGAACAGCAAACCACCATCTCCAAGTGGAGACTGGGAGATGGTCCAATATTCCTTTAAACCAAAGAGTGTGTAAACTGTGTAATACTGGTCAAATTGCTGACGAATTCCATTATATTCTTGAATGTAAATAGTTGTTGACGTTTAGACATAAATATCTTGAGGATAAATACTGTTCAGCACCAAATACTATAAAGTTCTTTGAGCTTATGTCTTGTAATAATGTTACAAAACTGAAAAAAATATGTTATTTCATTATCAAAATTTACAGTCTAATACAATAGTCTGTCCTCCACAATTCTACCTTTCCCTATTTTCATTGTATATATTATATATTTATGCTTATTTACTATTTATTTACTACCTATCTATTCACTTATAAAATGTACCTCTGACTTTTGAAATGTATAATTATACTGAATGACCTCATGTACCATTTCATGGTTTGAGTGAATAAACTTAATTGAATTGATCAATAACTTCACTTCCGTTCAACTGTTTCCCTAGAAGGCCTAAAAAATGTTTTATTAGCCAATTAACTAGTACTACTTTTTGACCTTGAAAAAATTGTCACTTGAACGGGAAAAAAATACGTGACCGGGTAACAGTCATTTGGTCATGTGGTCGGGTAGTAGTGAGTCACGTGTTGACCTTGTTTTGTGTGGATCACGTGTATAAATTGTAATTTAAGAAAACTCATATTTAACTAACAATCAAAATTTACAAAAAAGTGTCTTGTCTTTTCTGCTCTCGGAATACGTTTTGAACTATATACGACCTTGCCTTTAGAAATAAAAGATATAAGCACGTAGATAAGTTTGTAAAACGCAGCATTGATCATAGAAACTATTTCTTCAGTTGGCTATTTTAAATTACTTGAGATACGTAAATAAAAAAAAAAACACTCGAAAGTTACTGCACATGAAATGAATGTCATATCGTTATATTTATTTTTCACTGCTCTCTAGATTTGTAATAAGTAATGCTAAATAACATGTTAATTAACAAAAGTCACCAACTACATGAAATAAATCCAAGAAAGCCAATGTCCAAACAAAAACATTAGGATATACACGCGTAATTTATATTTTAGCTCAATAAAAAAAAAAGAAAGAAGAAATTGAGCGCATGTGATGAGGAAGTTAATGGATGACATTATATAAATAGTGCCCGTTTGGGAAGGTACCAGTTGAAATTGACACCCCGAGAAAACCTTTGCCAACCGACGCGAAGCGGAGGTTGACAATGGTTTCCGAAGGGTGTCAATTTCAACTGGTACCCTCCCAAACAGGCACTATCTATTTTATTATACTGAATGTCTTAATTTTATAGCAAATTTTACTGCTTTTATATAGAAAGTACGTGAGTTCTACGACGAACCGTACACGCATAATTTACGCGCATGTAACAATTCGTTCTATCGGCGGTTGCCAAGTGTGTTGCTAACGCTGAGGGTAATAGAACGGATTGTCAACTGCGTCTAAACCAATCAGATTTCAGTATTTATCATGAAAGATTAATAAAATTATATGTCGCAATCAGATAACGTCGGATTAATTGGCCTGAACTTATAAAAGTACTAGTTAACCCAAAATTAAAGATCTTAATTAGTTCAGTTGTAGGGCAATCCGATCTTTAGATATACCCCCCCCCCCCAACATTTAAACCCGTTATGGATCTCTGCAAAGGATGACTGCACTTAGCGCCGGATTTTGGGCCCTTTTCGGTCGCTTCTGTTCCGTTTATTTCTTAACCTAATATCACTTTTGTTAAATTTCTTAAAGACTCTAGTCAATTTCCAACATGAAATAAGATTTTAGACTGTGATACAATAAGCTCATTCTATGTTTTTCTCCTTACAACTTTCGAAAAAAGGAGAATTTTCGTTTATCTGCCCTTGATCAAACAAGATTGATATTAATATGCATGAGAGGTGGAGCTGCCATTATCAGAATGGTACTAAAATTAGACTACCATGAATAACAATGCCATGTATAAAAATTTATGTGATCACTCTTTCACCATATAACCCTATCTATTCTATATGGTAGAAGTATACTATTTACTATGGTTTCAACAATTAGACCACGCCCATGTAAGTACAGAAGACTTTTAATCAATGCTTCACAACTTAACGTGTTCTAAAACATTGTCCTAGTTAGCACATAAATTGCTACCTTACACGTCACGTGATAGAATTTTGTATTCACAAAGTTACCTGAGGTGAGAAATCACGTGGTGAATTATAATATTCAACATGCATCTACCCTTGGTTACAACAGGGAAAGCGAAAGTAAGAAGGAGCAGTTTTTTCACATTTAAACCATGAGCGCATGTTTGTCTATTAATCTCCCTTTGACATAACTTCGATAATGCAAATATACAACTACTGTTAAACGGAGAACAATAGACAAACATGCGCTGACTATGTATGAAGTCAGTATAAAAGTGGGCGTCCTCATTATCGTATGGAGACTCAAGAAATAGGGATGACCCCCGCCTATGAAAGCAAATTCGTACTTGGTAACAACATACTTTTATTTAACGCAATTACGTAAAGTTGCAGTTTAGATGTTGACCATTTCTGGAATTGAAAGAAAAATTCTTCTTTTAAAAGTTTATTTTCTCGCAAATATCGCATGTCCTTAAGTGCAGTCATCCTTTCATCTGTATTAACAAAGAACAGATCGTGTGTTGTTCATCTGGTTTTTGTTGTTGGTATATTTAATTTTTTTATTATCATAATGATATCAATTAATCAATTAACTTTAACTTATTATAAGAAGACAAAGAGTTCAATTTTTTCAAATGCAATAAATCGCATTCTAAACAATCATGTTCTTTTCCTTATAATTAGTCACTTTAACAAAATCGGTACAAGAGAAGAAATTCATGATTTTTTTGGTTTGTAGGTTTCGAACTCATATTAAAACCAGAGACGCCTGCGTTTGTCAAGAAAGGACAGACTCTTGAGTTAACATGCCAGTCCAAGGAACCAGAAGGAGTTTATGGCTACTACGTGATTGACGTCGAAGGGGAAAGAACATTACTAAGTATTGGCGGAGGGGGTTTCAAAACATGTATTGCATATACAAATCAAACAATTTTTGAATGTCACTTCGAGGAAATTTGGACATTCAAATTAACTTTGCTCAACCCAATACATAACCAGACAATTGAATGCATCAGATCTAGAGCTTACAACCGAACATCGTCGAGCATCTATACTACAATCTTTGTACAAGGTAATACATGGGTAATTGCAACTAGCGGGAACTACTATTCAAGGCATTTTCATTTCACATATAATTTGCTTTATTTTGTGAAACATATTCCCTCCTTTTTTATAACAAGTCATTGGTTGCATATAGTTGCATATAAGTAATCCCTGATAAAAATTATTTTAGATAATAACTCTGTTCCGAAATTATAATTAAATAAAATTAAACGATCTAATTAAAGATAAATGGTTTTATTTGCAGTATATAGGTGCATGCATGTAATGAAGGCCAATTATTTTACCCTTCTCAGGTCATTGACTTTTCTTCATAATCTTCTCTATGTGAATTGAGAAAAACGTACATTGCGCTGCCCATATTGTATTTTCTTAAAAAAAAAAACGGTGTGTGCAACAAATTTCCATAACTCGCTAGCGCGCGTTATTCAATTTGTATGCACACACCGTTGCAGTTATGAGACCACATCTTTAAAAAAATAATGATTTAATGTTTAAACCGATTCGCAGTGTTATCACAGATAAAGACATTGAAAAAAATGTAAATATATTTACATACACATCCATTCTTTTTGATTTAATCATTAAAGAACAAACCAAGACTAATTTCTCTTCTATTCAGTTAAAATATTCATCATCTGATAGTTAAACTATTGATACCATACAGAAGGTGTCATGTTCGACAAATATGTCTATAATTTACTATAAACGTTGAGGTCGCTGGCAATATCCTTTTAAAAGACTACACTGAAAATGAATATATCCCAACTTTCCTAGAAGTAATAATTTAAAAAGAGTAATATTGTAATGAAATTGAGAGTACTTTCTCTCCTCTATGCAATTTCCTAGGCAAAAATAAATATTTTCGTTCTATTTATAGAGAGTATTCCGGAGTTTGAGTACCCCGGAGTTTCAAAGGAAGTAAAACAATTTTTTATTCCTACAGTTCCCGTATCAACACTGACATTATCAACACCTCAAACTACGGTCATGGCATCAAGATCCATCAACATAACTTGTATAACAAATGACCTTGTTAGACCTGCAGCAAACATCACTTGGTAAAAAGGAACCTCTGAAATCTTAACTCAGATAACCACTTCGATACAACCTGACGCTGACGAGCTGTATAGAACGATCTCGTTGCTACAGTATACGGGTGTGCCAGAGGACAACGGTCAACAGGTGTACTGTAGAGCGAGCAACATCGAAGGAGAACACGTAGAATCTAATAGATACACTCTCAACGTGACGTGTAAGTAACGACCCTTTCTCTCTTCACAATATTTTGATATATAATAACCGTATTCCCAATTTGTTTAAAGTGCATGTCAACAATTTTCGCAAATACAGAATTCCACAACCTTGCATTAAAGTACATTAAACGTAAAGCGATTCAAAAGCCAGTGTAACGAGCTATTATCAAACCGCTACATAAGCCAAGAATACGATTTAAGATAAACCAGCTATTAATACTGTATCTATTTTTGTATTATAACCTAATGATTATTCTTGAAATACACGACACCTTCTCACCATTAAGTAAGAAGTAATCGCTTTAACATACTTATTTTTTGATCGCCTTGTATGAATGATAAAAAAACCCACCCCAATGATATACTCAATATTGTACATCCGTCTTTTATATTAGATATTGCAGAGGTGCAAATATTTCCTGTCAATAGCCTAAACATAGTAGCTGGGACAAAACAGATTTGGATATATTGTCATGTTCTAAACGCAAACCCGGAAAAGGTATCCTATAGGTGGACGAAGTCAAATTCACTCGTATCCACAGTAGTGTCTTCCGCACAAATGTACGTCATTGAATCAGCTGTTGAAAAGGACACGGGAAACTACACATGTACCGCTTATAACTCAGCTGAAAACTCTAGTGGAACAGTCGACATCTATGTACAGTGTGAGACTTATTAACATTTCTCTTATCTCTTTGATATACACTATTGGCAATGTTAATGTATTTTTACACAGCAATGCTGTTTTTATTCCTTGAAAATGAATAACCTGATAAATTGTATGAGTATTTGAAATGAATCGCAAAACAAACTTTAACATTTATGTGGGCTAACTGAAAATAAATTGTGTTTTCTTTTATGGTAGCAAGACCTATGAAACCAACAATTACACTAGTTGATTGTGACGTCACTAGTGCCACGATCTTATGGACTGTGTCCACATCTCTAAACTTTCGATACACTCCTCCATTTCAACAGGAAACTCTTCAACTCAGCGAACAGAACGACGCATTTTTGAATTGTAGTTATGAAAATATTGAAACAAACGACAGTTATGTATATATCTATCGAGCGACTGATCTTAATCCTTCTACAGAATACAAATTCAGAATCGTGGCCTCCAATGTACATGGTTCTTCATTCTCAAACAGTCTTGCATGCTACACAGCCGAAGATCCTTTTATAAGTAAACGTTTGATACAAAGTAAACTTTGAACTTTTCCTATTCCTATTAAACATCTAAGAATATACTTGATATAATACTGAGCTTTTATTTGTTTGGGCTTTTACCAAAAATTTTCTTCTCCATTGATTTCATTTTAGGTAAATTAAAAGATTGTGACAAAGGAACCATTATTGGCGGATCACTAGGTGGTTCTTTCATTTTAATTGTCCTCGGTGGAGCAATTGCCTTCTTCATATACCTTCAAGTAATATACATTGCTTGCAATCATTTAATACTGGTATCTTAATTATTGATTGAAAGTACTTTATACTAGAAATAACGTTTTCCTGATTCTCAATGAACCTTTAATCGTTTTATTTACATTTTTAAGTAAGGATTATAAAATTGCTTGTAGTGTGACATATTTCTAAAAATAGTTTACAAACTAGGCAGTAATATTTAGGAAAATGAGAATACGGTATTAGGAATCATAGGGGATCATGTAACAATAAATGATTTTAGTGATTCCCAGTTATGCATAGTTTTTAATTCTGAATTTTAAACATTTTAGATAAATCGAAAGAAACAACAAACAGGTAAATTTATATAATAGAAGAGAGTTACAATGTATATATGGAGAGAGAGAGAGATAGAGAGAGAGAGAGATATATTATTTCATATTTCCTACTTTTAGCTGAACAGAATGACCATTACGTACAACATATTTGTTCAACGAATGAACAGCCTTATCAAGATATCTCCGATCAGAATAAAGGTATTTTATTTTTCCTTTAATTTTTTAACAATTAAAAATTTATAAAAAGCTTTTTAAAATGAATTTATGAATGAAATATCAATAATCGTAAAAGTTATATAGCATTTTACGAAACAGGTGCAGTCCAAGCGATTGAAAGGTATGCACATCTTTTTTTGTTTGCTTGAGAAAGGTTGTGTATTATTACAATCAATGATACAATTTACTGGCATACAGAGTAGGGCTAGTTTCAAATTTAATGTTAAACATGAATTCTCTCAATTTATGTATAGTAACTATTTGAGAAAAGTTTGTGGTATTTAATAAGTGAACTTGCAATGCCATGTTTCAAAGAGACCATACTCAAATTTTTGGAATTCTTAATATACCTTAAAATGAGCAAAAGATAGTTTTCTTAAATGTTTTTATTCGTAATTTTTTTCATAGAGCCGAGTATATGGAATTACCGGACAAAATTTATACAAACGATGACAGACAATAACAATTACCTAAATGTAAGTTTTGTTTTTGCTACCTATTGTTTGGAACCCATTTTCTTTTAAGCATTTACTTTACTTTCATTTTAATTTCTAATAAAATTTTATTTGTTGCTGTAAACGTGAAAACAAATTCTATACAAAATTCTATGAAAATCATCATAGTACATGTACATGTATATGAATTAAATTAACATAATACAAATAATTGATATCTCATTTTTTATGTTCTTCAATAAAAAATAAAAACCAAAAAAACAAATGCAAGATGTAAAATATTGCTGGTAAAAATGACAAATCACATAAATGCTTCAAGTTCAAATTGATAATGAATCTTTTAACCGTTTAGGCTTTTCTTGTTTTTACAGGTAAAAGTACTGATTTGTGTGACTGTAGATATTGAAGACGATTGCTAAATGTATTACACAATTTGAAATAAATCATAAACTATAGAACTGACTGATTTGCATAATTATTCAACTAATATTTTTATGTTCAAGAGAGGTAACTATTTTTAAATGTTTATGCAAAAATATCTCCAAATTATTTCCGTATTATTCATGTACGCTACAAACAAGAACAGTTGATAACCGACAAAAGCTCTCAAAATAAAACTGAAATTAATAAACAGATTATCAAAAAGTAGTTAATTTTTTTCTACAATGACAAATAAAAATGCACTGTTTAACAATGTTAAAATATTACTTTATGTTGTTTACATTAAGAATTTAATTTAGTTTACGATATTACATTAAAAGAAACAAAAATTGCTATCACAACATAGCAGATGTATTATTAATGCTCTGGAAGATGTTTGAATTTAAAATTGACGCCCCATTGCTGGTGATTATTTATCATCAGTTTATGTGAACTGTAAACAACAAGATATCTGCAAGCCAATTCTCACTTGTGATACCCCCGCTCTGATGTAAATATTAAAAAAGTCGTCATATAACAGAAAGTTGACGTCTGAGTGGTAAAATATGGATCCTACCATATGGCATGTTTGAACAAAGAGTACGTTAAAATTTCAAGCAACTGCAATTATTAGTCAACTGCATATGCGTTGAATAGTTACTGAGAAATATTTGACAAAAATTTGTTTGAAAATTTACGCTAAAAATAAACAGTCGTCATTTAACAGAAAGTTGATGTCCGATTTGTACGAAAATAAATCCACCATATGGCATGCCTAAGCAAAGTGTGTGTTAAAATTTCAATCATCTGCGTTGAATAGTTGTTGAGAAATCTTTGACGAAAATTATATGAAAATTTAGGCTAAAAATAAACAGTCGTCATTTAACAGGAAGTTGATGTCCGATTTGTACGAAAATAAATCCACCATATGACATGCCTATGCAAAGTGTGTGTTAAAATTCCAAGCATTTTCGATGCATGGTTGCTGAGAAATCTTTGAAAATTTTTTAAAAATTTGTTTGAAAATCTAGGCTAAAAATAATGAAAGTTGTCATTAAACAGGAAGTTGACGTCCGATATGTACAAAATTAAATCCCACCATATTACATGTCTTAACAAAGAGTGTGTTAAAATCAAGCACTTGTGATTGATTCCGTATTGCCGTTCTTTTTTTGGCGGGACACAAATTATTCGGATTTGTGCCTACAAAGTATACTATAATTTTGGCGGATATAAGTTTGGAGAATCCTTTCCCCTTTATTAGAAATCTACTGTGAGTTTATTTCAATAGCTGAAAAGTAAATTTACTTCAGCAAAAATCCTATATGCCATAAGGTGGTAAAATTTGATGTCCTACTCTAGCTTCAAACACTTCAATATTTTCAACAGAAATTAATAAATGCTACTTGATATAGGCATGAAAAAAGTATTTCTTATTTACAACCAATTTAAATCGTTAGTGAAGAAACCGTTAATCAGACAATTATATGCACCTGAGTCGATAATGAATCACAAATAGGTTTTTCCTAAAACAACACAAGCTAACACCCCTGGCACAGGGACTAACTACATAAATGAACAGGGAGAAGTGATATGGTGTTTAAACAATTAACTTTTAATTCATAGTACTGTTTAGTTTTTATTTATTAACATTAGTTTTGTTTTAATTATAAGTAAATGTACATTTGTATCTGTAACACTATGTGCATGAACAAATTGCAACTTCTTATCATGCTCGCACACAAAAAATAAATGACAAAATAATATCCAAAAACTACCTACAAAGTACTGGTGATTTTTATTTTAGCGAATTTCAAAAATGTCCAAAATAGACCAACATTATATCCCTGCCAAATTAAAAAACTCCCAGCTATATGGTAGTTGCTGACAAATATGCGATATAAATTTTTGTTACGGACAGACAGACGGAGGGGGTATAATGACATGGCCAGAGCTTTGTTTACATATCAGAATTGTAAGCTCTGTGTCTCCCTTAATTAATAATAACTCGACAACCATCATTCAAATTGATTGACAGTGGGAATTACCTTAATAAAGCTTTGTTAAAACTATATAAGACGTATCTAATGCTATTTGAAAGAGGTTGGAAACCAGATTCAAACTAAGTCAGTATGATGAGCTGTATAAAAAAAACCATGTGACAGATTGTCAATTGTAAATGTTGCAAACAGGAAAGTTTTATGTATATTTTACACCATTCATGTTTGTGAGGGTTTTTGCATTTGCCCGAGAAAAATCTAATTAAAAATTAGTTTTTCTACAAAACCGAGTCGAATAAAAATACATTTATGACGGGCATTCGGTTTTTGGAACGCAGTTCGCAGTTCGCTATTCGCAATTGAAAAGTGAACTGCGTTCTAGAACGCAGTTCGCAATTCAAAATTTATAATTCATATTTAGGGCCTCAAATTTTCAGAGTCATCTACTAGTGGTACATCACTACCACCGTAAAATATGATAATGTGGCCATCTCTACTTTTTGAGATTCGGGCTTATTTGAAATTGAAAAGTGAACTGCGTTCTAGAACGCAGTTCGCAATTCAAAATTTATAATTCATATTTGGGGCCTGAAATGTTCAGGGTCATTGCGTTCTAGAAGGCAGTTCACTTTTCAATTGCAAATTAACCCGAATCTTAAAGACTAGAGATGACCACTTCACTATATATTCACAGTGGTAGTGGTATACCACTAGTATATGACCCTGAAAATTTGAGGCCCCAAATATGAATTATAAATTTTGAATTGCGAACTGCGTTCTAGAACGCAGTTCACTTTTCAATTTCAAATAAACCCGAATCTCAAAAAGTAGAGATGACCACATTACCATATTTTTACGGTGGTAGTGATGTACCACTAGTAGATGACTCTGAAAATTTGAGGCCCTAAATATGAATTATAAATTTTGAAGTGCGAACTGCGTTCTAGAACGCAGTTCACTTTTCAATTGCGAATAGCGAACTGCGAACTGCGTTCCAAAAACCGATTGCCCAACTGATGAAAGGATAATTGAAAAAGAATTCATTGTTAAGGAGGCTTGATATTCAACAAATTAACTATCAGATCAGTTAACAAAATTTAAAAAAATGATTTGGTTAGCTATACAGTGTTATGTAACCTTTCAAATTTAGGTTTATCCCTCTATTTTATATGGAGCAAAGAGTTCAATACATTCTAAAAATGGCCACGACCATCGAATCCCTTTAATCCTTTTGGAGTCTCCTCCAATCAAATAGTTCTTTTATATTTGTCTTTTCTTTTGTCTCCGAATGCATTGCCTAACTAACAACATGCCCACTACGCTTTACGTCGACATTTTGTGTACATACTGAAAAAAGTTCGAGACATTAAGTGAAGATGAATATTAAGAGCCGCAATAAATGGTAATTAGTTAAAGATTATCTTCAATACTTTAAAATGCGTTTAAAATATATTGTATAAATTGTATAGAAATTATAATTTTTGTAGCTTAAGGGAAAACCACAAACATTTCTATTTTAAACACATTCATTGAATTTGACATATATATATAGATTAGCAACAAAAAAATTTGAAAAATAAAGCTTGCAGATATCCAGCATAGAAAGATTAAAAAAGTTTCTGACAAGGCAAACAATGGGTTTTAAAAAACTTTCCTGAAAGGGCCACTCAGGTTATAATATATTATGTTTGTACAAAATACTAGTAACGCAGTTCATTTTATTTCAATGTTAAATTTGTATTACAAAGGATTTACCTGATTATTTCCCTGATCATTTACACGTACTTCTTCTCGAGTAGAAATGGAAGCCAATTTATTGAGGTCTTTTGTGTTTTTCTCTATTCTTTTGTCGTACGGTAAGTACGTATTTTACTTTGATGTATCTTCAAGGGTTAAGGCCTGTTTCCGAACGTTTCAACATGTACATGTATGTTGTGACTTTTGACAGCTGATCATGTTGGCTGTGCCCCCCTCAAAGTTTGCATGGCACAGTTAATAGTATTTACTTATTATTAACATTGTATAAATGGTTACTCTTAATTTCGTAGCTAATATTTCTAACATCAGCGAGTCATTCATTCCAAAGCTACAATGGCTAGATCTTACATGTACATGTATTTCATTGAGGATATTGTTTACTTCGAGTCTGAGTTGTCAAATTTAGATGTTAATAAAGTTCAATGTTATGAGTAAAATTTATTCTAAGCGCAAAAAGTATTTTATAAAATGAATTATTATTGATAAAAGATTTGATATTTTTACTATAATATGGAATTAGGCTCACACAAAAATGGTCTTATAGCAAAACAGAGGAAATTCGGACTAATTATTTTGTTTTCCGCTTAAACGTTTTTGAAGTACTGTAATATTGAAAGTTAAGTTTTTTTGTTAGTCGATATAATTTGGCATATTTTACTGTAGTGATCATCTCACTTATTTATTGAGATAATCGTATGGCAAGCCATGCAAAAAAAAAATGCTTAAAAACGATAAAAGACACTAAATGTCAAATTTTTGAGAATTGAGCAGAATCAAGGTCAATATAAGTAGCTAAATACCATTAATATTTAGGTATTATCCTCCTTTAATTTTTTGTTAATTTTTTAAAAATTAAATCAAAAATGGGGTATGGCGATTTAAAAATTGATATAAGAAATATTTTTCAAAATCGTTACTGAAAACATAATGCTTTGTATCTATATAGTGCCACTGCCATTTATAAACTGTATTTCATTTTTTAGTTAAATTCTTTGTAATTTTTTCACAATTCAAAACATCTCAATCATCTTGTAAAATTTTAAGGGATTTTTTCTTAATTTTAAAAAAAAAATATTCAGTGGCATTTAACTCAAAAAGAAGGTAATTGGCCCACTTTTTTAAAGTAAAAAATATCACTTTAATCAAAGGTCTATTACATAAATGGTGTTTCATTATCATGAGTGGAATTTTTTCATTCTAAGTAAATATAGTCCTTACGTGTTGTGATCTTGACTAAATGCTAGATATGAGAATCATAGGTAGAACCATTGTAGACAAATTGTTCATTATACATGAATAAGATTAATGTATAGGGAC
Organism: Magallana ariakensis; assembly: GCA_020458035.1. NCBI lineage: Eukaryota > Metazoa > Mollusca > Bivalvia > Ostreida > Ostreidae > Magallana > Magallana ariakensis. Next base: position 43,944,940 of record CM035812.1, on the reverse strand, counting down.
GAAAATTTATGAAATAATATTTTTGACAAAAGATCTCAATCTCATACTGAGTCCACAACCACACGCTGTTGTCAAAGAAGGCCGAGCGCTTAAACTAACATGTCAGTCCAGCAGGTCTGGGGGTGTGTATTGGTACAGTCGGCGACAATGGAAGGCAAATCGAACTGGGTACCGGTGGAGGTGACTTCAAAAATTGTGTAAATCAAACACAATTAGCAACAATCGAATGTCGTTTTGAAGAACCTTGGACAATCAAATTAACTTTGCTAACACCAGTTCATAACCAAATTATCGAAAGTCTCGAATTCAAGTACTATACTTTTTATACAAGGTAAGCTGCTTTGGTTTTGAAACTTCAACATTCTCATTTAAACACATTCATCTTTAATATTCTTTCTTTTTCTTAACCTTCAGACCAATATGCAAATTGGTTTGTTCTTTTTCTCTACAACAGTACCTGTATCAACGGTGACTCTATCACCATTACAATCGGCGATCGGGGATGGTAAAAGAATTAACATAACTTGTTTGACAAATGATTGTCGCCCTCCGGCAAACATTACCTGGTTTAAAGGAAACTCAGAAATAACCAATAAGATAACCTCTTCGATGGTCTAACCTCCTCACGAAAACCATCTCAGTGCTACAGTACATGAGCATTGAAGATGATAATAGTAAAGATGAGTATTGTACAGCGAACAACATCGAAGGAGAACATGTAGAATCAAACAGATATGTTATAAACGTGAGAGGTACGAATCTCTCTCTCTCTCTCTCTCTCTCTCTCTCTCTCTCTCTCTCTCTCTCTCTGCAGAATGAAGTAATATACTAGTACTACGACAATGATGACAGTAGAAAAGGTTGTAGGAATTTAGATGGGAAAAATCTAACGTCAGGTTCAAAAAAGTAGTCTTGATCTAGAGAGCAGATCAAATGTGTCACAGGTGTAATTTTAAATGAAACATAGATTTTATCAAATGCTGATCATTGCTTGAAAAGGAATACTTGTGTAATTTCTGCTTCTCCACTTGAAAATGTGGAGTTGTGAATGTGTATTGGGGATTCAATTTTACAAAGGAAAATATTTCAATTATTCACAAGAAATGAAATGTTATGATATATGATTTTACTTATATGCAAGCATTTTGAGATATTGTTGATTCTTTCAAATTGTTTAGACTTTGGCCCCTGGAGATTCTTGGGCCTCACAAAGGGTTCAGAGTTTGATGTAGGTTTATATCCCATACATAAACAATTGTTTAGTATCTTTTTGAGAACTGCAATGCTCAACAGGTGATATGACTATGAAATCATCCTGAAAGGAAAGGGACTTGATTATATAAACATAAGAATATCCAGGGTGAAAAAAATGAACTTTAATTTATACAGGATCTACATGTATTATTCTACATTGTCCTGATAGTTTGTATTATGACTCCGATAAGCTGATTTTATCATATTTATTGTTGCTCAGGTGAGCGATGTGGTCCATGGGCCTCTTGTTATTTACCGTTTTGGATACTGGTTTGCCAAAATATTTAAAAAGTTACTGCGCTATTCATGTTTTAACCTTTTCGCTCTACAATGTATATGATGTTTTTCTGTATTTTTGAAAAAAATATTACCAGTCTTAATCATAGACTAGTCCTTTGGACAAAATGAACCAAAATTACTGTTGTTTTAAGTTTCTTTTTCTTTAAAATTTATTTGAGAAATTTTTGTATCGCATATACAAATACACACCTTCGCTATACGAACTTTTATTTATTTCTGTAAAATTCATTGTTTCCTGTCTATTCGTTTGTAGTAGTCGTTTTTGCTTTCAATACGTTATAGAATCTGACCGCCTCTTTTGGAACAAGAACTGTATATATACTAGTACTAACTTTCAATTGTTATAAATAAATGGAAATTACACATGTACTATCGTACTTATGGTTTGGGATTTTTTTCTGACCAGCTTAATTACTAGTAGTTGTTCATGAGTAAATATGTACCTGAAATGAAGCAAGATAGGTACTCATGTACTTCAAATAGGGAGAAAAAATGTCTGAAAACAGGTTCATTAATTTTGTTTTGTTAGCAATTCCTGGAGATCAAGAAGCTTTCGTATATTGATCGATTAAGCAATTCTCAGTTGTGAATAGGATAAAATGATCATTGCTACACGTATTTGAAATGTTTAGTACATGATGTGTGATTTGTAATCTAAATATAAATGTAAAGTAATGTTTAAATCATCTTTATTGATATTTATACATGTATATTTTCTTTGTTTTTACCATAAAAGATTAAAACAATGGTCCCACGTGTTGATTGTTTGTATTACGTACATGTTCATTTTGTAGATAGATTAGACCGGGAAAATATTTTTCTTATTTTCAGTGGGTGATAAGATGTAGTGATTACACTGTCGATTAAACGGATTTCATATTTTTTTTAAGGAAATCCCTTTCTTTATATCGATATTTAACAATATTTTATATAATGTAATGTATTTGGTCTAAGACATACATGAGAAATTGTCCACCGACAATTTATTCATTTAAAAATAAAATTTGCTTTTATGACTACTTTTGAAATGACGAAATGAGTAAGCGAAGCGTCGGCCAATGACGGCCATATTGCTTAATATTAATTCTCACCGAACAAATATAGAGATATATGAGGCAATCACGTGTTATGTTTAAACCAATGAAAGTGTTACATTTCAGTCCAAGGGAAAACAAGTGGTTATATGGACCCATGTCCGAAGACACAGAAAGTGATATCGACCGAGCTTGCGAGGTCGATATGACTTTTTGTGTCTGACATGGGTCCATATAACCACATATTGACCGTGCAATGAAGTCCATAATAGTTATATTATATAATCACTCGCAGAACAATTATGGCTGTCAATAATTCCGTTTAGACAATAACATTATGACGTCAAAATAATCTCCTATCCTTTAAAATACTCATCGCATCTTTTGCCAATTCAAGCTACGTCTATTTTAATAATTACTGCTAACGTAATTATGACATTATTTACAACGCCGTCATTTTTTAAAAAGCCTACAGTACTGAATATAAGAAGCGAGAGGCCGATCTCGCTGCACGGCTTACTTTGACGTCATCTGCCTCTTGATGACGCACAACATTAACGGAGAGTTAGAACAATGAAAATTAGTGATTATAGATAAAGGGAATGATATAGAAGAATTTTTCGTAAATATTGAAAATATTGTTTTTAATATTTTGTATTTAAAATTCCCGATGGTACAATGTCTTTACAATACCTATTTTTGTTGATACTGTCGAGTCTTGCGATATCATATTCCGCGGATGCGCTTTCGTGTCGATATCGGAAAAGGACGAATGTCACGTGATGTACTTTCAGCCAATAAAAATGACGAAAATTATTAGGTTAGACAAAACAAACAAAGACTATGTTTGTTATTGTCTGTCACTCTGCAATACTAGTAACACTTCTATTGATTATAACGTTTAAACTGGGTTTATCACTGTGGGAGCTAACACTATACTATGAAGCAGACCCGCGGGGACCTAAAGGGATTGGGGGGGTTGGGACATTTCTGGCCAGTGTTTCCCCCATCTGTCAACTAAGACAGAGGGCATGTGTTGTGCAGGGGGAAAGTACATCCTCGCGGGTAGTTTTATGGTTAAGGTTTATAAGTTTAGGCCATACTTGGTGCCCTGTCACCTCTTGTAAAAAGAGGGATGGCTCACAGTCTGGAGGACTCGGTGTCAGTAAGTTCTATCGAACACGGGAGCAATCTTTCGGAAACAGGGTAAACAAATATGTCCCAGACCATTCCCGTCCACATGTTAGTTGTTTATCATTAGGATCTTTATTTATGAACAGGAAATACAAAATATGTTATGTTTGTAAACTTCATGTATTGCACTTCAACTTAATATCGTATACTCTTTCAAATTACATCCTCTTATAATACCGGTAACAAAAAAAAAAACCAAAAAAAAAAAAAAAAAAAAAAAACCCCAACAACCCCCCCCCCCAAAAAAAAAAACCAAAACATTATTTATTGTTATATTTATACCAGGAAGACATTTAATTCAGGTACATATATGCTGAAGTACAGCTGTGTATTGCTGTTATCTATATTCTTTATATGTGGTAAGCGCACATTAATTAATTTCGTTTTTGAAATGCAAATCTACTACGTAATGCACGTTTTATTTGTAATTTCGTCTGTCTGTAAAATTGATATTAGTGCATGGATTGAGAAGTTAATAAAACCGTTAAAGCTGAACACCGCTCGTAAATAGGCATTGTCCGCCATATTTCTCTTTCAATACTGCTGTCCCTAGAACCCCTATATAAGGCAAAGACCTCTAAACAGTTCAAAGTACTTTGCTGTAGAGGTCTCACCTGTGTGGACGTACATCTTGCCTCGCCGTGTTACTCGGTCGCGATGAAATTCTCAAGTTTTACGCACTTTTTCAAGCCATGAGAATACTAACATCAAATAAAATGGTCAATGCATTATTTACAAACAGAATATGCACATAGAATATGAAATAAATGCAAAAAATCCAAAGAACACGAAAGGAATACTACACGTCGGCCACGAGTTTCAGGTGTGCAATCGGGTGTAACGAAATCGAAGGGTTTATATACCAGGTATCTGTGTGACGGTGCCTATTTACGAGCGGTGTTCAGCTTTAACCTATATGTAGTAGATAAATTCAAGTATGCCTATATTTTATACAGTTATTTTAAGCCTATTCAGGAAACAGTTAAACAATCTTCCCGATCCCGAGAAACTGTTGTCCGAGGCCGTAGGCTTAGGTCAATATAGCTCTACTTCCGTTCAACTATTTTCCTAGAAGGCACAAAAACATTTTATTACCCAACTACATGTAACTAGTACTACTTTTTGACCTGGAAAAATGTCATTTGACCGAGAGATAATAACGTGACCGGGTAACAGTTAGACATTTGGTCGTGTGATCGGGTAGTAGTGAGTCACGTGCTGTCCTATTTTACCTCCTCTTGTTTGTATACAATGTCATGTCTCTGTTGAGACGAAAGAAAAAGTTCCAAATACGTACGTACATGCATTATCAATTTATATGCATATGGTACATTAAATAATGAATAATGCTACTGGATCTGCGTTCTTATTACGCCAGAGATCATATATAGTTGTGTCCGCTCGTGGAAAAGTGGACACATATTCCATGACGTTGTGAGGACACATATCATCTGGGCCTGCTGTTTGAATTCTTGAACGCCCAGCAAGTAAAGACAGTAATGTGTGTACATACGCTTTGCAAGACTAATTTGGAGAGTACACAATTACGGGACAATGGTTTGCTACCATTGTTGTACTATGACAGATTGATCTAAATGTAAGTTGTGGGGATATTGGTTAAGATGGTCTAAGCAAGAACGAGATCAGTGAATCACAAATAATGAGTGTCTTCATTACAAGGGCTAGGTGGATGGTCAACAAATTACAGTACCGATCAGACCCAACCTAACAGAAAGTAAACCCCAACTAAACCCTGGGTTTACTTTCTGGGTTAACTCTGGGTTTACTTTTGGTTTACTAGAGTGGACCCAGAGTAAACCCAGAGTAAACCAAAAGTAAACCAAAAGTAAACCCAGAGTAAACCCAGAAAGTAAACCCAGTCAGAAGTATACCCCTGAAAGCAGACGCTAGCTGTGTATTCGGAATATACAAGGGGCAGGAATTACAGTCAGTAGGATAGTAAGATATAATACGGTTCTGCTTCACACTTCAATGCGTACAGTTGACCTCAAAAGCAATTTCCAAGTAAACCCAACGTAAACCCCGAGTAAACCCAAAGTAAACCCCAAGTGGACCCAGATTTTCAAAAAGTTAACCCAGAGTAAACCCCAAGTAAACCCAAAAAGTAAACCCGGGGTTTAGTTGGGGTTTACTCTGGTGTTAGGTTGGGTCTGATCGGTACTTTACCCACCAGATCAACATCAAAAGTTTCAATACAAGTTTTCTTAGCCTTAGATAACTACTTAAAAACCCTTAAATAATATACCACTAGAATTGACTATTTAGGGTCTTCCGTTTCCAACGGAAGACCCTCTTGTTATTCTTCGGTTTCTTTTTATTATTAGGGTCTTCCGTCTCAGCGGAAGACCCTTCTATTATTCTATTGTTTCTTTTTAGGGTCTTCCGTTTCCAACGGAAGACCCTCTTGTTATTCTATTGATTATTTTTATTAGGGTCTTCCGTTTCCAACGGAAGACCCTCTTGTTATTCTACGGTTTCTTTTTCTTTATTATTATTATTCTTTTTTTTCTTTTTCTGACTTTTTTGGAGCGTTATTTCTCAAAAACTGTTCAACCGATTTGCACGAAATTTTCAGGACTGATTAAGCATCATCGGCGCTACATATTGTCAAATTTTCAAATGATGACGTCACTTCCGGTTTCAGATATTGACGATTTTGTAAATTTTTAAGGGTCATTTTGTCCACGCATCTCCTCCGAAACTAATCAAGATAGAAGCTTGAAACTTTTCCAGGATTGAAGATTAAAGTCTGAAGTTGTACCCCCCTGCTTCCAATTATTAAAATTGCGCAAGGCCTCGAAGCTCGCCTGAACCTGAAAATTAAGACCAAATTTTTTCACGAAATTTTCGAACATTTTCTCTAATATCTTTTGATGTATAAATATTTTGTTAAAACATGTAATGCAAAAGTTGTTTAAATTTCCACGGGCTTTCATTTGATATCAAGAAAAAAGGGCTGGCCCCTCAAATTAGGGGCCAAGAAGGCTCTAAAGTCTTTTTGCAATAACTCTTTACTAAACAATAATTTGTTATCAATTATAGAAGCAAAAATGTTTATTGTACAGCTGTTTATCTATACAGTACCACACCTTAATCATATGTTACGTAATTAGGGGTTTCAAGGGGCCAGAAGTCCAAAACTTTGATCATTAATATCTAGAAAAGGAGAAATATTTTGAAAAGCATTGTAGAAGAAAAAATGCTTAAAGTAATGTTCTCAACAATATGCTACCTAAAAAAATTTGTTGGTGGCCCCAGTAAGGAGTTTAAGGGTCGGCCCCTAAAACACATTAGTTCAGATATCTCTAAAACGGTCAACAATTCCTGAACACTTGTTGAACAAAATATGTTTATATTTGCGAGACCTTTCATTTGATATCAAGAAAAAAGGGCCGGCCCCTTAAATTAGGGGCCAAGAGGGCTCTTAAGTCTATAAATAATAACTTTTTACTGAAAAATAATTTGTTATATATTATAGAAGCAAAAATATTCTTTGTACAGTTATTTATCTATACAGTACCATACCTAAGTCATATGATACGTAATTAGGGGTTTCGAGGGGCCAGAAGTCCAAAACTCTGATCAGTAATAGCTAGAAAAGGAGAAATATTTTGAAAAGCATTGTAGAAGAAAAGTTGCTCAAAATAATGTTTTTAATAATATAATACCTAAAACTTTTTTGTTAGTGGCCCCATTAAGGAGTTTAAGGGTCGGCCCCTAAAACACAGTTGTTCAGATATCTCTAGAACGGTTAACAATTCGTGAACATTTTTGGAACAAAATATGTTTATATTTGCAAGACCTTTCATTTGATATCAAGAAAAAGGGGCTGGCCCCTCAAATTAGGGGCCAGGAGGGCTACAAAGTCTTTTCATAATAACTTTTTACTGAAAAATAATTTGTTATATATTATTGAAGCAAAAATGTTTAACTTATTAAGCTTAATTTAAATCTGAAATCCGTTTTAAAATCGGACGATGCATTACAGAGATAAATGGGTTTAAAAATTGATTTTTCCGGAAATTTTGATTCCGCATTCTTGGTTAAGAAAATAGTGTTATGTTCAATGTTAAATTAACTCGTACCTAGAATGATTCGATATTTGTTAAGTCGTTCTTAAACACATTCGGATTTTTTTTGTCAAGTCGTTCTTGAAATCGTTAAGGTTTTTGTTACTTCGTACTGAAGGTCATTCGTATTTTGTTAACTCGTACCAAGAATTATTCGATTTTTTATATCTTTTCGTTTTAAAACTCCTGGTATTGGTTTTAGAGCTCTGCTTCTTACAAGAACATCTAGCTTTTCTTTCGACATTAACGGAAGACCCACTCGTTGCTTTGCAACGAGCTTTGCTCTAGTTATTATTATTTTTTTTCTGACTTTTTCCGGACGCTATTACTCGTGAACTACTGGACCGATTTGCATAAAATTTGCAGGACTGATAGAACATCAAAAGTACTTGAGTTTATTAAATTTTGGGTTGATGACGTCACTTCCGGTTTGAGATTTTGAGGATTTAGTGAATTTTTAAGGACCATTTTGTCCACCTAACTCCTCCAAAACTAATAAAGATAAAAACATGAAACTTACAGGGATAGTAGATGAATGTCTGTAGATGATTCTCTGGGTTTGAAATTTTGGAAAATGCGCAAGGCGCCGAAGCTCGCCCGAGCTCGAAAATTGGCACCAAATTTTTTCACAAAATTTTTGCACATTTTCTAAATTATTTCTGAATGTGTAAATAATTTGTTAAGACATGTAATGCAAAAGTTGTTCAGATTTACACGCTCTTTCATTTGATATCATAAAAAAGGGGCTGGCCCCTCACATAAGGGGCCAAGAGGGCTCTAAAGAATTTAGCTAATAACTCTTTACTAAAAAATAATTTGTTATTAAGTATAGAAGCAAAAATGTTTATTGTGCAGCTGTTTATCTACATAGTACCATACTGAAATCATATGTTACGTAATTAGGGGTTTTAAGGGGCCAGAAGTCCAAAACTTTATTCATTTATATCTGAAAAAGGAGAAATATTTTGTGAAACATTGTAGAAGAAAAGTTGCTCAAAATAATGTTGTCAACCTTATGCTACCTTTAAATTTTTTGTCTTTGGCCCCATTAAGGAGTTTAAGGGTCGGCCCCTAAAACACAGTTGTTCAGATATCTCTAGAATGGTTAACAATTCGTGAACAGTTGTTGAACAAAATATGTTTATATTTGCGAGACCGTTCATTTGATATCAAGAAAAAGGGGCTGGCCCCTCAAATTAGGGGCCAGGAGGGCTACAAAGTCTTTTAATAATAATTATTTACTGAAAAATAATTTGTTATATATTATTGAAGCAAAAATGTTCAACTTATTAAGCTTAATTTAAAACTGAAATCCGTTTTAAAATCGGACGATGCATTACAGAGATATAGGGGTTTAAAAATTGATTTTTCCGGAAATTTTGATTCCACATTCCTGGTTAAGAAAATAGTGTTATGTTCAAAGTTAAATTAACTCGTACCTAGAATGATTCGATATTTGTTAAGTCGTTCTTAAACACATTCGGATTTTTTTTGTCAAGTCGTTCTTGAAATCGTTAAGGTTTTTGTTAATTCGTACTTTAAGTCATTCGGATTTTGTTAAGTCGTACCAAGAATTATTCGATTTTTTATATCTTTTTGTTTTAAAACTCCTGTTATTGGTTTTAGAGCTCTGCTTCTTACAGGAACATCTAGCTTTTCTTTGGACATTAACGGAAGACCCACTCGTTGCTTTGCAACGAGCTTTGCTCTAGTTCAGGTTTATTTTTTTTCTTTTTTTTTTCTTTACAATTTTTGTGCAGAAGATTTCTCGGAGATGGGTCGTCCGATTTTCGTCAAATTTTCAGCATCGATCTATCATCATTTGAAGTTTATATCTTTTTTTTTATTTTGTAAAAATCACTTCCGGTTCCGACTTATCCGCCATTTTGCCATTTTTTCGTGACATTTTGTCCACGCATCTCCTCAGAAGGGAATTAAGATAGAAAGCTGAAATCTTCAGGAATGATAGAGGACATGCCAGTCTAGTCGCTCCAGGAAAAATTTTTGTCCGGACTTTCCGAGAACGGAAGCTAGCTCGGATCAAAATATAGGTCAAAAATTTGCAATGGATTTTCTTTAATCCACGGGTCTCCTTAAAATCGATTAAAAATATAATACTGAAAATTTGAGGAATAATAGATTCTGCGTCTGATTACATCTTACTTAAATCGATTTGATGAAATTTAATTTTTTCAAACAATTTAAACTCATTTAAATCGTGTTAAAATGACCTCAAACTGATTTTAAAACATGATATCTATGTTAGGCTTGCAATTCTGCGTCTGATGACATCTTTCTCGAATTGATTGGATGAAATTTGAATTTTTCAAAAAGTTTAACTTCATTTAAATTGTGTTTAAATTACCTCAGACTAATTTTAAAACTTGATATTTAAGTTGCGCTTGCAATTCTGCGTCTGATGACATCTTTCTTAAATTGATTGGATGAAATTTAAATTTTTCAAAATTTTTAAAATCATTTAAATTGTGTTTAAATTACCTCAGACTAAATTTAAAACATGATATCTAAGTTGCACTTGTGATTCTGCGTCTGATGACATCTTTCTTGAATTGATTGGATGAAATTTAAATTTTTCAAAAAGTTTAACTTCATTTAAATCGTGTTAAAATGACCTCAAACTAATTTAAAAATATCATATCTTAGTTGCGCTTGCGATTCTGCGTCTGATGACATCTTTTTCAAATTGATTGGATGAAATTTAATTTTTTCAAAAATTTTAAACTCATTTAAATCATGTTAAAATGACATCAAACTAATTTTAAAATAGGATATCTAAGTTGCGCTTGCGATTCTGAGTCTGATGACATCTTTTTCGAATTTCTAGGATGAAATTTAATTTTTTTTAATTTTTTAAATTTATTTGAATCGTGTTAAAATGACCTCAGACTAATTTTAAAATATGATATCTAAGTTGCGCTTGCGATTCTGCGTCTGTTGACATCTTTCTCGAATTAATTGGATGAAATTTAAATTTTACAAAAATTTAAAACTCATTTAAATCGTGTTAAAATAACCTCAAACTAATTTTAAAACATGATATCTAAGTTGCGCTTGCAATTCTACGTCTGATGACAACTTTCTCGAATTGATTGGATGAAATTTAAATTTTTCAAAAACTTTAAACTCATTTAAATTGTGTTAAAATGACCTCACATTAATTTTTAAATATAATATCTAAGTAGCACTTGCGAATCTGCGTCTGATGACATCTTTCTCGAATTGATTGGATGAAATTTAAATATTTCAAAATTTTTAAAATCATTTAAATTGTGTTTAAATTACCTCAGACTAATTTTAAAACATGATATCTAAGTTGCGCTTGCAATTCTGCGTCTGATGACATCTTTCTCAAATTGATTGGATGAAATTTAAATTTTTCAAATTTTTAAAATCATTTAAATTGTGTTTAAATGACCTCAGACTAATTTTAAAACATGATATCTAAGTTGCGCTTGTGATTCTGCGTCTGATGACATCTTTCTTGAATTGATTGGATGAAATTTAAATTTTTCAAAAAGTTTAACTTCATTTAAATCGTGTTAAAATGACCTCAAACTAATTTAAAAATATCATATCTTAGTTGCGCTTGCGATTCTGCGTCTGATGACATCTTTTTCAAATTGATTGGATGAAATTTAATTTTTTCAAAAATTTTAAACTCATTTAAATCGTGTTAAAATGACATTAAACTAATTTTAAAATAGGATATCTAAGTTGCGCTTGCGATTCTGCGTCTGATGACATCTTTTTCGAATTTCTAGGATGAAATTTAATTTTTTTTAATTTTTTAAATTTATTTGAATCGTGTTAAAATGACCTCAGACTAATTTTAAAATATGATATCTAAGTTGCGCTTGCGATTCTGCGTCTGTTGACATCTTTCTCGAATTGATTGGATGAAATTTAAATTTTACAAAAATTTAAAACTCATTTAAATCGTGTTAAAATAACCTCAAACTAATTTTAAAACATGATATCTAAGTTGCGCTTGCAATTCTACGTCTGATGACAACTTTCTCGAATTGATTGGATGAAGTTTAAATTTTTCAAAAACTTTAAACTCATTTAAATTGTGTTTAAATGACCTCATATTAATTTTTGAATATAATATCTAAGTAGCACTTGCGAATCTGCGTCTGATGACATCTTTCTCGAATTGATTGGATGAAATTTAATTTTTTCAAAACTTTTAAACTTATTCAAATCGTGTTAAAATGACCTCAGACTAATTTTAAACATGATATCTAAGTTGCGCTTGCAATTCTCCGTTTGATTAGATGACATCTTGTTCATCAAACGCATTTAAATCGAGTTAACATGACATCAAACAGATTTAAATCTCAGTCAAAAATCGCATTTCATTGCATCTGCTGAAAAATTGGACGGAAGACCCACTCGTTGCTCGCAACGAGATCGCATCTAGTTATTATACTTTTTCTTTTTTTTCTGACTCCTTTTCCGCTTCATAACTCAAAAAGTTTTCAACCGATTTTAATAAAACTTTCAGCGATTGTTGCAAGTTGGCGTCCCTCAAAGATATTAAAGTGTCAATAACAACGTCACTTCCGTTTTGACGTTACGTCATTTTTAAAATTTTAAAAAAGTCATTTTGTCCGGGACTTTTCTCAAAAACGCTTTAAGATAGAGGCTTTAAATTTTCCATGATTATAAATTTGTCAATTTACCTGTGCAATAAGGCTGGAAACAGAAATCCGTCACTTCCGGTCGAAACCGGAAGTGAATCAAATTTTTCGAAAATTTGAATTTTTTGATCAAATCAAAAACGTATATGTGTTTTGTAAAGCTTTTCAAGCTGAATCAAACATTGAAAGCCGTTTTAAAATCGGACAATGCATTACAGAGATATTTGGGTTTAAAAATTGATTTTTCCGGAAATTTTAATTCTGCGTTCTTGGTTTAAAAAATAGCGTTAAGTTCAATGTGAAATTAACTCGTACCAAAAATAATTGTTAAGTCGTACTTAAACACATTCGGATTTTTTTTGTTAAGTCGTACTTAAAATTGTAAAGGAATTTGTTAATTCGTACTTAAAATCATTCGGATTTTGTTAAGTCGTACCAAGAATTATTCGATTTTTTTTATTATTTTTCTTTTAGGGTCTCTTGTTATTTGTTTAAGAACTTTTCTTCTTGCAGGAACTTCAAGCTTTACTTTTGACATTAACGGAAGACCCACTCGTTGCTTTGCAACGAGCTTTGCTCTAGTTCTTTTTTTTCTTTTTCTGACTTTTTTGGAGCGTTATTTCTCAAAAACTATCCAACCGATTTACATGAAATTTTCAGGACTGATAGAGAATTATCGGCGCTACATATTATTAAATTTCCGAATGATGACGTCGCTTCCGGTCGCAGATATTTACGATTTTGTAAAATTTTAAGGGTCATTTTGTCCACGCATCTCCTCCGAAACTAATCAAGATAGAAGCTTGAAATTTTTCCAGGATTGTAGATAAATGTTAGAAGTTGTACCCCCCTGCTTCCAAATATTAAAATTGCGCAAGGCCTCGAAGCTCGCCTGAACCTGAAAATTAGCACCAAATTTTTTTCACGAAATTTTCGAACATTTTCTCTAATATCTTTTGATGTATAAATATTTTGTTAAAACATGTAATGCAAAAATTGTTTCAATTTCCACGGGCTTTCATTTGATATCAAGAAAAAAGGGCTGGCCCCTCAAATTAGGTGTCAAGTGGGCTCTAAAGTCTTTTTGCAATAACTCTTTACTGAACAATAATTTGTTATCAATTATAGAAGCAAAAATGTTTATTGTAAAGTTGTTTATCTATACAGCACCACACCTTAATCATATGTTACGTAATTAGGGGTTTCAAGGGGCCAGAAGTCCAAAACTTTGATCATTAATATCTAGAAAAGGAGAAATATTTTGAAAAGCTTTGTAGAACAAAAAATGCTTAAAATAATGTTCTCAACAATATGCTACCTAAAAAAAATTTTTTGGTGTCCCCATTAAGGAGTTTAAGGGTCGGCCCCTAAAACACATTAGTTCAGATATCTCTAGAACGGCCATTAATTCCTTAACACTTGTTGAAGAAAATATGTTTATATTTGCGAGATCTTTCATTTGATATCAAGAAAAAAGGGCTGGCCCCTTAAATTAGGGGCCAAGAGGGCTCTTAAGTCTATTAATAATAACTTTTTACTGAAAAATAATTTGTTATATATTATAGAAGTAAAAATATTCTTTGTACAGTTATTTATCTATACAGTACCATACCTAAGTCATATGTTACGTAATTAGGGGTTTCAAGGGGCCAGAAGTCCAAAACTCTGATCAGTAATAGCTAGAAAAGGAGAAATATTTTGAAAAGCATTGTAGAAGAAAAGTTGCTCAAAATAATGTTTTTAATAATATAATACCTTAACCTTTTTTGTTAGTGGCCCCATTAAGGAGTTTAAGGGTCGGCCCCTAAAACACAGTTGTTCAGATATCTCTAGAACGGTTAACAATTCGTGAACAGTTGTTGAACAAAATATGTTTATGTTTGCAAGACCTTTCATTTGATATCAAGAAAAAGGGGCTGGCCCCTCAAAATAGGGGCCAGGAGGGCTACAAAGTCTTTTTATAATAACTATTTACTGAAAAATAATTTGTTATATATTATTGAAGCAAAACTGTTCAACTTATTAAGCTTAATTTAAATCTGAAATCCGTTATAAAATTGGACGATGCATTACAGAGATAAAGGGGTTTAAAAATTAATTTTTCCGGAAATTTTGATTCCACATTCTTGGTTAAGAAAATAGTGTTATGTTCAATGTTAAAATAACTCGTACCTAGAATGATTCGATAATTGGTTAAGTCGTTCTTAAACACATTCGGATTTTTTTTTGTCAAGTCGTTCTTTAAATCGGTAAGGTTTTTGTTAATTCGTACTTAAAGTCATTCGGATTTTGTTAAGTCGTACCAAGAATTATTCGATTTTTTATATCTTTTTGTTTTGAAACTCTTGGTATTGGTTTTAGAGCTCTGCTTCTTACAGGAACATCTAGCTTTTCTTTCGACATTAACGGAAGACCCACTCGTTGCTTTGCAACGAGCTTTGCTCTAGTTTTCTATATCTTTATACCTTTTCAAGAGGTTAGAATTATCAAAATGGCCAACTTAAACATTCAACCGTTATACTCATTAAAAATGAATACCATGCTACTTAATTGTATAATTGCTCGTTATGTACAAAGACACCATGCAATGATATATTACGCAAGCAAAGGAAGACTTAAATACGTACTAGTATATCTGTTTGTCAGAAATGATTTCAATAGACTAGTACTTGCCTTATAACATTCCTCATTGCCATTTGATGCATATATAATTTCATGATAATAACTTACCCCCAAAAATTTTTTTTGTGCGTGTGTTGATTACGTGTATAAATTGTAATTTTTAATTTTTAACTAACAATCAAAAATTTTAAAAAAGAGTCTAGTCTGCTGTTCTACTCTCAGAACACTTTTTGAACTTTACGAAATAAAAAAGAAAAATGATCTAGTCTACCTATAAGTTTGTAAAATGCAGCATTGAACATACAAACTACTTCTTCAGTGGGTTATTTTACTTGAGATATGTAAAATTAAAAAAACACGGAAGTTACATGAAATGGATGTCATATCGGTATGTTTACTTTTCACTGCACTCTGGATATGTAGTTAGTAATGCTAATTATCTGGTTCTTTTTCGCTAAAAAAGTTCAATAATTACAAGAAATTAATCAAAGACCGACAATTTCTCAACAGAAATACTAGAATGTACACGCATAATTTATTATTAGATTCAACTATTGCGGCAGATCGGAAAAAAAATTGAGCGCACGTGACGAGGAAGTTAACCGTTGACATTCATATCGCAATCAGATAACACTGATTAATTGGGTCTAAACTTACACGTGTTCTAGTTAACCCAAAATAAAAAAAAATCTTTAGAACTGGAGAGTTCAATTACAATTCAAACTGATCATTGGAGAAAAACATTTAAGCATTTAATGTAAATCCTCCTGAAAATCTAACATGTATGAACCCACAAAAATATTTTTATTCATTTTTTGTTGTTGTTGATATTTATTTTATTATATTTTTAAAGATCTTTATAAATAAATGAAATCAATTTCTCAACATTTCTCAACCGATGTGTTGCACAAAATAAAGTCTCCAATTAAATATGATATTGTTGAACGCATTCGTGACCTAAATGCAATAATCTGTACCAACAGATGTTCTGGTTTTTTTTTTTTGGCGCTTTTACAAAACACGTAAACCCCTTAAAAAGATAAAAAAGATAAAAAAAGGTAATTAATTGGATAAAATTTACGGAATTAATTTGTGTTTTTCAGGTTCAGATCTCATATTAAAGCCAGAGACGCCTGCATTTGTGAAGGAAGATCAGACGCTTGTGTTAACATGTCAGTCTAATGACTCAGGGGGACTGTATGTCTTCTACATATTTGACGAAGGGAACAAAACAGATTATGCTTTTGGTGGAGGATCTTTTAAACAATGCCTAACATACACAAATAAAACTACTTTGGAATGTGATTTTGAGGAAAGGACATTTAAATTAACTTTGCTTAACCCCATACATAACCAGACTGTTTACTGCAGCAGATCTTACAATCGAACAACGCTGAGCACCAGTACAACAATCTTTGTACAGGGTAATACTACTGAATCGATATTACATGTATCATTGTTTGTGAAGGACCAATGTTCGTGGCTTTCGTGGCTAACCCTTGCTCACGAATTTACATCCCCACGAACGTATATACAAGCATTTATTTAATATATTATTAATATTTATTAATATTATCCCGATCATACTACCAACAAAATAACGTCCCCACGAACCATGCAGGAACATTTTGGCTACCCACGAACATTGACCACCACGAATACAAATAATTCCACAGCACATTGCAACTTACAGAAATAACTGTTCAAAGCATTGTTGTTTTATATAATTTATGTAATGAAATTGCTTCAGTTTTTAAAATCACCCCCTTTGATATATTAAGTAAATGTGTGTAGTTACCAAAGTACACTATTACTTCAAATAAATATATACAGTAAAAAAAGATCTGGTATGTAGCTCAAACAAGTATACCGCGTATAATTAACAAGATGGTTGTACCAAAAAAGAAAACCATCACATTTAAAATAAATGATTTTGTTTGCGGAGTACATGTACACTGAGGTAGAATTTTACCTTTTTATTTTTATCATGGTCTATTTACAATGACAATGAAAATTTCTAGAATCTCTTAACATCATTAAAGATGTTGATTAAACTTGTATATCAAGGATTGTTTATTATTTTAATTACGTTGTAATTTTGAAGAAACCTTATTGTTTTGAGAAAAATCAAGTTTACTCCAAAATGCAATCATACGAACTTTAACATTAATTACTAAAGGATATCGTATGTTACATGCGACAGAAAAAATGCACCTTACTGTGCTCGTACATAGTGTTTTCTAAAATCATGCAAATATCGTTATGGCCATCTAGATTTTATTCCATCTTAAAAGGAGAATATTTGAGTTTGTAAATGCATTAAAGAAGTAAAATCATTTTTATTTCTACAGTTCCTGTATCAACACTGACATTATCATCCCCTCAGACTGTGTTCAGGGCATCAAGATCCACCGGCATAACTTGTATAACAAATGACCTTGCTAGGCCTGCAGCAAACATCACTTGGTATAAAGGAACCTCTGAAATCTTAACTCGGATAGCCACTTTGAAACAGCATGACGCTAACGATCTGTATAGAACTGTCTCGTTGCTACAGTATACGGGTGTGCCAGAGGACAACGGTCAACAGGTGTACTGTAGGGCCAGCAACATTGAGGGAGAACATGTAGAATCTAATAGATACACTCTTAGCGTGACGTGTAAGTAACGAACCTTTCTTTGTACGTTTTAATTGAAATAATATGTTTTTCTTAAAATTCTGTTTCCTCCTTGGGTGCCTCTAAACTGGTTAGTTCCGTTCCGTTCCGCAAAGTGCAAACAGCCTTCTCTACACAATACTGTATGTAACCGTATTCCCGATTTGTTTTAAAGGTATGTCAACAATTTTCGACAACAAAGAGTTCAACAACCTTACAATTAACAAAAGTACATTTCACAACATTTAGCGGATTTTAAGACAATATTAGCGAACTACTACCAAACCCTAAATAAGTTAAAATTCGCATCTCACAAAAAACCCGCTATACTATATCTGTTAATGTATTATTACCTGTCAATTTAATGAAGTGAACGGCACCTTTGAACCAAAGACGTAATTAGTAATTGTATAAATATTCAAAAACTAAACATCAAATTAAAAAGTTCACCGGGATATGAACTTGGTTAATCACGTGATCATATCCTTTGAAGATTAAAGGGCTTCTAAGAAGATTTGATCACGTACCAACCAAGCTCATATCCTAATTAACTTTTTTAACATTACTGTTAATTACATATTTACGTTTAAAAAAGGAAAATAGATCAGAACTATTCACATAACCGTAATTTTATGTTTATAATAACGCAACCTTTAAACAATAAGCGCGTGCCGTAATCATTGGAACGTCATCAAAACGTTCATACAGAATTGAAGTTTTTTTGCATTCTATAGATTCATATATAAGAAAAAAACATATTCGCAACTGTCAATATACAGAATTGAACGTTTCACTATTGTATAGGTTCATATCAGGAAACAAATTTGCAAATGTAAATATATATAAATGTATCAGAATGAGTTTAGCATGGTTAAACAAAGCAAAGAAAAATCAATTCTTTATTAAATTGTTCACTTTTCTTATATATTAGATATTGCAGAGGTACAAATACTTCCTATCAATAGATTGAACATAGTAGCTGGGACAAAACAGATTTGGATATATTGTCATGTTTCAAATGCAAACCCGGAAATAGTATCCTATAGGTGGACGAAGTCGAATTCACTCGTATCCACAGTAGTGTCTTCCGCACAAATGTATGTCATTGAATCAGCTGTTGAAAAGGACACGGGAAACTACACATGTACCGCTTATAACTCGGCTGGAAACTCTAGTGGAACAGTCGACATCTATGTACAGTGTGAGACGAATGAACATTCTCATATAACTGTAATACATGTATATAAAATTGTCTTTTACGCAGCAATGCTCTTTTAAAACATTGAAAATGAAAGACCTAAAATATATTTGTATGAGTACAGTGGAGCCTCAGTTATCCGGACGCTTTTGTTCCCAAGTCCAATCGTCCGGATAGGTGAAGCGTCCGGATATCTGAAATGTGTCTATTGTTGTCATGAATGATAATGTATTTGTATACAATGGCTCCCAGTGTTGATACTGGGGTTGGGTTTTTTTGCTATTCATACTAAGTAGCAACACATAATAGAGTTGTCCGTTGATATGAACATTTTTAAATATAAAGAACCCCGCTTTATATTATTATTTTGTCATGAAATATTAACCGGACTATAATTATAACCGAATCTATAGCTAAATTCTTTGTGTCCAAGTGTGATATGTGCCCAGGCATTTACATGTACGTAATGTTTCCAACTATCTATTTTTAGAAATGCCAATTTCCTCAATTATTGATTTATTTTTTAAATTATTTCTATTCTTAAAATAAAGTCAATTTTATTGATAAAATTAACGTTTACTAGTTGGAAAATTGCAAGATCCACCAATGCACTTTCGATGAGTTGACATGCTTTCACTTTGTTCTCTTCTTGTACTTCCGGTTTTGACTTAATCTAACAAGGCATTCATGAGACAATTCGTTCTAAAGTACGATTTGAAAAGGTAGATGTAACACAAAGTTTTATAAAAGTTTCCAATTTTCTTGATTAATAAGCATATTTTTTATTCGAAATACAGGTATATTTTAAAAAGCGATGGCACTTGACAGGTGCACAGGTTAAGATATCCAAGCCACGTTCTGTGAGGCGTGACTAATCCTGTCTGGCCAGCACTGTCGGAAAATTTGAAAGTGATTTAGGAAGGCAGTGTTTATACAAGCTACTCATTGGGGTCTAGCACGTAAAAAAGGTGTGAAACTCAATTGACAGGCGCAGTCTTTTGTATTGAACGGGGTATCATCAAATTTTACCGTCCGGTTAAATGAAGCAAGATTAATAGTAAATCAGTGTTTTGTGGTAAAAACAGACCGTCCGGATATGGAACGCGGAATTCCGGATAAATGAGACAAAATAACGTATAAAAAATCTGTTCCCAAATAAAATCGTCCGTAAAGTGAAGCGTCCGGTTATCTGGCGTCCGGATATCTGAGGCCCCACTGTATTTGAAATGAATCGCATTACAAACTATAAACATTTATGTGGGCTAACTGAAAATAAATTGTGTTTTCTTTTATGGTAGCAAGACCTATGAAACCAACAATTACACTAGTTGATTGTGACGTCACTAGTGCCACGATCTTATGGACTGTGTCCACATCTCTAAACTTTCGATTCACTCCTCCATTTCAACAGGAAACTCTTCAACTCAGCGAACAGAACGACGCATTTTTGAATTGTAGTTATGAAAATATTGAAACAAACGACAGTTATGTATATATCTATCGAGCGACTGATCTTAATCCTTCTACAGAATACAAATTCAGAATCGTGGCCTCCAATGTACATGGTTCTTCATTCTCAAACAGTCGTGCATGCTACACAGCCAAAGATCCTTCTATAAGTAAACGTTTGATACAAAGTAAACTTTGAACTTTTCCTATTCCTATTAAACATCTAAGAATATAATTGATATAATACTGAGCTTTTATTTGTTTGGGCTTTTACCAAAAATTTTCTACTCTATTGATTTCTTTAAGGTAAATTAAAAGATTGTGACAAGGGACTCATTATTGGCGGATCACTAGGTGGTTCTTTCATTTTAATTGTCCTCGGTGGAGCAATTGCCTTCTTCATATACCTTCAAGTAAAAATACATTGCTTGCAATCATTTAATACTAGTATCTTAATTATTGCTTGAAAGTACTTTATACTACATGTAGTAATAACGTTTCCCTGATTCTCAATGAACCTTTAATCGTTTTATTTACATTTTTAAGTAAGGATTATAAAATTGCTTGTAGTGTGACATATTTCTAAAAATAGTTTACAAACTAGGCAGTAATATTTAGGAAAATGAGAATACAGTATTAGGAATCATAGGGGGTCATGTCACAATATATGATTTTAGTGATTCCCAGTCATGCATAGTTTTTAATTCTGAATTTTAAACATTTTAGATAAATCGAAAGAAACAACAAACAGGTAAATTTATATAATAGAAGAGAGTTACAATGTATATATGGAGAGAGAGAGAGAGAGAGAGAGAGAGAGAGAGAGAGAGAGATTATTTCATATTTTCTACTTTTAGGTGAACAGAATGACCATTACGTACAACATATTTGTTCAACGAATGAACAGCCTTATCAAGATATCTCCGATCAGAATAAAGGTATTTTATTTTTCCTTTAATATTTTAACAATTAAAAATTAAAATAGCTTTTTAAAATGAATTTATGAATGATATATAAATAATCGTAAAAGTTATATAGCATTTTACGAAACAGGTGCAGTCCAAGCGATTGAAAGGTATGCACATCTTTTTTTGTTTGCTTGAGAGAGGTTGTGTATGATTACAATCAATGACTTCCAGTTTAAGATACAATTTACTGGCATACAGAGTAGGGCTAGTTTCAAATTTAATGTTAAACATGAATTCTCTCAATTTATTTGAGAAGAGTTTGTGGTATTTAATGAGTAAACTTGCAATGCCATATTTCAAAGAGGCCATACTTAGGAAAAGGTATTCAAATTTTGGGAATTCTTAATATACCTTAAAATGAGCAAAAGATAGTTTTCTTAAATGTTTTTATTCGTAATTTTTTTCATAGAGCCGAGTATATGGAATTACCGGACAAAATTTATACAAACGATGACGGACAATAAATTACCTAAAAGTAAGTTTTGTTTTTGCTACCTATTGATTATAATCCATTGACTTTTTAAGCATTTACTTTACTTTCATTTTAATTTCTAATGAAATTTTATTTGTTGCTGTAAACGTGAGAACAAATTCTATACAAAATTCTATGAAAATCATCAAAGTACAAGTATATGAATTAAATTAACAAAATAAAAATAGTTGATATCTCATTTTTTTATGTTCTTCAATTAAAAAAAGCACCAAAAAAAACAAAAAAAAACAAATGCAAGATCTAAAAAATTGCCAGTAAAAAAAGACAAATCACATAAATGCTTCAAGTTCATATTGATAATGACTCTTTTAACCGTTTTGTTTTTTGTTTTAACAGGTAAAAGTACTGATTTGTGTGACTGTAGGTATTGAAGACAATTGCTACATGTATTACACAATTTGAAATAAATCATAAACTATAGAACTGACTGATTTGCATAATTATTCAATTTATAACTTTATGTTCAAGAGAGGTAACTATTTTTGAATGTTCATGCAAAAATATCTCCATATTATTTCCATATTATTCATGTACGCTTCAAACAAGAACTGTTAATAACCGACAATAGCTCTCAGAATAAAACTAAAATCATAAAGAGATTATCAAAAAGTAGTTAATTTTTTTCTTGAATTACAAATAAAATGCACTGTTAAACAATGTTAAAATATTACTTTACATTGTATACATTAAGAATTTATTTTGGTTTGCGATATTCCAATAAAATAAACAAAAAAATGCGATTACAAAATAACATATAAATTATAAATGCTCTGGAAGATGTTTAAATTTAGAATGGACGCCCCGGCATTCCTGATGATTATTTGTCTGTAATCATATGCAATCTGGATTTGTAGCATTATATTATAATTGCAGTAGGTCAATTTTAAATTCATTTATTAGATATGTGCATGCCAAAAAGGCACACGTTGTCAAATCGCATAGTTTTACGATTTAAATCAAAACACATGCTTCTCCTGTTTAATTCATTAAGCAAGAGGACTTCAAAGTAAATATGATTTCGCAAGTCCTAAAGTTTAAATTCTGATGTATATCAGTGTTTATTTACATGTATTTCTTTTTGTAAAAATTGATCATACTATTTGAACACGATTACCTTTTTGTACCAGTGAAAGTGTGTTGTTTATTTTAAAGATAATCAGGTTTATACAGCATTCTATACCGTTTTCAAATATACAACGGATATGGCTTTTTCTGAAGTTTTAAAGGGACATAGTAACTATTTAAGCAAATTAATCTTCTTTCCAATTTTTAATTTTATTATGTTCTACTATGATACTAGACTTTGACCCGTGCGTGCACGGGTTGAAATTGCATATGATATCGGAAATTTACGAAATAGATACATCGACATACCGTATTGTTGACATTTACATAACCATAATGCTATTAGTAATTTCACTACACTCTGCTTAATTAGAATAATCTAACTGTGTTTCGGGACAGGCTTCACCACAGTTAAAAAGCCTCCCATATACCCGTAATGTAGCAAAAAATTGCAGAATCGCTCCGAAACGATTTTGGTGAAAATTAATGAAGCTGCATTGAAAATAAGTCAAATTAATCATAACAAACCATTTTGAGGCTGTAAATACCTTTCATCTGAAAATTTAATTCATATTAATGAAGAATTCACCACTTTTTCACCAACTTTTTTTCACACCATGTTGACATTCGGAACTCTCGGGATTTTTCATATTAAATGCACTGAGTTAGAGTTATCTCCCGTATTTTCTTTGATGAACAGAATATATAGCAAATTTCCAATGAAAATCTACACGTATTTGTGTTTTCCTTTCTGAGTTTATCCATGCAAATGTGATATTGTGGAAACATGAACTAAACAGCGTCCCGTGATTAAGCGTGAATGTAATGGGCATGCGCAAGATTGTAAAATCAAAAAAATCCAGGTGATTTCCGGAAATTTTTTTAGGAATTTTTGTTGATTATTAATTAGCGAAGCTTGATTGAGGAAAAATAAAAACAAATGATGTTTAAAATATATAAAACAAAAGACAGTACTTCTCCGATTTCTCGGTATTAAAGCCCAAAAATTCGAGTCTATTATTTTAATATAGTTTTTTTCATGCTTAATCAAAATTTAAATTTCAGAACTCGTTTTCTAGGCGAGATACAGCGCTCACAATCTTTTGAAATGTATTCAGGTCTCCTGTCATGGTTTTGCTAACATTATAGAAAATAATAGTAAAGTTCTTTCTTTAGCAAATCTGTTATAGTTTCTAGTTCTATAAGGGTTTTAATCGTTGTCACTTACGAATTGCTTAAAATCTGATAGTTTGAAGTGTAAACAACAAGATATCTGTAAGCCAATTCTCACTAGTAATACCCCCGCTCTGATGTGAATATTAAAAAAGGTCGTCATATAACAGGGAGTGGTAAAAAAATGGATCCCACTATATGGCATGTTTGAACAATTAAAGAGTACATTAAAATTTCATGCAAATGCAATTATTAGTCAACTGCATCTGCGTTGAATAGTTACTGAGAAATATTTGACGAAAATTTGTTTAAAAATTTACGCTTAAGATAAATACATGTAGTCGTCATTTAACAGAAAGTTGACGTCCGATTTGTACGAAAATAAATCCCACCATATAGCATGCCTAAGCAAAGAGTGTGTTAAAATTTCAATCATCTGCGTTGAATAGTTGTTGAGAAAGCTTTGACAAAAATTATTTGAAAATTTAGGCTAAAAATAACAGTCGTCATTTAACAGGAAGTTGATGTCCGATTTGTACGAAAATAAATCCACCATATGACATGCCTATGCAAAGAGTGTGTTAAAATTCCAAGCATCTGCGATGCATGGTTGCTGAGAAATCTTTGAAAATTTGTTTGAAAATTTGTTTGAAAATCCAGGCTAAAAATAATGAAAGTCGTCTTTAAACAGGAAGTTGACGTCCGATTGGTACAAATATAAATCCCACCATCTTACATGTCTTAACAAAGAGTGTGTAAAACTCAAGCACTTGTGATTAAAACCGTATTGCCGCTCTTTTTTTGGCGGGACACAAATTTTGCGGATTTTGGGCCTACAAAGTATACCATTAGTTTTGGCGGATATAATTTTGGTGAATCCTTCACCCTTTAATAGAAATCTAATGTCGGTTTATTTCAATAGCTGAAAAGTAAATTTACTTCAGCAAAAATCCTATATGCCATAAGGTGTCCTACTCTAGCTTCAAACACTTCAATATTTTCAACAGAAATCAATAAATGCTACTTGATATAAGCGTGAAAAAAGTATTTCTTATTTACAACCAATTTTAATTGTTAGTTAAGAAACCTTTGATCAGACAATTGTCTCAACCTCAGTCGATAAAGAATCAGATATCGGTTTTTCCTAAAACAACACAAACTAACACCCCTGGCACAGGGACTACATGTAATTACATAAATGAACAGGGAGAAATGATATGGTGTTTAAACAGTTAACTTCTAATTCATAGTACTGTTTAGTTTTTATTTATTAACATTAGTTTTGTTTTAATTATAAGTAAATGTACATTTGTATCTGTAACACTATGTGCATGTACAAATTGCAACTTCTTATCATGCTCGCACACAAAAATATATGACAAAATAATATCCATAAACTACCCACAAAGTACTGGTGATTTTTATTTTAGCGAATTATAAAAATATCCAAAATAGGCCAACATTATATTCCCGCCAAAAAACTCCCAGCTATATGGTAGTTGCTGACAAATATGCGATATAAATTTTTGTTACGAACAGACAGACGGAGCGGGGTATAATGACATGGCCAGAGCTTTGTTTACATATCAGAATTGTAAGCTCTGTGTCTCCCTTAATTAATAATAACTCGACAACCATCATTCAAATTGATTGACAGTTGGAAATGCCTTAATAAAGCTTTGTTAAAACTATATAAGCCGTATCTAGTGCTATTTGAAAGAGGTTGGAAACCAGATCCAAACTAAGTCAGTATGATGAGCTGTATAAAAACCATGTGACAGATTGTCAATTGTAAATGTTGCAAAAAGGAAAGTTTTATGTACATTTTACACCATTCGTGTTTGTGAGGATTTTTGCATTTGCCCGTGAAAATTCTAATTAAAAATTAGTTTTTCTACAAAACCGAGTCGAATAGAAATACATTTATGACGTTACCAAATACCTTATTCCGTAACCAATATATAGAAACGAATAAATGTGAACAATATATCAATGAACATAAAGTACACCATATCCACAACTGATGAAAGGATAATTGAAAAAGAATTCATTATTAAGGAGGCTTGATATTCAACAAATCAACTATCAGATCAGTTAACAAAATTTAAAAAAATGATTTGGTTAGCTATACAGTGTTATGTTACCTTTCAAATTTAGGTTTATTCCTATATTTTATATGGAGCAAAGAGTTCAATACATTCTAAAAATGGCCACGACCATCGAATCCCTTTAATTTTTTTGGAGTCTCCTCCAATCAAATAGTTCTTTTATATATGTCTTTTCTTTTGTCTCCGAATGCATTACCTAACTAACAACATGCCGACTACGCTTTACGTCGACATTTTGTGTACATACTGAAAAAAGTTCGAGACATTAAGTGAAGATGAATATTAAGATCCGCATTAAATGGTAATTAGTTAAAGATTATCTTCAATACTTTAAAATGCGTTTAAAATATATTGTATAAATTGTATAGAGTTTATAATTTTTGTAGCTTAAGGGAAAACCACAAACATTTCTATTTTAAACACATTCATTAAATTTGACATATATATAGATTAGCAACAAAAAATTTTGAAAAATAAAGCTTGCAGATATCCAGCATAGAAAGATTAAAAAAGTTTCCGACAAGGCAAACAATGGGTTTAAAAAACTTTCCTGAAAGGGCCATTCAGGTTATAATATATTATGTTTGTACAAAATACTAGTAACGCAGTTCATTGTATTTCAATGTAAAGTTTGTATTACAGAGGATTTACCTGATTATTTACCTGATCATTTACATGTCCTTCTTCTCGAGTAGAAATGGAAGCCAATATATTGAGGTCTTTTGTGTTTTTCTCTATACTTTTGTCGTACGGTAAGTACGTATTTTACTTTAATGTATCTTCAAGGGTTAAGGCCTGTTTCCGAACGTTTCTACATGTACATTTATGTTGTGACTTTTGACAGTTGATCATGTTGGCAGTGCCCCTCTCAAAGTTTGCATGGCACAGTTAATAGTATTTACTTATTAATTAACATTGTATAAATGGTTACTCTTAATTTCGTAGCTAATATTTCTAACATCAGCGAGTCATTCATTCCAGAGCTACAATGGCTAGATCTTACATGTACATGTATTTCCTTGAGGATGTTGTTTACTTCGAGTCTGAGTTATCAAATTTAGATGTTAATAAAGTTCAATGTTATGAGTAAAAATTATTCTAAGCGCAAAAAGTATTTATGAAATGAATTATTATTGATAAAAGATTTGACATTTTTACTATAATATGGAATTAGGGTCACACAAAAATGGACTTATAGCAAAACAGAGGAAATTCGGACTAATTTTTTTGTTTTCCGCTTAAACATTTTTGAAGTACTGTAATATTGAAAGTTAAGTTTTTTTGTTAGTCGATATAATTTGGCATATTTTACTGTAGTGATTATCTCACTTTTTCATTGAGATATTCGTATGACAAGCCATGCAAAAAAAAAAAAATGCTTAAAAACGATAAAAGACACTAAATGTCAAATTTTTGAGAATTGAGCAGAATCAAGGTCAATATAAGTAGGTAAATACCATAAATGTTTAAGTATTATCCTCCTTTAATTTTTTGTTAATTTTTTAAAAATTGAATCAAAAATGGGGTATGGCGATTTAAAAATTGATATAAGAAATATTTTTCAAAATCGTTACTGAAAACATAATGCTTTGTATCTATATAGTGCCACTGCCATTTATAAACTGTATTTCATTTTTTAGTTAAATTCTTTGTAATATTTTCACAATTCAAAACATCTCAATCATCTTGTAAAATTTTAAGGGATTTTTTCTTAATTTAAAAAAAATATTCAGTGGCATTTAACTCAAAAAGAAGGTAATTGGCCCACTTTTTTTAAAAGTAAAAAATAACACTTTAATCAAAGGTCTATAACATAAATGGTGTTTCATTATCATGAGTGGAATTTTTTCATTCTGAGTAAATATAGTCCTTACGTGTTGTGATCTTGACTAAATGCTAGATATGAGAATCATAGGTAGAACCATTATAGACAAATTGTTCATTACACATTGAATAAGAAAAATCTATAGAAACGAACATTTATGAAAAAAATATTTTTTTACAAAAGATCTCAATCTCATACTGAATCCACAACCACACGCTGTTGTCAAAGAAGGCCGAGCGCTTAAACTAACATGTCAGTCTAACAGGTCTGGGGGTGTGTATTGGTTTTATACAGTCGGCGACAATGGAAGGCAAATCGAACTAGGTACCGGTGGAGGTGACTTCAAATATTGTGTAAATCAAACACAGTTAGCAACAATCGAATGTGGTTTTGAAGAACCTTGGACATTCAAATTAACTTTGCTAACACCAGTTCATAACCAAATTATTATTTGTGCCAGAACGCTAAACCGAGTGGTCTCGAATTCAAGTACTACAATTTTTATACAAGGTAAGCTACTTTGGTTTTGAAACTCCAACATTCTCATTCAAACACATTCATATGTAATACTCTTGTCTTAAAGTTCAGACCAAAACACACATTGATTTGTTCATTTCCCTACAAACAGTACCTGTATCAACGGTGACTCTATCACCATTACAATCGGCGGTCGTGGATGGTAAAATAGTAAACATAACTTGTCTGACAAATGATTGTCGCCCTCCGGCAAACATTACCTGGTTTAAAGGAAACTCAGAAATCACCAACCAGATAACCTCTACCATAAAGAATAGGTCTTCCTACCTGACGAAGGCTATTTCAGTGCTACATTTCACGGGTATCGGAGACGATAAGGGAAAAGAGGTGTATTGTAGAGCCAACAACATTGAAGGAGAGCATGTAGAATCAAACAGATATGTTATAAACGTGACAAGTATGAATCAACCTCTCTCTCTCTCTCTCTCTCTCTCTCTCTCTCTCTCCAGAATGATGTAATATATTAGTACCACGACAATGATGCCAGTAAAGAAGGGTTGTAGGAATTCAGATTAGTAAAACCTAACGTAGGGTTAAAAAAAGTATTCTTGATCTAGAGAGCATATCAAATGAGTCACAGGAGTAATTTCGAATGAAACATAGATTCTATAAAATGCGGATCATTCCGTTAAAAGGAATACTTGTTTAATAGCTGCTGCTCTACTTGAAAATGTGAAGTTCTGAATGTGTATAGTAATTGTTATAATGAAGAAGTAAACAGACTTGAAAACAGTCATCCTGAAACCACAAACAAGCTTGGAATTCGATTTTTATGACTGTGAAAACACAAAAAAGGTGTCACAAAAATTGTCGATCTGTTCATCAGTCAAGATTTAATGAAACTAGCTGAAGATTATCTGGCAGAGATTATCCTTGATTACGAAACATTAAGTGATCGAGCGGGTTATTTTTATTAAAATGCATAAACTTCATTTTAGCAATACCAACAGTGAGGCCGGATATACTTTTAGTCGAGTGTGAAGTTGCTTCTGCAAAGATATTTTGGGCAGAGTCCTCCGATCACAGTTCCATGAATTCATCTCTTCCACTTGAAACGTTTCTTCAAATCAGCACAGGAAATGATACATTTGTGAACTGCAGCTATGAAAAAATTGAAACAAATAAGAGCAAATATCATTTTTATAAAGTGGATAAACTAAAGCCTTATACAAAATACAGATTTAAATTAATGGTATCTGATACACTTAGAAGTGATTTCTCGAACATTTGGACATGTACTACAGATAAAGATAAAATAAGTAGTAAGTATATGTTCTTCATATCATTTTCTTATTGTCGAAAACATTTTGATATTGTACCACTAAATTGCTGCCAATTTGATACAGTTGCATTGCACATCAGTATATACTTGTGTATGTATCTTAAATTCGTCAAAATAAAAATATATGTACATTATCTTAAATTCGTCAAAATATATGTTTAACGCCTGGCCATAATTTAGAATTACATGATTTGAT
The DNA here is from genome assembly GCA_020458035.1 of Magallana ariakensis. Taxonomy (NCBI): domain Eukaryota; kingdom Metazoa; phylum Mollusca; class Bivalvia; order Ostreida; family Ostreidae; genus Magallana; species Magallana ariakensis. The sequence goes on along the minus strand of CM035812.1, from coordinate 43,914,830 downwards.
AATCATCAGGTCATAAAGCAAAGTACAACATGGGACTAATTCTTGGTGGATCAGTAATTGCCGCCCTGTTTCTGGTTTTATTTGTTACTATTGGAGTCCTTACTCTTTATAAACGCATAAAAGTAAGAACTAATGTCATTCTTAATAACCAAATGAATTACTCAATCTGTAACTTATATGTATCTCACGTTCCTAGTTTATGATCAGGTTAACACTGGTTTTTGGATTGCATAAATTACCTTTGCTATTACTGGATACAGTTCCTGTTCTCAGTTTCTATTTTGCCAGCATAATATGTACTTCCGGACAGATGATTTTTAAGATTGCTTCCGGACGGATGATTTTTAAGATTGAGTAACAATCTATTCTGAATATTTTCTATTTGTATCGATGTCATAATTGGTTTTAAGGGGAAATTAATAAGTAAGTACAATTGTAAACGTTTGATCAGAACAAAGTTTGGTTTAACGACCAAACAAAGGTCAAATGAACACAATCAAACCAATAAAGGTAAAATCAATTAAAGATTACGTTTACTCAGAATAAAAAAAAAAATTTCACTGATGATAATGAAAAACCATCTATTGTGTGTTATAGACCTTTCATTGTAGTGTTAAATTTCACTTTAAAAAAAGTAGGTCAATGACCTACTTTTTAAATTAATGGCGACTGAATATTTTTTTTAAAAATTTAAGAAAAATCCCTAACATTTTGACACTGTGATTGAGATTTTCTTATCTGTGAAAATAATACAAATGGCTATACTTTTTAAATAATGAAATACAGTTTATGAATGGCAGTGGCAAAAAATAGATACAAAGGATTAAGTTTTCATTGACAATTTTTAAAAATATTCCAGTTCGAATTTCCTCTATTTCCTACCCATTTTTGATTCAATTTTACAAAAAAAAAAAAAAAAAAATTTTGATAATACTAAAACATTTAAAGAATTAAACTAATAATTTTAACCTTATTCTGTTGGCATAAAATTTATATAATTTTGCTTAATTATTAGTCTGTATAAAAGATACAAATAAATAATATTCTACTTTTATTTCACTTCAAGCAAACCTAAACTGTAAATATTTTGATTTTAGACAGGTCGAAAGAGAACAACACAAGGTAAATGCCTTATAAAATTAAATCTGAGGAAAATATTTCAAGAATGAAAAGGAGATATTTATCTTGGCAATGTTTTTTTGCAGTTACACAAAGTGTCCACTATGTAGATCACTTTTGTCCCAAGACTGATCAACCTTATCAAGAAATCTCTTCCAATCAAAACACTGGTAAAGTCGTGTGTGTGTGTGTGTGTAGGGGGGGGGGGGTCTGTGTGTGTGTGTGTGTGTGTGTGTGTGTAAAAGAAAAATATATATTTAAAGAAAGAAAATTTCTTAGAACTGCTTTGTATTGTAGATATACAAAATATCCATTACGTAGATCACTTTTGTCCGGTGACTGATCATCAATATCAAGAGGTTTCAAATCAAATCACAGGTAACATAATTGGTGAGTATGTACAATATACATTTGTCACTGTATGTGTAATATACAGTATGATACAAAGAAATCCTCAGTAAATGAATCATTTAAATGGTACAAATGAAAGTGATCTGACAGTTGAGTTTAGAACCTACTGTTTTAGATTATGAAACTACGGTTGAAAGGTATGTATGTTTCTTTTTGTGAATGAACTGTAGATAAGGTATTGTTATAAAATCAAGAAAAATATTTCTAAAAAGAATGGTGTTATACTTAATAATCATATTGAATGAATGATTGTTATCAAAGTAGTATTTTTAAAAACAGTTTCCAAGACTTTGATTATTTTTCAGCAAAAACAAATCACAATAGCATTGAAAATTAAAAGTATTTACAATCCTCAAATTGATTTAATTTTATTTCATATTTGATTTCAAATGTAGAGTAGAATACATGGAAATACCAGACACAATCCTAACGAACGAAGAAAGTCATTATCATACTTTAAAGTAGGAAAAACTAGTTCTCATTGTGTAATCTTCTAAATCTATCTATCTATCTATCTATCTATCTATCTATCTATCTATCTATCTATCTATCTATCTATCTATCTATCTATCTATCTATTTATCTTAAAACATTCCTTTACTGGAACTTTATACATGTTTAGATCACCTGAGCCAAAGGCTCAAGTGAGCTATTCTGATCACAATTTGTCCGTTGTCTGTCGTTGTCGTCGTCGTAAAATTTCCAAATTTTCATCTTCTTCTCAAAAACGGTTTGGCAAATTTCAACCAATCTTGGCACAAAGCATTCTAGGGGAAAGGGCTTCTAAGGCCAGGTCTTTTTCAAAGGGTGATACATGTGATTAGGAAAGCCTTAAGATAGGTTACGATGTTAGAATAATTTATATTTTAGGAACCAAAAATCCTGAAATGTTAAAAATTTAACATTAATTTTCTTATATGTGGTAGATTTAAGTTTATTAAAATCACGTGTTATTTCTACTTATTTCTATAATGAACTCTTAACAATTTTCGGACACCTTTCGGGACCCTGGGGAAAATAATTTTCTCTAACTTAAATGTATTAAATATCAGAAAGCTAAAGTTAAATTTCGGATATTACAGACGTTTTTGTTCTTAAAAAAGAGCTAACACTCATATCAATCAAAACGCAAAAAGTACTATATCTCTGGGTTTTACGGCATATTGTTTGAATTACCAATACAAAAACAGTCGGCACGGATAAACCTAAATTCTAATTCTTCTTTTAGCAATTATGTGTGTTGAAGTCAAAAGAAGACTTTTGAATTTCCTTATATCTTGAATTTATTTATTTTAGAATTGTCGAATAGAAATTTCTGAAGAGTACTTTGTTCTGTCAACACTTAACAAGCAACCGTTACTGTATGTGATAATGGGATACTTTGGAATCATTTAAATTCGTGGAGGCCAATTTTCGTGGATTGTAGGTTTTTTTTTGCTTATTCGTTGGGATGTAATTTCGTGGATGTGTCGGTTACTGTTTCAGTAACAAAGATAACTCTTTCTAAAATTGTTTTCGTTGAGGATTTAAATTCGTGGGGGAGGTCTACCCACGAATACCACGAAAATTGAACCACCACGAATTCTAATGATTCCACATTACTTTGCGGAATTATCAACATTAGTCTGATCAATGCCTAATTGTTTGCAACAAGTTGTCTGCAAAAAACCTTTTCATTATGTTACAATTTCATCTTATTTGCCCTAATTAAAAGTAATGAAAATCATGGATGTAAAACAAGACTAATATTTAAAACAAGTTGATTATTTTTAACTATACAATGTTCAGGCAATATTAAAATGAAGGGGTTGTTTAAAGTTTGATATGGGAATGTACATAAAAATGTTTTTGCTAAGAACTTTAATGCTACAATGTGTGTTAATTAACTATCCAAGCATCCCGATAAAGTGTATATTCTAAATCCTTCAAATTATGATATTTGGACTAATACTTGGACCCAAGAGATTCAAAGTTTAACATAGGGATACAGTTTAGCATTTGACCTGTTTATACCATGACGTATAAACTAAAAAATGAATCTCATGAGAGGGTAAAGAAATCAGTATAGGAATGTATAGTTAAAAATCTATAAATCAACTGCATTGCTACATTTGTATTAAAGCATCCTAATTCTTAAATGTTGATATAACAACCACTGTAACAACACTGGTTAATACTGTATGTGACTTTACAAAGCTGCTTTGAGTAGAAAATACTAAATAGCTGCTTTGATTAGAGTTATATCAGTGTTAATCAGGTGAGCCATGTGTCCCTGGATCTCTTGTTTGTTTTAAAAAAAGTTTTCTTTTGTTTTGATGAAGAGACTGGTTGTCCCCAAAATGAAATAATTTTCATTTTTAGTTTTGCTGCCCATTTCTAATTGTACATTACAATCATTGCAGGTAAATATACTGTTACTACAACAAAGAGTGGCCGAGACTACAGCTGAACAAAAAATATATAATTTTATAAAGTTGTAAAAAATGTCTTCTATATCTTTACTATTTCAAATTCAGTTCAATTTGTACAATAGTTAATGATTTTCCTCGGCCTACATATTTGTAATAAAGTCGAAAAACGTAGTTTAAAAACGTATATCATTATTCACAAATCTGTCTTAGACTTGTAAAATAATTGTAAATACGAAATATATATTTCATGATTTTAGATTTTGTTGTTTATGAAAAAATCTTATATTGCATACATGTGTTGAAAGATAATTTCTTAGAAATTAAATAAATATCAACGAAAATGAAACAAAATTTCTAAACTTCGTTTTCTTTTATTCACTTCAAACTTTGCTAGCTTTTTCTTTTCTTTAAACGTAATTTCTAAATATAGTGAGCTCTTTGACGTAGAATATGCAAGTTTTTAAATTATCCCTAAAAGTAAGAAATTGAACGCATATACATAATTTTTATCAAATGAAACAAATTTAAGAATTTGATGCTTTATTTACTTATTTTTCATTTTTGTGATTTATCCCAAAGAGAGTTTTACAAATAAGCAGTAGAGGGCCATTGCGAATTAAATGCTTGCCAATTAACAAACATCGTTAATAAATTTTAAAATAGAATGAATATTATTTGTATAAGCGTGATTCAACACCATCTCAAGCAATCTCTTAAAACACCACACCAGGGAAACCAGGTTTAAAAAGTAATGAAGGATATACTAAATGAATAAATAAGGAAATGATTATGGATACGGAAACAGATATTTGGAAGAAAATATATAACATATGATTTTCTACTTAAAGGCTCTCGATTTTCAATAAAACGTTTAAAAAAGTACACGTTATTAAGTAAATATGATCGATCAGCATAAATTAGACATTTTTCGATAAATACACATAAACGAAGACTGGAAAACGGCTATATGGAAAATGCAAAAAAATGATTGTAAAACAATGTATAAAGTAATTATTAATACAGTTATTCCTCAATGCATATGAAATAAAAAAAAAAAAACAACAGGAGACTGATTTATTTAGAGCTGCGGTTGAGAAACTTGTAAGATGCCAGTTAATCTAACACCATCATAATAAACTTAAAAATGTCATCTAAACTGATACGGGGCATTGTTTATAAGGATCTGTTCTGATTTGAGAACCTTAAATTTGAATAACATCCTGTTCCGGAACTTAAAGATGCTATTAATAAATATCTGGTGTTTTTTTTTTTACTTTATTCTACGAAAAAGAGAAATATCGTTAATAAACAGGACTTTTTTCCCCACATATCGAAGATATCCTTGAATTTGATAAAAATGTCATGAAATAAATACCCAGTAGGTCAATGATCCGCATTTCAACACTTTTTGACATTGCAATTTGAATTTAACAATTTGAAAGTGTTTTTTAAAAAAATCTTTTTATACAACTACATACAATAGAATTAAAGCTTTGTACAATTATTGTGGCACACATATTTTAAACATGTTTTTATCAAAAGGCATCCTTTAAGGCACAGCTGTTTTAACTGTGTCGCTATTAAAATTATGGCATTTAGATAACACATGATATATAAAGCTATGTTTTAGACTATGCCGTATGCACATACAATGTGAGAAATGAAATCATGGTAACACGATAACACTTCTTACATGCGGAAGAAAAACCTCAAACAAACAAACAACAAAATGCGTCCAATCCGTTTTGATATTTTGAAATATATTCTGCTGATATGTAAATGTGGTAAGTACTTTTTTTCAGTCGATACGGTTGACATTCATACAGAGAACGATTTAGCATTTAAATACCATGTATATGTTGTTAGATATGAATTATATTGAAGAAATTCGAAATCATTTAGTGCGTCTTCTACCAAATTGTTTATGCAGTTTTTTAAATGTACTTGAGCATTTGTATATGTATTTCTTATGACAAAAGTTCAGAGTTAATTCTTAGTCCGGAGAGAATAGCAACAGTAGAAGAGGGTCGACCCTTAACATTAACGTGTTAGTCTAACGAAACTCGTGGAATGTACAGTTTCTTCTACATGGACACCCATGAAAATATAATTAATTATGGAAGTGGTGGAGGTGCATTCCATTTAATATGTACGAATTCCACAAATCAAGCAAATATGGAATGTGAATTTGGCAGTTCTTGGATATTTAGACTGACGATTACTCATCCAGTTCATAATCAAACCGTATACTGTAGTGCACGTGGGTTTCAAAATAAGGAAGAGTTGTTAAGAAGCACTACGATAACAGTGGAAGGCAAAGAAATATTAAAAGTATGAATGTTTTGAATAACTAACGTAAATACACAACACACATTTTAGCAGTTTAATGGATAGATATGATCAGCTTTTATGTGATTAGAAACACCCACAAATTTGATGATTAATGGTATGAAACTAAAAATAGACTTGCATGCTCAAAAACAGGACCAAGGTGCATCGCAGAAATTAAGATATACGTGTGTAAAAACTATGCCCATCTGTTCTTAAACATGGTGAACAGAATCTTACCGACAGATACTTTTTGCATTTATGGGTGGTGGCATTCCCGATATCTTCCAAAGTTTGATTGTGGCTTTATATGGTATTAAAGCCTTGCTTTGACCATCGTTATGTTTGTTTTTAAGGAACTTTCCCGGCTCGATTGAAGCCTTGCTTTTTTGATCATCGTAATGATTTTATTCAAGGAACCTTTGTGGCCCGATGGAAGTCGTCTAAAGAATTTCCGAGGAACACGAAACTCCCTATGCTTTTCTTTATCTTTCAAAACTCGGCGAGCTTATAACCTTTGCGTCCTTAAGTTTTCCGATAATATGTGATAAACGGATGATTTGTCAATTCCATATATTTCTTCAATCTTTTTTTTACTATGACTTCGGTCATCACTAATTGTGTCTTTTATAATTTTCACAGATTTGATCCTATTACCTCCCATCGATATCTCTTTTCCTGCTTAGAAAAAGTGTATTTTTTATTATTTGGATACCACTACCTGAGAAACATTTCTGTTAGGTTTTTTTATAACATTACGCACTGTGCATCAATAAACTAACATATCAAACTGTCATAAAACACGTCATAATTTTTTTAAAAGTACGTCATGATAAATATATTTTTAGGGAAAATAAAGGAAAGTTTAAAAACAATTGCTGAAATTCCTAGAATTATTTAATTTTGTCATTTTGATATTGCACTACCTCCCAAATTTTAATTGTAAATACACGCACATCACGTATTTAATACTGCAGCCCAAAATTTATGTTAAATATCATTTTTATTTTTTTATTAAGTTGCATGCTTATTCATAGTACAAATTTCATTTCTCTGTGACTTCCCGAAAACAAAAAAACAACCACCAATCGTCTACTATACTTTGGGACCACTCTCGTATTTATATAATGATTTAAAATGATAATATATACTTTTTTATAACGCTTTACATGTATGAAGTAATGATTCACCTGCCATAATTTTATTCCAAAATACAAGTCTAAGTTTGTTTGCAATTTAGAGCTTGGTTATCATTGATGAGAATGAAAAACAATGTATTGTATGTTGTAGAGCATCGATTGTGTTTATTTTCCCTTTCAAAAAAAACTAGGTAAAAGACCTACATTTTAGGTAAGAGGTCATTGAATATATTTGAAGTAGTAGATTTTAAAGAAATTAATTGTTACATGTAAAATAATTGATTGATTGTTGAATACACTTTGAAAAATGAAATGCAGTTTAAGAATTAAAGGCGATGTAGCTGAAAAAAATAATAATCTGGTTTTAAGGCACAATCTGTAAAGCATTCCAGTCCGAAGGTTTTCTATCAGTTTACTAAACACTACCATTTTTCGATTTAATTTTACAAAAAAACCCCACGAAAACCAACAACTGAATGATGACATAAACTACTTATTTTGACCTTACTCTGCTGGTATTTAAACTATTTCAGGTCAATGATCAAATATTAATATATGCTCTCTATTGATGATTGTAAGTATTTTTTATTTTTGGATTTAATTTCATACCATTATCTAAAGATAGAAGTGATAAAAAAACCAACAGAAAATCTGCACAAATTTGCTGACTAACAAATAAAACGTTTGTTATTATAGTGCTGGCAATTGTTTTTTAATGGAAAAAAGTTCGATTTTCCTCTGTTTTGCCACAAGCCATTTTTATTTGAGTCGTATTCCATTAAGTGATAAAAGTATCTCTTGTTATATTAATATAAATTTATATCATAGAAAGATGAACTACCGACTATCTGTCTTTAAGGGTGTTTTATCTCTGGCTAAGAATCGAATACTCTCGTTCGGGGAACAAAAGATCGCATTTAGATGAAATGAGTGTAATAACATTGGACTATGCAATCTATCCACGTTATCTCTCTACCAAGTTCAAATGGGTGCCAATCTATACACGCAGGTAAACTGTGATTCACTAGTGTTTCATTCATTGGAAGGTATCTTGGTTTTTTTTTAATTATCACAAAACCCGTTTGAAAGATTAGGTCCTCTGAGCCTTAATTGGAATAGGATTCAACATACTTTTTTGTTGTTACAAGTAAAGTGTAGTGCAAAGTGTATTGATATTTTTAAAGGGAATTACTCAAATTAACAGAGGAGAGATAGTCCTTGAAAAATTTACAAATAAGCAAAGTTTTAAAATTGGGAAAAAATCATGTTTTTTTATAGTTTGAGTTCAAGATCTGAGTAGAAAATGAAACCATGATTTGTTAAATATTTGTTTTCAGGAGATGCATCATTATCAATCAAACCCTCAACAACTGTAGTTGTAAATCAGACGGTCAGTTTACAATGCTTGTTTAAATCCGGGCAAATTGGTGTTCAATTTAATTTCCCTGGACGAATAAGCTGTACAGTAGCATTTGATTATTGTGCAAGAGGGTGTGGTAACTCTCTATCGATGGAATGTCCTAACAACCAGACATACATTCTAAATGTCACCGTGTTGTCTTCATGGCACAATGCAACTTTTTCTTGTGATTCGCCATTCGGAGGAATAAAGAGCGAAATGACATTGAACGTAACAGGTATAATGTGTACATGTCTCATATTTAATGTACTTATGATTTATCATGTAAGTAATAAAGGTAATTTATTTTATTTTAAAAAACTTTACCAGTTCCTGTCACTTCTGCAATCATCAGTCCGAATCAAACGTCTCTAGATTCTGGAACAATAATGTACCTGACATGTCAAACAAGTTACTGCCACCCACCTGCAATTGTCACATGGTACAATGACAATATAGAGATTGCGGATCATACAATTGTTACAACTGATACAAATCAGTATTTTCTTTCAAGGATGACATCCACATTACAGTATACTGTAATGCCACAAGATAATGGTCAAAAAATATATTGTATCGCCAGCAATATTCTAGGAGAAAGGGTTGTTTCAGACAAAATAACACTTGACGTCAGATGTAAGTATGTTAAACAAATACATGCACTCATACATGTACATCAATGTTGATGTTTATGTAAACAATTTTAGAAAAGTTAAACACATTTAAATTAAATATCCTAATCTTGTAATCTCTAATTTTACAAAATATAAAACCAAAGATTGATGTGTGTTGTTTTATAAAGATATTTCAGATGTTTACATTATTCCTTCTGGTAATTTACACGTTGTCGCGGGGACGAAACAGGTTTTGCTTCACTGCTACGCTGAAAATGCAAATCCGGAAGTCACAGAATACAACTGGTTCAAGGGACATTCTTCTAACCTCACAGTTTTGTCACATTCCCAAACCCTTGCTTTTAAAACAGTTGACATTCGGGACAGTAGTCAATATACCTGCAAAGCAACAAATGTAGCAGGAACATCAACCAGTACTATTCAAGTCATCGTACAATGTAAGTCACTAAGTACATTATGTTTACTTCTTTAATTCGAAGTCTAGTATTACTAACGACATGTTTTTTTTTAATTCTTGAATTGTCAAGCCTTTACATTGTAATTGATAAATTAAAAGTATCGAAGCTTAATAGCCACAGGCGATTGCAAGCGACAATTTTAGTTTTTTAAGTAAGCATTTAAATTAGGTAACTTAAAGTCTTGACCATCATTGAATGTTTCTGATATTGCTTGTCAACTTTTCTCAAACTTCGTAATTATCAGTTATACTTATATAAAAAAGATATGCACTTAAATGTCAGGGTTAGCAACTATTTATCCAAGTCGGTCATTTTATTATAATTTTAATAATTTATTTATTATCACAGCAAAATGATAATATAGATTTCATATTTTTAACCATCATATCGATTTTGAAGATGCACCACTGGCAGCAAAGATTATAGAAGTCGTATGTCAGGACACTCGTGCTTTCATTTTATGGACGTCCTCTAACACATACTCTAGCAATGATACTTACAAAGAAATCCTTCAGTACAAACGTTCGAATGACTTGATATTTGAAACATTAGAAGATCCAAATTGGAATAGAACCACCAATAACATAAAACTTATTGAAGTGGCCAATCTGAAGCCTAATACAGAATATTTATTTAGTGTTTTGACCTTAAGTCGACTTGGCTCAGCGTACTCTAACAACCGAACATGCCTTACTAATACAAAATCAGCCGAAAGTAAGTTTAACATTCGTGAATTTTCATTGTATTTATATAAATATTCTTATCTATTTATGCGAAGATCTTAAATTGAAGGAAATATTTTTATATGTTTAAGAAATCATAGGAGACTGTGATACTCAGATTGCAGTGACAATTGGTGGATTGTTTTGTGCTTTTTTGTTTATTGGCGTTTTGATCGTCACTGGAGCCGTATATTACAAGAAGGTTAGAATTTGATTTATAATTTTTCCCGTAATTAGACGTCACAAAAGATGTATTAAGACGATCAACTAATGTTGAATCCATGTCAAACGCGTTTTCCAGAATATAATTTTAATTGCGAGATTGACAATTAAAACACACATCGTTTTTGCAATATTGAAATGAGATGCATAATGCAGCTTAAGGATACAACTCAAACTAGATATGCATCCTGTAAAACGATTAATCGAGTAAAAAGATGCAGAACATTAACGACAATTATAAAACAATAAAATATACATAATATTATCTGTCGCTAGAATGTTTCACACTAATTTTTGTAAGCTACATGTTTATTAAGCATGGAATTCTATTTTTTTGCTAAGAATGTGTTTCATTTTTGATTTTAGACAAAACAAAAGAAACAAACAGGTAATATGTTATTACATTGTATCTATAATCACACAAACATAGAAAAAAAACATGCTAATAAATTATTATCAAAAGACACACATTTGTATATCAAACATGGCTTTATCTTTCAGTAGCAGCAGGGAGTCACAAAATCACTGAGACATATGAAGATCAGTTTTGCGAAAGCAAAGATCATCATTATGATGGAATATGACCGACATCTACTACCACAGGTAGCATCATCAAATTGAATATTATTTGTATTCTGAGTCATTAATGCGGAGATATAAATCAAGTAAAACGTTTATATGAGTATAACAAACAATTTGAACAATCATTCTAGAATTACTTTTACGGGATTAATTACTGGGCACGTGTAGACTATGTAACAGATTTATTGCAACTGCAGATGAAAGATATATGGCTCTGAAACATAGTACACAAACAAATATAAACATACACATAATTCAATCACATTTACTACATTAATGAAATGGAAAATTAGATAAAATCCAATCAATTGTTCATATTTTACCATTATCATTAAGAATGATCAATATGTAAATTTATCACATGTATGCATAATTATGACTTTCATATATAAATGTAAAACATATTATAGACACTTAAGACAATTTGAACAACACATACATTTATATTATTATCACACAAAACATAGATCTTACCAGATATATAGTATCAGAATCCTTAGTAACATGCAATTGACATCATGCAGGTACTACACTGTAAGTTACTGTAGGATTGTAGGAATGACTCTACAAATCAACCAAATAAATAATTAATTACTGATAAAATAATTGCTTTAATAATAGCATTCTAACCCTTTATTTTAATTTATATTTTATTAATCTTTCACACAAGTTAATAAAGTTAATAAACTCTCTTACTTTCGGTCTTAGTCCATGTTTGTATAGAATCAAATATATGACAGACCGCTCTTAACTGTAGTCACTGGAGAAAATAAATCAAACACGTGTACCCCAAAATCACTCTACCTTCAAAGAATTCAACCTTTCACCTTACATGTAACACCAACCAACAAGGTGACTTTACCAAATAAATAACTTGAATAAAACTGTATATTTACATTTTCAACTGTCTTTGTCTGTGATAACATTACCAATCAATTTTGAACCCAAAAACCCAATAACTTCATAAAACATGAGTGACACAAAATGGGCGTGTCTTATAGCAAAACCGCAGGACGGTATTGGATGCGACGCGCAAAAAAAAGTGGTTTCAAATATTGTTGTTTTAATGTGTACAAATTGGAAAAAATGTAAATATAAGTAATAAGGAACCATTCTTTGAATATTATGAGGTGATAATTTCTGTCGGAGCGTGGTCAAATCTATCATAAAGCCCTTCGGGCTTTATTGGATTTGACCACGCCCCGACCGAAATTATCACCTCATAATACTAAAAGAATGATTCCTTATTCCTTATATAATATTGAAACATAAGAGCAATAAAATATTTATTCAAACACCAAATAATTATAAAACTACTAGCAACTTATTTTATCACAAGACCATATAACTACAATGTCAGACTTAATATATTTCCTAATCTCAGATATATACAACGTCAAACTTTATTTATTTTCCACTCGCAGATATATTTAATGTAAAACTGTATTTATTTCCCATTCTGTAAAATGCAGGCATACGAAGTCACGTATTTTGGGATTGTATATGATTATCCGTGGTATAAAAATATAATAAGTGGTACAACTCATCGCCATCAATACGGAATCAATTGTAAAAGGATATTAAAAATCAAATGAAAATGAGTTCCAAGTTAATTCATTTACAGGTCTAACTTGATTATATTGGTCTCTTATTAGTGTCTTTTTCAAAAGAACATGAAAATCAGTATCATAGAAAATAGATGAATCACTTTTACACGAGAAATTCAACGAACAAAAAGCTCTCATTTAAATTTCAGGTTCTTTAGAATGTGTTTGAGTTCTTGAAAACCCAAAATAAGGGGTAGGGGTGTTGAAGATTTGTTCTTGAAAAGAAGTGAATGCAATACTCCAAACTGATTGATTAGTGTGCCAGTTTTGATACACAGAGAATACAAAATTCATATTATGCTATAAATAAATAGGACAAATTTATATCAACATATGGATCATTCGTTTGCCTTTTATTAAGTCTTTTCACAAGCGCTTTTTTACCAATGTTGTCTGAATATGTTTTAGGTTAATTTTGTGAAATTAGGAATTAAAATCGACATTTAGATTTGGAATTTTTTTAATTATAAATTTAATACTAACTTAAATAATGTAGAAATAGCATATCGCTTTTAACTCAGCAAGTTCAGTTAACTGATTTAACAAATACTAACTGCTTTTAATATTTTCCACGAATTATTGATCAATAATGGCATGTTTGTTAAGCAGAAATCTTTGTATCATACGTAGATCAGTTAAAGTAAAAACAAATCGGTTCAAAAAACAACAAATTACAAAAGAGTACTTACGCAGGAACCCCCCCCCCCAAAAAAATGGTGTTTTATTATAATAAACATTATTTTTAAAATCATATAATATTGTACACAGTAATAACATATCATAGTGATATTTTGCGAAATCACCAAAACAGATTTTGTTATCTTTGTTGGCCTGGACATTATTAGTACATAGACTTTGTTGGTATCATATTATGTATATACATGTACATGTCGATAGAAATTACAGATTTAGTGTTGTTTATTATTTATTTTTTAATTTTCAACAACGACTAAGCTTATAAGTTCAATCATAAGTACATGTAAATCTGTATTGTATTTTTTAATGAATGATAGTAAACGATTTTGATTTAACATACCATGTCTGACTCGTTTATTTTGGTTTAAATTTCAGGTAACATTGAAATGAATTCAAGCGTTCAGTAACCAGGATATTTAAAAAGATATCTGGGATACGCAAATTTTGTATCAGTATATTTGAAATAAAGTATGTAAAAGCCACATATCATGCAGTTACAAACGTATTATCTTATGTAGATTAGGTTCGATTGAATGCTTAAGCATTATATAATGTATATGTCATAAACCAGCTTTAAGCTTTATACGCATATCATGCTGTGTAGTTAAATTATCATATTGTACTTGAAAACAATTGCTGCATTCTTAAGTAAATGAGAAAATTGAATTTAAAAAAAGAACACATTATATAGATATATTGTTATAGAGAAACAGTTTGAAGATATAAACTGTATAAGCCATTTTCTGTAAAATGTTTTCTTTAAATAGAAGTAATTTAAAATTGATCGTAACACCACAGTTAAATATCAATTATTCACAATGCATAAAAGATATCGGCACAAAGTAGATATGCGCCGATACAGAAAAAGGTTTGTGAAAGAACTGAGGCCTTAATAAAAAGATAAATAAAAGCCTTTTGTGTAGTGTTTCAAATCATAAGCTAATAACGCGGAAGAGACACAAAAACATTGACAATAACGAAATGAAGACAATACATTACTATCTTTATATTTTCAGCTTTAGAGTATATCAAGAAAGTTTACATGTGAAAAATATATTAAGAAATAACAATGTTTCTCTGATTGTATACATAACGAAAACAATAGATATCTTACTAATTTACTCAGATAAGAGGAACCAACTTATTTTAATGACTGTTAACTAGACACATATCGATAACAAAGGGCAAAGTAATACTAAATGTGAAAGTAGTTATTTTTTAAAACATTGCATATTTTTGACGATGTGTCATTTTTGTTTCATCAAGACTACAGTAATGGCCTTCTATAAGAAAATCTAATATAAAGAAATATTGTCTATAAAAAAGTTAAGTCCTTCCCATAACCACATCAGCCTAGCTTGTCCATTTTTGGATACAAAAAATCTCTATGTTTAAAACATAGTTTAAACATGTACCTAGTTTGATATATTTTTACTGCATATAAGATTAATTGTAGAACTTAATTTCAAACATATTTTTGCTTGCATTCCACATCTCGAAATTAACCCAATTTTTGCCCTTTTTATGTAACTTCATTGAATATTACCTTGTTGTTATGTCGGACAAACCTCTCTATTGGCAGTATGAAGGTATATGACAATCTTACCATCCTCATAAATAATACAGAAAGTACAGTGACAACAATTGATTGCTTATGAACTGATTAAGTGCCTCCAAATAGCATTTCTTTCAAAAACACAGTCTTTGCGTAGGGATCTAAGGAGTCCGTGATTTACCGAGAAAATCTCCAAAAAAGCACCTTTTATCATATGTAGGCTCATGGCGAGATATATAAGATCATTTTATGGGCTATGTATGATCAGTGCACGCCATGTATCGTAATATTTAGATGTTTTGTTCATTTACTGATCCGTGTTGTATCGTCTTCGCTCATTTTGGAACATGAGGATAGTCATTTCTGCCAGACAGAAACCGCTGTGGCAATGTATATATGACTTGTTTTTATGCTAGGTAATTAAAAAAGTACTAGTGTATGATTATAATATTTCAAAACCCCATTATCACAGCCTTATGAACATTATGAGCGAGTTTTGCATCAAAACAACAACCAAAGAAGTCCTTTGTATTAAGAGCTATGTTGATATTGCACTGCTAGGGATAATTATTTACATAAAACTTGGTTTTAAAACATCAAGTTTTCAGTACTACCTTAAAAGGACACAGAATTCGATGTTTCTTTGATCTCTTATAAAGCTTGAAACAGCTGATATCGTGAATTAAGAAACAGAATAAATGGTTTAATTGTTAAGTGCATTGTCAAGTATTTTCCAACACACGACAATTCATTGGGTGATGTTTTGCGATTGCTTTTGAAAAAAAAAAATGAAACTAAAAGAAAACCCCTTGCTAAGAGCATTAGGAAACCAACGTGTACGCGTTTGCAGTGAGTCATCAGTTTTCGTAATAGTGAATTTTTACACGTTTTGATAAACACGGATGAACATACAGGTAAATTGTAAAACTTGTAGCATATATTTCCTTGTTGGCTATTAATTTAAACAAATGTGTTTATTTTTCTTAAGCATGAATATTTCATGCGAGTACTGTGACCAGGAAACATAAATTTTTTATTAAAATATTTATGTTATAAATGTTTTAATACACTAATCTTTTCTTACAAAACATGCGATAGCTCTCTTTTTATAATATGTGAAAAATAAAAATATACAAATACGAAACAATGATGATTAATAACATTCACACATGCAATCCTCAATTTTCGACTGTGACTAAATTTATCTGAATGATACGAGAAAATATCTAAAATAACTTTTGAAACATTAACAAGTCCAAGTTTACGTTAAAACTGCTGAACAAGAAAAGTTATACGAACTAGTATGTGTGGTTTAAACTTGTAACCTATAATTACAAGTACGCGTTCCCATAACGCTGTTAAACCTCTATTGTTAAAGAAAGATCTAGAAGCTACGATAAGCTACTTGTTGATAACTGAGATCTAACTTTTTATCATAAAAATGGAGTTGGGAATTACCGGGGTATTTCAGAAAGGGGTTTCCCATCATATAGGAAAACAATACAGGCGGTAAGTTTAACTTTTCAAGCTAAGGCTATTATTGATTTGATTTTACAACCAAAATTACATTTATTTTCATTGCTAATCATCCGTATGTTATAAAAGCGAGTGAAAAAAGTATGATTTTTTTCTTATCTAAATCATAGTACTTGATAAGTATGTCCTCTAAGTGTAATTAAATGTCAGTGAGATTGCTTATAATACATTTAACTATGATGAGTCATATTTGCGTTGTTAAAACGTTGCTTAAAAATTTCCATTTCTTGGCCAAAGAACCATATTGAATGATATGGATTTAAACTCAATTAATATTTAGAGTATCTCAGCCGCCAAGTTTGTATCACTAATCGAAGCTTTTGATACATGTCCTACCTGTTTCATTGCAAATTTAAATAATTTTAATTAATTGGGCTTAGTCTGGTGGACAAACAATGTTTTTTTTTTGTTTTTGTGTTTTTTCGAAAATTGTCTTCAATAATCATTTAATTAAAATCATGTCTTATTGTTGAAAATTGATTTATAAAGAAAACAAAGCTCTTTCACTGATTGACGGAACGAGTATAAAAAACCGCGCAATAATACTACTCTCGATTAAGATAGTTTGTTTTAAAAAGCCTATGCTGTTTTGTGGTTGCTTAAAATGAATGTGACTATGTACAGTAACTTTGTCATAATCAAATACGCGTTTCTCCTAATTTTCAATTTTCATACCCTGATATCTACAAGCAGTACGCGTTTCTCTTAATTTTATTTTCTTAGTATAAATATATTTTTTCCGTGGGTACGAGTCGACTAGTGAAGTCGTACTCAAATATTTGGGTACGAGTGAACCACATAGTTTTGGGTACGACCTGACCATTTGATTACGAGTCGGTTTGGGTGCGAGTCTGTTTGTGTACGACTTCACTTGATTCCTCAGAAAGATCTTCCATAGCTAGCCAACGGAAACGTGGAAGCAAAGGGCTGTGCTAAAACTAGTTCTGACCAGAAGTATTTGATATCGCATCACCCGTTGATAGAGCAAAAGTTTATCACACGGGTTATATACACCACACGTATGAGGTGAAGTAAATAAGTTTCTTTAATGACGCAAAAAACGTACTGTTGGGGCATATGCGTGGTTTGCATAATTATATGAAATGACAGTAACGTAAAGTGTCTATAATTTTATATTTTTTAAACAGTTGCTGCAATGTACATAAAGATAATATTAATAAGGAATTATTTATATTTTTACCGGTCCTGAGCTTTTCTAATCACTTCTTCACTTGCGTCCATGTGTCTGTCTGTCTGTCAGTCCGTCTGTATGTCGTCTATAAACTTTTTTTACATTTTCAACTTCTTTTCCAGGACCACTGGGCCAATTTCAACCAAACGTGGCACAAAGCATAATTGGTGAAGATAATTTTTATTTGTTAAAAGGAAGAACCAAGCCCTCTTTTAAGGGAGATAATTAAGAATTATTAAAATATTATTGGTATTTTTTCAAAAATCTTCTTCTCAGAAACCATTTGGTCAGATAATTTGAAACTTGTGTTAAAACTTGTGTGTTAAAACATCCTCAGGTGGTGAAGATTTGAGTTTGTTCAAATCATGATCTCTGGGGGATAGAGTTTGGCCACAAAAGGATGATCGAGTTCATAAAAAGGAAAATAAAGAGATAAAAAATGAAAATCGTCCTCTCAAAAACCATTAAGCCTGAAAATTCTATAACTTGTGTAGAAGAATCTTCAGGTAGTGTTAATTTAAGTTTGTTCAAATCAAGATCCCCAGGGGTATTGTAGGGCCACAATGAGGGTTAAATTTTTACATACAAATATAAGGGGTAATTCATTTAAAATCTTCTCAAATACCATTTAACCAGAAAAGCTTGTTAGAAAACTTGTTAGGAAGCATCCTCAGGTGGTGTAGATTCCGGTTGATTCAAATCATTATCCTTTGGGGTAGGGTAGGGGCGCAATTTTTTTCGGGGGGTGGGGGTGGGGCAACTTTGCAAAGAAATATAGAGAGAAAAAATTTTAAAAATCTTCTCCTCAAAAACTATTTTCCAGAAAAGCTGTTTCTTGTGTGGAATTATCATTAGATAGTGTAGATTCCAGTTTGTTCAAATCATGATCCCAGGCGTAGGGTGGGGCCACATGGTTGAAAAGGGTTATTAACATTTTACATAGCTATGTAAAGAGAAAAAAAATTAAAAACCATTTACCTTGAAAAGTTGTGACTTCAATGAAAGCAACTTTAAATAGTGTAGATTAGAGTTTGTTCAAATCATGATTTCCGGGAGTAAGGTGGGGCCCACTTAAGATGTAAAATTTTACAAAGAAAAAAAATTATTTTCAAATACTCTAATGTTTTGATATATAGAATTACTTTTATGCAATCATGTTGTCATATTGTTGAATTTTAATTGTTTAGACTGTGGCCTCTGGACAATTCTTGTGCCCTACATGGGATTAAAAGTTTGATGTAGGTTTATGTGATCTTCTTGAAAACTACAATGCTAAATTTGTTATATGTTATCACCCTGTTACATGAGATATATCCAAAGAAAATATTGAAAATCAATCTACAGTAAAAGAGGATTTATTCTACTTTATTGTCCAGAAATTTTGTATATGACTCAATTAAGCTGATATCATGGCTGTTGTTGCTCAGGTGAGCGATGTAGCCAATGGGTCTCTTGTTAGCTCACCTGAGCTGAAAGCTCAAGTGAGCTTTTCTGATCAAAATGTGTCCGTTGTCTGTCGGCGTTGGCGTTGTCGGCGTTGGCGTCGGCGTTGGCGTTGTAAACTTTTCACATTTTCATCTTCTTCTCCAGAACCACTGGGCAGATTTCAACCAAACTTGGCACAAAGCATCACTGGGTAAAGGGGATTCAAGTTTGTTCAAATGAAGGGCCACACCCTCTTTAAAGGGGAGATAATTTAGAATTATTTAAAACTTGTAGGTATTTTTCAAAAATCTTCTTCTCAAAAACTATTAGGCCAGAAATTCTGTAACTTGTATGGAAGCATCCTCAGGTAGTGTAGATTCAAGTTTGTTCAAATCATGGTCCCCGGGGGTAGGGTGGGGCCACCATGGGGGGATGAATTTTTACAAAGGAATATATAGAGAAAATCTTTAAAATTCTTCTTCTCAAAAACTATTAGGCCAGAGAAGCTCAAATTGGAGTGGAAGCATCCTCAGATAGTGTAGATTCAAGTTTGTTTAAATCATGGTCTCCGGGGTTTGGGTGGGGCCACCATGGGGGGATGAATTTTTACATAGGAATATATAGAGAAAATCTTTAAAAATCTTCTTCTAAAAAACTATTAGGCCAGAAAAGCTCAAATTTAAGTGGAAGCATCCTCAGATAGTGTAGATTCAAGTTTGTATAAATCATGGTCCCCGGGGGTAGGGTGGGGCCACAATGGGGGGATGAATTTTTACATAATATATATAGAAAAAAATCTTTAAAAATCTTCTTCTCAAAAACTATTAGGCCAGAAATGCTCCAATTTGAGCGGAAGCATCCTCAGATAGTGTAGATTCAAGTTTGTTTAAATCATGGTCCCCGGGGGTAGGGTGGGACCACCATGGGGGGATGAATTTTTACATAGGAATATAAAGAAAAAAAACTTTAAAAATCTTCTTCTCAAAACCTATTAGACCAGAAAAGCTCAAATTTAAGTGGAAGCATCCTTAGATAGTGTAGATTCAAGTTTGTTTAAATCATGGTCCCCGGGGGTAGGGTGGGGCCACCATGGGGGGATGAATTTTTACAAAGGTATATAAAGAAAAAAAACCTTAAAAATCTTCTTCTCAAAAACTATTAGACCAGAAAAGCTCAAATTTAACTGGAAGCATCCTTAGATAGTGTAGATTCAAGTTTGTTTAAATCATGGTCCCCGGGGGTAGGGTGGGACCACCATGGGGGGATGAATTTTTACATAGGAATATAAAGAATAAAAACTTTAAAAATCTTCTTCTCAAAACCTATTAGACCAGAAAAGCTCAAATTTAAGTGGAAGCATCCTTAGATAGTGTAGATTCAAGTTTGTTTAAATCATGGTCCCCGGGGGTAGGGTGGGGCCACCATGGGGGGATGAATTTTTACAAAGGTATATAAAGAAAAAAAACCTTAAAAATCTTCTTCTCAAAAACTATTAGACCAGAAAAGCTCAAATTTAAGTGGAAGCATCCTTAGATAGTGTAGATTCAAGTTTGTTTAAATCATGGTCCCCGGGGGTAGGGTGGGGCCACCATAGGGGGATGAATTTTTACAAAGGAATATAAAGAAAAAAAACTTTAAAAATCTTCTTCTCAAAAACTATTAGACCAGAAAAGCTCAAATTTAAGTGGAAGCATCCTCAGATAGTGTAGATTCAAGTTTGTTTAAAACATGGTCCCCGGGGGTAGGGTGGGGCCACCATGGGGGGATGAATTTTTACATAGGAATATAAAGAAAAAAAACTTTAAAAATCTTCTTCTCAAAACCTATTAGACCAGAAAAGCTCAAATTTAAGTGGAAGCATCCTTAGATAGTGTAGATTCAAGTTTGTTTAAATCATGGTCCCCGGGGGTAGGGTGGGGCCACAATGGGGGGATGAATTTTTACAAAGGAATATATAGAGAAAATCTTTAAAAATCTTCTTCTCAAGAACTTTTTGGCCAAAAAAACTCAAATTGGAGTGGAAGCATCCTCAGATAGTGTAGATTCAAGTTTGTTCAAATCATGGTCCCCGGGGGTAGGGTGGGGTCACAATGGGGGGATGAATTTTTACATAGGTATATACATGTAAAGAGAAAATCTTTAAAAATCTTCTTCTCAAAAACTATTAGACCAGAAATGCTCCAATTGAGCAGAGGCATCCTCAGATAGTGTAGATTCAAGTTTGTTTAAATCATGGTCCCCGGGGGTAGGGTGGGGCCACAATGGGGGGATGAATTTTAATAAAGGAATATATAGAGAAAATCTTTAAAAATCTTCTTCTCAAAAACTATTAGGCCAGAAAAGCTCAAATTGGAGTGGAAGCATCCTCAGATAGGGTAGATTCAATTTTGTTTAAATCATGGTCCCCGGGGGTTGGGTGGGGCCACAATGGGGGGATGAATTTTTACATAGGAATATATAGAGAAAATCTTTAAAAATCTTCTTCTCAAAAACTATTAGGCCGGAAAAGCTCCAATTTGAGCGGAAGCATCCTCAGTCTTTAGTTTAGATTCAAGTTTGTTTAAATAATGGTCCTTGGGGGTTAGGGTGGGGCCACTATGGAGGGGTGAATTTTTACATAAGAATATATAGAGAAAATCTTTAAAAATCTTGTCCTTAAAAACTATTAGGCCAGAAAAGATCAAACTTTTGTGAAGGCATCCTCAGATAGTGTAGATTCAAGTTTGTTTACATCATGGTCCCTGGGGGTAGGGTGGGGCCACAATGGGGGGATGAATTTTACATAGGAATATATAGAGAAAATCTTTAAAAATATTCTGGGAAAGTTTTCAGTCCAAAAAATAGTAACTTGTGTAAAAGCACGGGTTGTGCAGATTAAAGTTTGATCAAACCATGATTCCCTAGAGAAAAGTGGGGCCACAAAGTGGGGGGGGGGGGGGTTATATAGGAATAGAGAAAAATCTTCTTACAGGTACAACAACAAAAGGGGCTATGTATTTACCATAAAAATATGTGGATAAAAATCGGCAGATGTTTTAAATTTTTTGAGCATGATCTACTGTACTTAGTTGTCAAGATATTTTGATTTTAATACTGTAATGCTTATTTGATCAGATTTAAGGCTATTGTTGCTCAGGTGTGCGATGTGGCCCCTGGGCCTCTTGTTTGAAATTTGAGGGGATCATTAAGGGAATAGAGGTAATCAAACTTATTATTAAGCCATCCACATGTTTTATTGGATTCGATCACACCCCGACCATTAAGATCACATTATAATGCTCGAAGAATGATTCGTTTCTCCTTAAATAGCCAGACTATAAAATTAAAAATATTGCAAAGCATTAAATAGATCATCTTCTTTCCTATCACATTAATTACCAAATGACCGGATAAACATTTTAAAAATCACTAGATTTTCAATGGTTAAAGTTAATGTAGATATACTCATAAGAGTATGTGTTAGAGAATATGTAAGTTTAAATATAAAAAATGTAGATAAAATAGTTTCAGTATTGTTCTATGTAACAAATATTATTCAAAGATCATATTTTTATGAATATTCTAGATTTGGAAAGCTTCTGAAATAGATATTGAAAGTGGAATTGATATATTATTATAATAATGGCTAAGACTAATACCAAAAAGAAAACTACATCGAAGAAACAAAAACGGGGAACTACACAGGTAAAGAAAAGAAAAAGTAGTCAACCCAAGAGAAAAACGCCAAAGCAAACTCCACAGAATACGAAAAGGATTCCCAAGGCAAGAAAACGTACGGGTGTAAGATATGGAGCCGGTCGTAAGTACTTTTTAGACGACAATGCATTTGTCATTAACAGAATACAATTATTATTGAATGATAAAAACAAATAAAGTTAAATATTAGCAATGATGTAGAACGAGGTCATTTACAATTTTATTCCATGTTAATCGTCGTTTATATCTTTGTTATTTTGATTTGTCAATGCAGTTACTCCAGCTAGAGAGAGGATGATAGGCCCGACAATACAAAGCATTAAAAAAAGGCCGAAACCAGCAAGTCCGCCCTTTGCTCCTCCACCACCACCCAGTATCACCTGATTCTACGGTGATAATAACCAACAACAACGATGAAGAGCAGAGGCTATAAACTTTCTAGTATCAATTGCTTGCTGAATATTCGCTTTTATCTAAACATAGCAGATATCATTTTTTAAATTTGGATGAAAGACAATATTGAACTCATGTATATTTTTATTTAACAAATATGATGTTGTTTGGTATATAATCTTGAAATTAAAAGAACGATTTCTATTTTGCAGCATTTTTTGGCATGCCTCTTTGTAAATCAAATGAGGTTTTTATAATTGTTCTTTGAATTAAAGAGTACTGATTTGAGTTGAAAGCTATTATTGTGAGTATTTCTTATCGGGATTATCGACATCTTCTATGCTAACCCTGCTATTATCATTCCTTTGTTATTGCAGTCTATAAGTTTACCTAGTGCAGCTTCATGATAACAATTCAAGCAAAAATATGATTTTTTTATTTAATATCAGAATGTTACAGCACTAATAACCTTCAAAATTAAACTGCATTGGTAAAATAACAACATTACTTATGGCATCTAAATACAGAAATTAAGAAAAGATGTCTCATATACACTTCTGTATTCAACTTATATTTATACATCATCTAGTATATGTATTATCTTAAGAAGTGTAAATATTTAATATTTTCCGATACTGTTATAAAATAAAACCGATACTCAACATAAAAACAGAATACTTGGCGTGGTTTAGAAACATCGCATTAAGATGTTTGAAGAGAAACCGAATATAAAGAGAATTTTAACTGTCTATGGCTTAATTTATGATCAACGCACGACAAAATTCGCTTGTTTATAATATTAAACAACGATTTGAATTTTATAATAAAATGCTAGCTCAATAGTGGCAAGCATCAGTGCCATTTATGTTCACAACAAAAACCTGTATTTGTATTTTACAATTAACAATCATTTTTTTTTACATGTTCCTATCTGAGTTTAATTATTAGGCGGTTTTACTGATAATATAAATTCGATACTCTGATAAAAATGTCGAACGTACTATTCAACTTTTCTGCTTTGATATTGTAAAATATTTGGCCTTCGAGTCAGTCTTACAATGTCAATTGTTTGAAACAAATTTGCAAGGTTGTTATTCATCTCCTTAAATAGCTTTGCACAAACAACAAATGTCGTCTTATTCATTGGGAAAGAGATCGCATGTCAAATCTGTCACCAACGGTTCCAACGTGCAGCTTTAGTTTTAAAACAGATATTTCTTTCCTTCACGAAACAACACCATCTTTAAAAGTTAATTTTCAGAAGTACAATCTATATAAAATTTCATAAAAGGCTGCTCTACCTGAGAAAATCAAAAAGTGAATTTAATGAACAACTTCTAATAATAGCGCATGCGCTGCTTGGAGACAGGAGCGCACGCGCCGTTCAGGAACTGCAGCGTACTAAATAGTAAACAAACCAATCTATATATATATATATATATATATATATATATATATATATATATATATATATATACTTACTTAGTCTCGAAAGTTTATTTCAGGCACGTAAAACAAGACAGGTTCAGCTTACAAACCATTGCTTCTGTAACGTTTAGCGTTCAGGTATTCGGTTGCTCTGCCTGAGCAATTAGAGGAATATGTAAATAAACTATAAATTTCTCAATCAAATATTTTAATCAATAATATCTACAATATCCCACTCTATAATGGAGCGTGCGCGCTTTCTATCAACCCTAACAGCTACCACAAGCTCATACATTAGCCAATTAAGTCTCGAAAGCCTTATTCAGACACATAAGACTTATCCTAATACCAAGGGTTTGTCCTCACCTATTACGAAGTGAACGTCTTCAACTTCAGACTGCAACTGACTAACAACATCCGTTGTAGCCGTAGTCACAACCCACGTGATCAACGAGGATCGAAAGGGAGTAATAAACCTGGATCGCTTATTACTCAGCTTTAGTAAACAGAATGGGATAAATGATCTCGATTCCGACATTTGTTTGAATTACCCACGCCTCCAGGAAATGCATCTCGCATTTGAATCACTAACCTGGTTTAACTACCATGCATGGGATATAATAATAATGATGACACTAACTAAAGACCAAATTCAGACGTCTTTCAATTATTTTGAATAAATCAACAAATGATTGATAGAGTATGCTCTTTGAACAATTGAAATCAGCAAAAAGAGTCATTGTTATAAAACGAAAACCATCATAATAAAAATCAGCCAATGATTTATAAATGGCGCAAGCGCCGCTGTTCTAAGATCACAAAAATGTTATGATTTCAAAATTGGTCAACAATTGGCAAAACGTTTTCTTTTAAACCAATTCTCTTCCTCATGAATTTCATTGACTGTTTTTCCGTCTCCTGCACTCGATCCAGTTTCCGCCGTTTGTGTCCTTCAGTCTGCGAACCCACATCTTCAAACTGCCCATTAATCTGGGTACTGGCATCGACAATTTGACGCTGTGTCTGTGTATTGGCATCACGTGTTGGAGATAAATCCGTTTAAATGGATGAGCGTTTTCTTGGAGTGGTCATCGGGTGTCGAAACGGGGAAGGAGCGCGTGGCGTCAGGAGATTCTGAGAAACCTTTGGCTTCATTGTTGGCACACAAACAGGAGTCGGCCTTGTCGACTTTCTTCGTACAACTTCGTCAACCAGGGGCTGCTGTGATGTACTCCCAACTACATCAGATATATTCCCTGGGTCCACTTTACCCCAATCATCAGTGCCGCTATCAGCCGTTACTGAAACAGTTTCATTATGTCGAGTGCGGCGATGTCTCCCCATGTCACTTTTCTTGTTCGTGGCATAGTCACAGTCGGCGCATTCAAATTTCTTCTGCCTTCGCTTTATTTCGCATTCCACCACAGGCTTTTTCCACTCGCCCTCATTGCAATCCTGCCATTACACATTGGACATCGATGGCCTTCCATCCTAGGTGTTGTTTTTGTATTTACCATTATCTACGAAAAGAAAACAAGCATGTTACAATTACTCTAATTTGAAAAACTCAAATGAACACAGCATTTTTACATATCTACTGGTACTTTCAAATATTTAAAGCTCTTAGCGCTGTAATCGACTTCATAGTCCTGCAACCGTTTAGGAAAGTTTTTAGCGCGCCGCGGTCTTTTGGTGTCTCATGGTCCCTCAGCAACAAGAACATTGTCTTGAGATTGTCTGATTGTCTTGATAATCTGATCCTCCTCTCTTTCAACCAGGTCTACCTCAGTTTCTCCCTGAAGGATCTGAGGTTGACATTTTTCATTTTATCACAATGTATTACTGTGTTCTTCCCTCGAGAGCCGCATGCAACAGTGTAAAGAACATCAGACAGATTATTCTGTACTTTGAAAGGTCCCCTCAAAAAAGATTTTACAATGTAACTTTGAAAAGCAACCACTCTTCCTTACTGGAAAGTATACATAATCCAAATCTCCTGCCTCGAATGACGACCAAGACAACTTAGTACTGTGAAATCATCATTGTTCGTGGGGGACCGATGTTCGTGGATTTCGTGGGTAACCCTTGCCCACGAATTTACATCCCCACGAACGTAAACACAAGCATTTGTTTAATACTTATTGAAATTATCCCGAACTTTTTACCAACGTAATTACGTCCCCACGAACCAGGAAAATATTGGCTACCCACGAACATTGACCCCCACGAATAAAAATGATTCCACAGTATCATGATACTTCTTCTGTCGAAGCATCTCACCTGGCATATGTTCTCTCACAACTGCATGTGCGTTTTCTAAGCGCTCGCGCAAAACCCAGACCCATTGATGCGCTGGAATGTCTTTCATCTCTATTATGGAAGGGAATTGCCGCCAAAATTCTATGTATCTTGCTTTTATTCTTATTCTGCTTACTTCTTTTAATTCTTCATTACATTTTCACATGTATGTCACTTTATTGTATTCATATCCATGCTTATTATATTTCACTTTGATTCTGTTTTATTCATTCTGTTATGCTTAATTCTGTGTTGCATTATTCCGTTCATATTTGCATAACTTCTTTCTTTTGTCTTGTACTTTAATTCCGGCTATTTACTACATCTCCATTACAAACGTGAATTCGATTTCGCATACCATAAAGCGCTTTCAATGAAGATGAATACAAGTCCCATGAATTTAATGCGGCATTATTACGCCAGGCGGCGGTGGGTTCGCTACAATTGCTGCTCCCCAAAGAGGAACCTTCACCTTTACAAATACGAAACTAACCATGTATATTTGAATATGGCGACGTGGTAGGTAAACAGAAGATTTAATAGGATTTTAATTTATGCATGGAGGCTCTAAAAGATACACATTATAGATAACTTTCTTCATGACATATATGTACTTTACACAGTCATAATGCAGGCACTTCTTCCTGTGATGAAGTTACCCTGTAGTATAATCAGGGACGTACAGTGCAGTAGTTGGACATACTATAGTCCTAAATATCTGACGTTTTCCTGGAAAACGTCAGATATTTCGGACTATTGGCCATACATGTATGTACGTCCCTGGTTAATTAATAACAGTATAGACGATGATAGTCATAGCAGAGGTATAAATAACACTGGTCATAATGATGTTATTACAGTGTATCAGAGACATAAAAAAACATAAAATGTTATTTTACACCCTACCATCCAATGTGTAACGGCCTAGTGGCGCGGTTCAATGGTACTCTGAAGCAGATTCTGCGACGACTATGCTCAGAACGTCCAAAGGACTGGGACAAATACCTGCCAGCTGCACTCTTCGCTTACCGAGATGCCTCCCAAGAAAGTTTAGGATTTTCACCATTCGAACAGGTATATGCACACGGAGTAAGAGGTCCGATGCAGATCTTGGGTACATGTAATAACTTCAATTAACCATGTAAAGTTTTCAATGAAATATGTAGCAGAAAATAGACTCACTTATTATCGAATTTTGTACTGTAGTCTGCAATGTTCTGGGTTTTCTGTTTTAGACTTTGTCATGAAAATGACCTGATTACAGAGATGAAGGCATTGGTGAGACAGAAAATTATGTATCTCGCAAACTGTGTTGAAAATGGAAGATTCCATAATTTGATAGGAAGTATTGATAATACTATTGAGATGGTTACTCAGCTATCGGAAGTCACAGATGCCGAATGTACATTGAATTTATTAGAAGATGCGTTTCCATATTTAAATGAAATCATTAACGTAGGAGATTATGACGCTGCAACACATGGTCGCCCAGAATTGGAACACCAAACAAGAGGAAGACCATTTTTTAAAATACCATTTGAAACATTAGAGATTTTAGTTGAAAATGGATTTAAATTTGCAGAGATTGCGAGGCTAATTGGTGTTAGTAAAAGAACAGTTGAGAGACATCTAAAAGATTATAACTTAGGAATAAGGCAGTCATACAGTACACTCACAGATCACGAGCTTTTGGATGTTTCAAATGAATTGCACATGTAAGTCCTTCATTTTGACACTTGGACCCTGAATGTGATCCACAGGCTGAGGTACATGTGAAATCAAATGATTAATTTAGTAATTGACAGACCTTTTTACAATTTCTTCTTTTTTTGGCAATTAGATTTGGAAGTAAAAATATGACTATGCGATTATTATGTCAATTCCCAATGCAAAATATTTGAATCTTTGATAAAATAGTTGATGGTATAGACTTTGATGGCCCACCATCTTTTAATTCGGAAATTAGCGTTGAAATTCCCTACACAGAAAAACTTTCAGATTTGCAAATTTTGCAACTCAACAATATTCATGATCAAGATTCGGAATGTTTCGGTGTAGACTTGTTTCACTAAGCTCTCCAATTTTTCAGTAATGTGTTATTTTCATCATGTTCATACGGATTCAAGATCAATAAAATTGCTGAGGAATCAAGGGAAATAATAGTTCTTGTATTGGTATATCAATAAAATGTGTTTGGAACATCTCCCTTTATATAATCAAAATCAAACACTTTTTATACACTAATCAACCATGTATTTTTTGACAGTATTGTATGAAGATCTAAATATCAAGTTGTAAGGTACTAGCCATTTATTCTCCACAAAATAGCTCCAATATAAACATTAATAAACCAAATGTTTGCTGCGTACTTGCATGGATAAAATATTTGCAAATAAGGTGGTCAATGAGTTATTTAACTTGGCTTTACAAATGTTCTTAGGTGAGTGAAACACTACCAGGTATATTTCATTTATATTTTCTGGCTTCATGACACATGTATCCTTAAATTACTCTCAAGCATGTAATTCGACTCAGGTGAATTAAAATCCACACACCATGATGATATTATATATACACGATTGACAGCTTTCTTTCATTACATCACCTGTACTAATGCACAATGCACATTTTTTGCCCAAATTTACAATATATATTGTAGGTTCCTTACATCAGTGATAGCCTTTGCTTGAAAAGTCTGGCTCCTGGCCCTGTAGGATGTACTGTGTGACATGATGATTTAAGCACCGTGGACCAGGGTGGCCACTAATTATGGCTTTGCCCACTGCTTTCCCGATTAACCTATAGTGTTTACTGTCCAGAAGATGAGGATCTACAGAGAAGGTGTTCTCTTCAAATACTTTGGTAGTTTTGAAGAGCAGTGAAACAAATTCTGTTGAAAGTCCGCCTGCATCAATGCCTTCTTCTCCGATGAAAAGAATGCTGATAGGTCTCTTCCAATCATCTTCATCCCCATCCTCTAACTGCTCTATGGAGGTAGTTTCAAACCGCCTTCTTACAACTTTCACGTTTCATGGCTTTTTATATTCCATTTTCATTTGCTCCATAAATAATGAAATTTTTTCTTGCAAAGTCCTATTAAAGACATTTGGAAAAGATTTGATACTATTGTTTACAACAAATATTTCTCCACATTGAAAAAAAATCATATCATTGTGAAGATTTTACATCATATATGTTGATAAAGAAAAGTCCTTATTTTAAATTGTGCATATACTGAACTGGAAAAAATGGATTGATTACCATACTTTAAACAAATAATCTAGTGCTTTACCATTAATTATCTTATACATTAAATGTAGATTATGTTTTGTTCTTCTAAGATGTAAAGGTTTCCAGCCCCGTTCACCATATAAACAAGATCTGAAGGAATCTGAAGAAATATACTCCAAGCTCAGTAATAATTCTTGCAGCTTCAACCCGAGCTTCCAAGCATATCTGCATGCGTTGTGTACAACAGGCGATATAAGAAGTTCACTTGAACCTTCGGTTTAGTTGACTTAAATAGAAATTACAGTAATCACTAATGCTACATACATGTTCATCTTTTCATTTCTTTTTTCATCTCCACAATTAGAGGAATGTGCTGCGAGAGTGTCCTTGGCAAATTCTTTGGAACAATTTAAATAGGACATGTCCCAAATGTTTGTTTCACTGAAATTACAAAATAATCACAATAAAAAGAAGATATGCTTTATCAGTTTTTACAGCATTAATTGTCCTAAAGAGCTTCATAAATAAAATTTTGAAATCTATTAATGATTATATTTTGAAAAACTCTATCTGTCTGATAATATTTAGAAAGTAATACATGTATCATAAATAACAATTTAATTGAAATTCATTATATTGTATCAAAATAAAGAAATGATAATATTAATGATTATAGATGTAAACACAACATGTACAGTACCATATTTTGCTGAATATAATATACACTGTTTCTCTATAATATCAGTATGCCATTGTTAGAAAGAGGCACAACATAACTAACTTATCATCGCTGTTAGAGTGTTTAATTACATAAATGGTGTGCTTATAACATGTTTATCAACGGTATTGATTCACAGTATCTGTGTATAATACAACCAAACTACACTTTCTCCTTTTCTGGCCAAAATAGGATGCATATTATATTTGTCAAAATATGGTACATTCTGAAATAAAACATAACCTCCTACAAAGTTAGTATGCACTGATTTTACAAGTCAAACTTCAAATTTATGAGTCTTAGACTAATGAACTAACAAAAGTAACAGTTTTATGTATGTACCTGTAGGTTAACTGCTGAACAAACTTTGTCAATTCACGACACAGTTTTTGTTCACTTCTGCCTAAAAATTGAAGAGTTTAAGAAAAATCCTGATAATTGTCTTCAGACTTAAAAGAACATTGTTGTGTTCCTCTCACAAAGTGTAACATAGTTTAAGTACATGAATAAACTTATTTTAAAAAACCCCAAAACATTCAACTGGATAATATAAAGCACAAATTAAGTATTGTTGTTTATGTGTTTCTTTTAGTTGTCCATCTCCCTCTGTATCCTATTGCACAGGTATATTGTTTTCAATAAATTGTTCAAATTATTCAAATTCTAAAAGAAAACTAAATAATGCTTAGAGCAGTGTCATATATGAGAAACCTTGTGACCTAAATTTAACCATAATCAGATTCTTGGCAGACATACAAAACTGTTTACTTTTCTGAGCTATCTAGGAAACTATTGAAAATACTACTGATATTTTGTAATTTAGGTGAATATAGTAAAATACTTACACACATATACTGACATATCGGTGTTTGTTTCCTCTTTTTCAATTTCGGAAGTATACTATCTTCTTCCTATATTGTCATGAAAGATATATTGATCAAAAGAAAGTGAGAAGTAACACTAACATTTATTGTAATTATGGGTTAACTTTCACATGGATATTCATGGAAGATCAAGCGTATCGTAGAGGAGCAGTTATACAAGTCTAATTTTAATTACATTCTTCTGGGCTTAAAAGAGGTATTGTAAAACCAGAATTCATGAGAGTGTTGTCAAGAAAGTAAGTTGTCTGACACTAAAATTGAGTGATTAGGTGTCTTAACTCATTTGCAATATTCTGATATCTAAATATATCCATAGCACATATGAACTTTTGCCAAATACATGGATTTATCAAGATAAGATAACTTACAAAGCAAATTGTTCATAACACTTACATCACTGGAGAGGGACTGGGAGCAAGCCTTGATGGGCTCCCTTAATTTCATTGAAGGAATTGATCCTTTACATTGTAAACATTCCTCAAACACCATCTCATCCTCATCCTCATTCTAAATAACAGATACATTCATTACTTAATGAAATGTTTCATCTGTAAATATAGAATAATTTTCTTCGATAGGAGTGTTGATATTAAATTGATATATTTATTATTACGAAAAACCACAAACTTTTATACTGCTTTTCAATTTCAATCATTAAATCCTTTATATTGATAGGTCACTCAGCCTAGTAACTGTAAGTAACAGAAGGTCTTAATCTCTGACTTATCAAAAGATTTTTGGCAAAGTATGTATTTTGACCCATAATTTGAAAAAATAAGCATATGCTGCCTACAAGTTAAAATGACAAGTGTACTAATATATATACAAAGTTTAATTTACCTTGTCATCAAGTTGAATCATTTCCAAATCTCTCTGAATAGGCCTTACATAGCAGCAGGCTTGGCCAAGATCAAGATTATCTTGCTGTCAGCAACAAGATAATTGGCGGTGAAGTCATTGTTTGGCATCCTGAGTTTTTCAGTTCAGATCCTCCACAATTTTTTAAACCTGGGAAATTCTTTTCCAGAACCTGTTTGAATGAGGAATGGCTGTCATTTTTGGGAAAAGTAACCTTCCTTTCCCCCAATCCCCCTTCAAACAACTTCTGTTTTTCCTCCCTAGTTGGAGCAGTTTCCTGAAAAGAAAAATAATATTTTGAGTACAATAAATGTTTCTAACAAATTATGCCTGTATGACAAAATGTATAATATGAGCAATGATCAATGTTAGAAGTTTTTCAAGAAACAAGCCTCTTAGATCTAAGCTTTTTAAAAGACGAGAGCTTACATTGGCCTGCTTTCATTTTCTTTACATATATATATATTATACAGTTATTTTCATAGAACCACTAGTGACTACATGATGACATATGAATAATCTAAGTAATTCAGATTTACCTGACTTGTACTCGCCAACACGCAAAACCGATGGGTCCAATATGAGCTTGAGGCTGCTAATTGACCGGCCCTGCCACGCATGTTACATGTACCTCTGGCTCTCACTTGTCTGTACGGAGCAAATGCATTTCTAACTGCAGATTGTACACTTTGAACAGATGTAGATGGCTGAGAGGAACCTGAATCGGTTGGGTTCTTGGTCGATGTTCGGGTGTTTTTCAATGCTGCGGCATGAAAGCTAAAAGATCATTGTAATAAAAAAAGTTTCAAGAAGAAATACTCTTTTCAAATTAAACAGTCTATTACATATCATGTGACACATAACTAAGCAAAATTTTCTGTTCCGGATAATATGAAATATAGGAAATACAGGAGTGTGTGTTTGTATGTGTATTTAAACAAATAAATTTTTTCTTTGGTGTCAGTTTCAGTTGCTGTAGGTTTCAACCATTCGATAAACGGGGCATGTAGATTTCAGTCCTGTTTGTTTCTATAGAGCTATGAATTAACCATAAGTGTCCGTAAGAAATAGAAAGAATCATGCTCAGTAGATGTAAAAATATATAGATATTAAGATTTAAATTAATAGCTACATGTTTTTTTTTCATTCCATACAATTCCTCAAAGATTTTACTTAAGAAATAAGGAATCATTTTTTGAGTATCATGAGGTGATCAAATATTGTCGGGTGTGATCAAATCGAATAAAACCTTTTGGATTATATAAAATAGATTTGAACACACCTGACCTTTTTGATCACCTCACAATATTCAAAGAATGATTTTCTAGTCCGAAATATCTGACATTTTCCTGACTTTTTTAACAATTTTATATTTCACATGCCAGGAAAACGTCAGAACCGGCGCAATTACGAAACTGGAAATTCGCCGCCTCCAACTGGAGGCGGCATTCACAGCTCGATTTTCAATATTTTATGAGTTGAATCAAATGTTTTATTCAAAACTAAATTAAGATGATTTTACTGCTCACTAATATCGCTTTTATGGGTCCTTCATCCCATAAACAGGCTGTTGAACACAGTCTATCGAACTGTTAAGATTTGTTTTGATTTTGTGCATTTTTGTAATTTCGAGAGAAAATAGGTCAACAACACTATTGTTTATCAGTATGATTATCAAAATGTTCAGTAAAATTATAATTTAAGATGTATTATTTATTTTAAATATATATCTATTTAAAATCGAGCCTAAAATGCCGCTTCCAGTTGGAGGCAGTGAATTTCCAGTTTTCGTAATGGCGCCGGTTCTGACGTTTTCCTGGCATGTGAAATATCAAAATCGTTAAAAGCCAGGAAATCTTCAGATATTTCGGACGAATGATTTTCTTGTTACTTATATTCACATAATTTGACTCGATATTAAATGGCAGTGATTTCATTGCTATAATAATAAAGACTATAAAAGATCAAAACTGAAGGTGGTTTACACCAATTAATGCAATTATATGAAATTTTGACGAGATACAACGCAAAATATTTTTTTCAATTCCTATGAAGCGTGTACAGGGGAAAAATTCTATAGAACATCATTCTGTCATTTTAACGATAGAACATTATATCTATGTTGATATGTGCCACTTCAGCACCCTATATCTATAGGCACACATCAGTCGGGGTAGCTTTTTGAGCCAATTAGCCCATCAACTTTCAATACTGTGTTACGTGCCTATATTCATTATAGGTAACAACTATCACGGTATGCATGGTATGTAATGAATGTTGCGTTGAGTAAATTCGAGTAATGCGTAAACAGCAAGTCGAATATTTGTAAATATTAAATAAACAACTAGCTGACAAAATTATCATACATGTATCATGATAGCTTATATCAGTTTGTATATGATATGTTACAGAATCGAAGGAAACGTACAAAAGTATTCCTCTTTTGCTTACCTTACTATTCGCGAATTTAGCTAGATTGTGTCTACATGTGCTTAGCCATTCAAACAAAGGTAGCTGCGTGTTTTCGGAATTGTAGCGAACGCACTGCCGCCTGGCGTAATAATGCTGCATTAAATTAAAATCCTATAAAATCTTCTGTTTATCTACCCCGTCGCCATATTCAAATAATGATGGTTAGTTTCGTATTTGTGAAGGTTCCTTTTTGGGGAGCAGCAATTGTAGCGAACGCACCGCCGCCTGGCGTAATAATGCCGCATTAAATTCATTCGTCTTCATTGAAAGCATTTCATGGTATGCGTAATCGAATTCACGTTTGTAATGGAGATGTAGTAAATAACCGGAATTAAAATACAAGACAGAAGTAAGAAGTTATGCGAATAGAAACGGAATAACGCAACATAGAATTTAGCATAACAGAATGAATAAAACAGAATCATTGTGAAATATAATAAGCATGGATATGAATACAATTAAGTGACATACATGTGAAAATGTAATGAAGAATAAAGAAGTAAGCAGAATAAGAATAAAAGCAAGATATATAGAAGTTTGGCGGTAAGTCCCTTCCATACTCTATTGGCATTTCAAACATTAGATCTAGATGTGTTGTTGCCTCCCTTCCAAGCATTAGCATATTTGGAGAAAAGTTGGTACTCTCATGTACTGTTGAGCGATACACTATAAGGATATAGGGAAGATGCTAGTATAGTCCCAATCCTTTTGATTTTCTGGAGCATAAGTGTTCAACATTGATATCAGCGTTCGGTTGAAGCTCTCAACCATCCCATCCGATTTAGGATGGTAGGGAGTAGTCCTGGTTTTTGTTATCCTCAACAACCGACACATCTCCACAAAAAGTTTGCTTTCATACTGGCGGCCCTGATCTGATTGGATAACAGAGGGCACGCCAAATCTTACTATCACTTGCTCCATGATTGTGCGGGCGATAGTTTCTGCCTCAATATTCGGTAGAGCAAACGCCTCCGTCCATTTTGTGAAATAATCGGCCACGACGAGAATATGATGATTCCCTCTGTCTGTTTCGGGTAATTTGCAAAATATATCCGAGGCCAATCTTTCCATTGGCACACCAGATGCTAGAATCTGCATTGGAGCCCGACGCTTAGTGATTGGATTCTTTCGTCTACTACAAGCACCACAGCCTGCTAGGTACTGATGGACGTCCTGTTGTAAACCCGCCAATAATACCTCGGTCTAATTCTGGCCAATATCTTTGTAAGAACTAGATGACCTGTTGTCTTATTGTCATGGCACATCTTTAATACATTCCTCCTCTCAGAGTGTGGTATTATGACTTGAAATGTCTCTCGGTTAGAGGGAAGCAAACTCCATCGCCGTACTAAGAATCCAATTCGAATGCTCAATCTCTCAAATTGGTTCCATAGTGACTTAACTGCATAACCAAATTGTGTCATATCAGAAAATGCTGGTCTTTTGACACATTCGAGCCACTGGCGCACTAGCTGAATATCTTTGTTACCTCCTTGAGCTTTTAGGAAATTTCCGTATTTTTCTTCAAGGTCCTCTTAATGGAGTTTTGGAAACGCTTTCAAAGTTTTTACTGATGAAGAGGTGAATCTTCCCATTTAAGGGACATATCCACATTGATTGCAGGGTATCCTACTAAGCGCGTCCACATTTCCATGTTTCTTACCTGGGCCGTGCTCAATCGTCATGTCATATGTGCTAATGACCTCGAGCCATCTTGCCAACTGGCCCTCTGGGTTCTTGAATTTTAGCAACCACCTAAGCGATCCATGGTCTGTTCTAAGAAGGAACCGTCTGCCGTACATTTAATGGCGGCAGTGTTTATTGTTTACTACAGACAATAACTCTTTTCGAGTCACACAATATCGTTTTTCCTGTTTTGTCATTGTGCGACTTGCATAAGCTATTTCGCGCTCCTTTCCATCTATTTCTTGAGAGAGCACTGCGCCTATAGACCAATTGCTTGCGTCTGTGTCAAGTATAAATGGTTTAGATATGTCTGGCAGTGATAATATTGGTGCAGTAATCCGCCTGTTTCGAACAGTCTCGAAAGCATCATGTACCTCCCTTGTCCATTGAAACTTTCGCCTTTTTTCTGTCAAGCGGTGCAACGGTTTTGCTTCTGAAGCTAAATCTCTGACTAACCGCCTATAGTAGCTGCACAATTCTAGAAAGGAGCGGACCTCAGACACAGAAGACGGAACTGGCCATTCCGCAACTGCTTTGATTTTTTCCGGGTCTGTTGCAATGCCTTCTTGTGAAAAGATATGCCATAGATACGAGACTTAAGTGGCAAACAGGTAGCACATTCTTGCTTTTAATTTAAGCCCCACTCTCAGCAGTCTATCAAATATCTTTTCAAGGTTACAAAGTATATCGTAGAATGATTTGCCAATAACTATAATATCATCGAGATATACAAGACATTTGTCCCATTATAGACCTGCAAGGACCGTCTCCATTAGACGTTCAAATGTCACAGGCGCACAGGTAAGACCAAAAGGCATTACCTTGAACTGGAATTAACCTTTGCGAGTTACAAATGCTGTTTCACTCTTATCATTCTCTTCCATTGCAACCTACCAGTAGCCGCTGTTGAGGTAGCAAGGGACAGTTTTTTGTAAAATTGAGAGTTGCTGTACTTGAAGGCTTATGAGTGTTGCTAAAATTCATGAAACTATGTTTAATGATTATCATTAGTAAGAGGGATGTCTCTTGTTGAAATTGACGTGCAATATGTAGGCCCCATATGTTAGGTACACGAGAATCAGAAGTAAAATGCGAAACCGCGGCTATGACTGTTGTGTTGACTTTACACAGTGAAATTGCAAGTGACAGACGGGAGGTAAAATAACACGAAAAGTAGGTGGATGGGACATTGTAAACTATACACCGGTAAGTTTCTGACATGTGATGGTGCAACATGCACACGGTACGGAAGGTCAACCCTTTGCAGGGAATTAACTGGGGGAGGTCTAAAAAGCTGAAAAATCATGAAAAATTAGCAAAATATGAAAGGGTCAAAATCTCATAAAATCCAGTATGTAGAAAATTTTACAGGTTTTGAATAGTAATTCTCTTCAGAAATTAGTGATTGGCCCTATGACAAGTGAATTAAAGGAATTTGTGGTGAATGGGAACCGAGGAAATTCTAGTTACAGAGTTCCGAAGACACACATCCCATGGCTACAATGAATTGTACCAAAAAAACTGTCCCGTGCCACCTGAGTTCAAACGTAGAGAATAAAGCATGCCCTGACATATGATCAAATGCTTCTTCAATGTTTGGAAATGGGTAAGCGTCCTTAACTGTGACTTTACTGAGTCTGCTATTATCTATGCAGAAGCGCATCGACCCATCTTTTTTGCGCACAAGAACAACAGGTGAAGCCCAGGGGCTTTTTCAGGGTTCAATTACCCCTTTCTCCAACATTTCGTTAACCTGTTTATTAACTTCTTGCATAAGATGCAACGGAATTCTTCGTGCCCCTTGTTTAATTGGTTTCTATATAGGCACAGTGTTGATTTTGTGTTTAACAACTGAGGTGCGACCTAAATCAAAGTTCGAAGAAGCAAATAAATGCTGATACCTACATGTAGGAATTTCTCGGCTTGCATAGCTTGTGAATAAGATAGATTTTCCTTACATCGATCAAGCAATTCTCTCAAAACAGGTCGTAGTTTTGAACTACTTACTACCGCTGTTTCTGGTGGATTCTCTTCGCCATTGCCAGCAAAGTTCCCTTGTATATTTGCTGAGCAACGTCAGTAACATTCATCAGACATACAGGCACCGTTTCACTGCCTTTAACCAATGTCCTACCTATGAAAGCACGTCCCTTCTCAAGAAATCTCTCTTTTGGCTCGACAATATAATCTGACGCTCCAAATGTATTCTGTCCTGGAATTTTAGCCTCTACAATCATTTCACTCCTAGGAGGGATATAAATATCGTCGGCCGCAACGACACGAAAACAACCCAGGATCCCCTCACAAGAAATGCGATATTCCGCATTGTTAAGTCGTATCATATAAGAGTTGAAATCTATAATACCCCTGCCTTTCTTCAAAAAGTCTAGACCAAGGATTCCATCGACCGTAATATCTGTAACCATCGCTGGGATAAATGATTCAGACATCCCAACTTTAATATGATATTCTGTTTTTCCATAGAGAGAAAGTGGGTTTCCACTTGCACTCAAAACTTTCTGTCTGTAATTATATCATGCACCTTTTTAAAGATCAACGTTAATGATGCATGCACCTGTATCAATCAACATTTTTGACCGTCCTATATTTATCTCAGCTTCAACAAAAATACCAGATTCGTTAATCATGGTGCTTCCAATCATGTCCTTGCACATTGCGCTGCTTCCTCCTGCGCTCACTACGAATCCGCCGCGCATTTCAACCTTTCTTCGCTGATGCATCACTGTTTTTATCTACTTCATTTTTAAGTTTCGGACAATTCCTCCGAATGTGTCCTTTTTCCTAGCAATAATAGCTAGTCACTCTATTATCTGTGTTTCTGACTGGCAACTGTAATGTTCGTCTCCTCCGAAAATTTTGATCTTGGATCTGTCTTTCTAAGTTATCTAACTGGGTTTGCATCCTCGTCATTAATTCAATAAGCTCTGTTGATTGTGCGGGTTGAGAGCACTTGCGTTCTTTACCTTCAACCATCCACAAATCCCCCCGAATTTCTGTTCTATAATATGCATCTAGTTCTACTTCAAGTCGGATTGTATCATATAAGTTTTCAGGCCTATTCTGTTTAATGCGCAAAAGCATATCTGAATCTACTAGTGCGTCAATGAATGCGTCCTTACCTAGGGTCTCCCTTAATTCCGCTGGTGCCGTAGGATAAGCAAGGCACATCAATCTACGGATGGCCTGTTCTGGGTCTCAGACGCCTTGTTTTCTCTCCTTTAATTGCACCTGGTAAAGTTCGGTCTGATTGGGTGGCGCAAATCGTTCTTCAAGAGCTTTTACTAACAAATGCTGCCCTGTTTCTTTGGAAACTTTCCCTAGTACGCCCTGAGCTGTTCCTCTTAGTGACACAGTATTTCTCTTTTTCCGAACAATTGTTTAGGGTAGCGCATGCATCAAAATGGGACTTGTAGTCAAGCTACAAATCACTTCCATCAAATGTCGCTGGTTTGGTGTTACACCTTAAACCTCTACTACCGTGGTCAAATTCCTCTTTTTTTCATTTATCAGAATTCTGGTTCCAGCTCCCAGGCTATGCGTCTGTGCTCTGTTATGAAAATTATTTTGTCTATCATTTGGCGCATTCGCTAATAAAGCAGAAGCATTCGCCATTGACGGGGCTCGCGCTCTCCGCTGTGCGCTAACCATAACTGGATGCTCATCACTCCTTAAACTGTACATGTAATTATACAGCGCATCCGCAAGTTCCGTTTCACTTCTGCCATTTATGTGTTGCGCTCTCACTGGTCGCACTGTAACATTGTTAATTGGATGCTCCTTCAACAGGTTTCCACTTTGCTCATTTTCCTGCGGTACCACGGTATCATCATTTGCGTGACTCTGGTCCCCGATCGCACCAACCAAAGTCGCGATGCCTGAATTGCGCGCTTGTGCTAGTCTATCTAACGGTGTAGAGTAGTTCTCTATCTCCTTGCGCAATCGCTCGCAAATGCTCTCCAAAAATGAAATTTCTTCATCTACTAATTCATTGTAAATACTGATTTAAAATGATTAGTATAGATTATATCTCTTGCCGAATCCTGACGCTGCTTCCAAATTTATGTAACGTTTCTGGGTTTAGGTATTCGGCTGCTCTGCCTGAGCAATTTAGGAAATATGTAAATAAACTATAAATTTCTTAATCAAATATTTTAATCAATAATATTTACAATATGCCACTCTATTACGGAGCGCACGCGCTTTCTATCAACCCTAACAGCTATCACAAGCTAATACAATATCAAATCAAGTCTCGAAAGCCTTATTCAGGCACATAAGACTTATCCTAATACCAAAGGTTTGTCCTCACCTATAACGAAATGAACGTCTTCAACTTCAGACTGCAACTGACTAACAATCTCCGTTGTAGCCGCTTATATACTCTCACAACTCACGTGATCAACGAGGATCGAAAGGGAGTAATAAACCTGAAGCGCTAATTACTCAGCTCCAGTAAACAGAATGGAATAAATGATCTCGATTCCGACATTTGTTTCAATACGATCAGTTTATGGGATATGTATGATTACTGCACGCAATATATCGTAATATTTAGCTATTTGATTCATTTATTGATCATTGTTGTATCGTCGTCGCTTTTTGTTTTGAACACGAGGATCGTCATTTCTCCCAGAAACCGCTGTGGCAATGCATTATATTGATATATTGTTTTTTTATGCTAGGTGCTTAAAAAATTGGTACTTGTGTATGATTTATATTTAGCAACCCCATATTCACAGCCTTCTGAACATCATGAGCGAGTTTTCGACAAAAACAACAGCTGTAAAAAAAACCTTTATGTTAAGAGCTATGTTGAAATTCGTATGGAAAATTACACTGCTAAAGATCAATTTTTCATAAAACTTGTTGGTTTTAAAACATCAATTTTTAGTGCTACTTTAAAATGATATAGGAACACTATGATACTGTGGTCTCTCGTAAATTTGATACAGCAGGTATCCTGATTTAAGTACC
Organism: Magallana ariakensis; assembly: GCA_020458035.1. Classification (NCBI taxonomy): domain Eukaryota; kingdom Metazoa; phylum Mollusca; class Bivalvia; order Ostreida; family Ostreidae; genus Magallana; species Magallana ariakensis. The sequence continues at coordinate 43,872,734 of CM035812.1, read as the reverse complement.
AGTTACATAATATTTTAAGTAAATTTTACGCGATTATTTAGGGGGCAGAGGAAGCAATGCGACCGAGCCGCTTCTTAATCGCTTAAATTTTACTGAACATAATCTAACTTACTTAGAAAAAAACTCACTTTATTATTGGCTGATCAAAAGTTCTGTGCCAGTCAAATATTATCTCTCTTTTGTTTACGGATCTCTAAGCTGTCAATCGAAAATGTGATGTCGCTGTGAACATAGAGAAACTCTTAACGATTTCAAACATAACTTAATAGAATATTTAGCGACTGTTGGTTAGATAAACTAGTGAGTTGTGTTCTAAAATATATGATTTGTTTTAGTTTACATTGAATTTTCAATATCAAAAAGTGGTCCCTCTAAAGTGTATTGTTATAATTTATAAACACATACTTTAACTTGAACACAGTGAAAAATTAAGAAGAAAACTGTAATGTGTTGCGTGTATATACATGTACATGTTTTACCGATGTATGCACTGTAAAATAAAAATTTAAGGATACATGTAATTTAAATTTAGATTAGATTGAAGGAAAATGTTGCAATAAACGTTGAATTGTGCCTAATAAAAACTAACCAACTTACACAGACTTTGTTAAACACATATCGCCGTGATAAGAAACTCAGTGGATGGTTGTACCCTGAAGTGGATTGTCTCTCTTTCTGTAATTTTGCCGTGTGGTAAGAATTGATATTACAATTGCATTCTCTATTACTTTCAAGGCATAAAGTTAATGTTAGTATTTAATGGGAAGGGGAATGGGTAACATCATTACAGTTCTTTTGTGTTTCGTTAGTATTTCTTAATTTGGTAACGCATTATTTAATGTTACTTCTTGATGCAAAACTAATGTTTAATAATTCTCTTACATTATAAAAAAAATATTGGTATAAGTGTACATGTTTTAGGATTCACCTAAAATCATGTTTATGGGTTAACAAAGCGTCACTGAAAATTACTTTCACAATTTGTCAAAATAGTAAAAACGCATTTATAGTTTATGTTTGACTTTTCCAACAAATCCCGATAAAACGTCTACGACCCTCTTGATGAAGCAAATTTAACACCTTCTGCATCTCTGTCCGTTTCGATCCATAAACAAATTAAAATAGGTAAATCATTATGCAGCAGCTCTTAAATCTATTTCTGCAATACGATTTCCTCTGACAGTTCCTCTGTACCTGTTTTTAATCGCTTTATTTTCAAATTTCCAACCGCTCTGTGACTTTAACTTCAACGAAAGTAGTAATATTCAGCTGAGCTTTAATCGTTTTTTTAGGTAGTACGAGTGTTTTTACTTTATTATATTACGCTACGAAAATGTTGTCTTGTCAGAAGTAGTGCGATATTTATCTATAATGTTAATCAAATTCTTGCAACATTGCTGAAATATGTTTTTTTTTTGTTACACCATGTTTGTCGAAGCAGCTTTCTAGGTCATCACAAAAAAGAAAGTATGAAGCAATGTTTTTGCCATAAGTTGCAACAAATGCAAATATAAGAAACAAAGTTATCATTTTGGGATTTATATCGATATATAAATACGGGGTTGTACGTAATTAAATCTTAAAAACCAGATTTAATTACTTGATTAATTACTTCGTATTAATATCCCAATCTACATCCAAAAATGGTAACTTATTTCTTAAATATTTCCACTGCAGAATAGCTGCTAAGGAATAAAGCGTCCGCCCTGATGTTAACTTTAGTGTGAACACATCCTTTGGGTAAAAAATTGCTTGATAACAATCTTTCCAGCATGAATAAACTTAAAGTTCCCTTTCATCTGGATATATACATATTATTTGTCGTGATTACATTAATCGTATTTATTTTAATTGTGACAAGATTAATATTCGTTAATCAAAATTCTGACTGCATTACAAATGTATAGTGAAGTGAAACTCGAAAATTTTGCATTATTCTTATCATTTCTTCTACATACCCTTCTTAATAAATAAGAGTTTACCCATAACACTCATCTGTTTATTGGTTTAAATTTCATTTTTGTTTTATTTGTGTGTGTTGACATAATGAGATAATCTCTTTGTGCAAATCAAATTAATGCATTTCAACTAACTTTTAATATAAGGACACGGAACGCAAGAATATTTTGCTCTTATTCCTTTATATGAAAACAGAATCATATAAAATTCCACTGGCTCATATAAAAAAAAATGACACATCAATACCTAAGGGGAATTCAACATCTGACAGGATGGGCAGTTTGAGGCTTATTACTTACTTAAAACATTTTGTCATTGCTTATGAACAGATTTTACGATCGATCTGCTTTATTTCATTTACCTAGCACTATCCAATATGTTGATAACAAGCATAAGGCCAAAATAGACCATTTTGCATTTGGGTATGTTAATAAACGTAATGTTAAATAAAGTAACACTTGTCAAGACAATGAAGCATGTGTATATAAACAAAATGTTGTTTTTTTTTGCATTGGTCATATTAGTCCGCATTGCGTCATGAAAAAGCAGGTGCAAAGGTGAGCATGCTTCGAATTCCCCGCACACTGGTCATTTTTGTAACAAACTGTAGGATTAAAATAATGTTAATACATGGATCTATGAATGCTCGATTTGATTTAGAAATCTATTGCGATCCAATTTTATTCAAAAGAACGACGTTAATCGATCACTTTGATCTGAGTGAATTTATGTTTTTAAAATTCGCTCAAAAGGTTATTTTGATTTTGCCATAATTTTCTTTTTAAGTTTGGATCTGTATACTTTGATTCTCATTGATATTCTTCGCAGTCTGCACGTGAAAGCTGATAAACTCCCAGTAGTTGTGTTGTTTCTCTTCTATTGTATTTCTGTGAGTTTGTGTTTAACTGTGCAAAAAAACGACGGCATCCTAACATCCAGACATGTCTTAAACTTATTAGAACCCGACACTCTTAATGAAGCATTTGGTCAATTGCTTATATGTCATAGCTAGTTAAGAGTGTTTCGGCGGTATTAATAGCACATGTCATTTCAAAATTGTAATAAGGCCCGCCTCGTCAGGAGTTCACCTTATGCATAAATCAGTTAATCTTTTTGAACTTCATTTGGTTTTAATTTGGATCTAATGATTAGATCACCTATATTTTTGTGTTTACTGTATGCAACCATAGGAGGTGTTGTGAATACTTTTTTGCATACTTCGTCATGTTGTATGTTATCCCAGTATTTCATAAGCCGTTTCCTTAGCCCTTTTATACATGGGTTAAATTTGGTCACCAAAACGTTAGGTACAGCCTTTTTATTGTTTTTCTTCTTTTGTTTATTGAGAAGATCCATTCTATTTGCAGAAAGAGTTTCTTGCATAATAGGTTCAATTTCTGATTGTTTGTAACCTCTTTTTTCGAGATGAGTTTTGAAATCTTTGAAGATATTTAGTAATACAGCTTGATCACTAGTATTTCTCAGATGTCTGGTACATTCTCCTTTAATTAGGCCCTTGAAAACTGATGAGCTATGAGCACTCTGTCTGTGCAGGTATTGGAAGCTGTTAGTTGGTTTGATATATGAGCGAATGTCTAATCGCTGGCTATCTGAGAATCTTGTTCCTTTGTATATGGTCGTGTCTAAGAAATTGACACTGGTGTGAGATAATTCATAAGTAAATCTCAGATATTTATGACAAGAGTTCCCTATGTCAAAAAATTCTTTAATTTCATCCGGGCTTCCATTAAAAAGAATAAAGCCGTCATCTCTATATCTGCCGTGATAGATAAGTTTGTCGGCATGTTGAAATTTAGATATTACATCATCAGTGATGTCTTTTATACGTATATCTGTAATTTCTGGTGACGGGCGTGCCCCCATCGCCGCGCCTATAATTTGTTTGTAATATTTTCCGTTAAACTCGAAAAAATTATTTTCAAGTATGCATCTGAGAAAAAAGATTAGATCAGAACTGTAAGGTCGAGGTAATTCAAGACTAGAATTGTCTGCTAAATATGCTTTCTCGACCGAATGAAGTAATTCATCAAATTCCATGTTGGTGTACATGCTGGTCACGTCATAAGTAACCAAAATGACATTTTCAGGTACAATCAGAGATTCGATTTTTAGTATAAAATCAGACGTGTCTTTGATGTAAGAATTCTGTTTCTGAACAATGGGCACAAGGAAATGATCACAGTAGTGACCTATATTTTGGTGTGCCGCATTGAGAGATAATTGGCCGACCAGGTGGAATTTTTCGGAGGCTGCATTGGCCTTTTAAAAGTGCATCAAGCACTTGTTTGTTTATTTTATGTATTTTAGGGAGCAAATACAGATTCCCACATTTCAAATTGACATTTTTATTTGTGCTTAAAAAACGATAGGTTTACTTGTCTAAAGTTTTGTTTTGATACATCTCAAAAACTTTAGATTGAATGCTCTGATGTAGAGCGTCTAAATCAGGTTTTTCTATCTGGACATAATAGGCAGAGTCGAGTTGTCTCATACCTTCTGAGATATATTGATCTCTGTCCATTACAACAATTGTATTGCTTTTGTCCGCCTTTTTAATTAAAATCCCAAGATTATTTGTTAATGAGAAAAATGCATCCCTCTCACGTTTAGTGAGATTGTCTTCAAAACGTTTAATTGGCATTGATGTTAATTCGAGTTTGGTCTTATCGATATACTTTTCTAATGCATCACGTGTGCGCTCTGGTTTGTAACCTGAGCGTTGTCTAAAAGGATGCAGTGAATTGTCATCGGAATTGCTGAAAATATATTTGCATCTTAATTTTCGTGCAAATTCGTCAAAATCTCTTAGTACAATGTTTTTGGCAGTGTACGACTTAGGACTTGGTATAAATTTTAGTCCTTTACTTAAAAGAGATTGTTCAGCACATGTCAGACAATGTTTTGACAGGTTTAAAACTTGCATATCAGTTTTCTTTAAATTCAATAGCTGCAAGTTACGAGCAGAGATAGATCGTACTCGTAAAAGAGCCTTTTTGGATTTCTGTTCTCTTTTAAAACGTCTACCCATTTTGATTGTCACATGGATAGAACGTAAATGAATGAAAGAAGTTAACATCAACGCCAACTTGTATGTAGCGCAAGTGCAAGCTTAGACACGCCTGCAGTGGTTTAAAACAAAGATGATTGGTTGAGCAAATACACAGTTTTAATCATGTTAGAAAACAGTGTAGAAAGCCAGTATCATAAAATAATAACGTAAAAATGTGTTCAATCAACAATCCATCAAAACAAATGTATATTTTGATTTACAGATTCGGAAATCGTAATATTTCTCTGATGAAATAATTAAAAAGACACCGGTCCCTATTTCAATAAGGTTTATAACTTTTCCGCCTCATTCCACGAAATGTTCCTTGTCCCCTTGGGCGCCTATAAGTGGTAGGCTCTAGTCTGGGTGTGTCTCGAGTAGAGGATGACTGTCTATTATGGAGGTTGTCCCGAAAAGCTTCCAAGGCCTTGGTGTGTTCTTCCTGCGCTTTTTTAATTAAGGTCTTCCGTTTCCAACGGAAGACCTTTATATTATTGTGCAGATTAAGATTATTCTTATTTTTCTTTTTTTTTTTTCTTCCTAGACGCGAACTTTGAAGCTTCATATCTTGCTCATTTCTGAACGGTTTTTGCTCAAATTTTCAGGGCTCATAGACTTTACAAAACACTATCTAAACCATTTCATCAATTTTAAAAATCCTCTTCCGTTAACGAGTTATTTTCCTTTTTAAAAAATTTAGGGCCTTTCGTTTCCAGACAAAGGCTCCAAGACTATGATAGCAGGGAATGGGAATCCAACGAATTTGAATAACAGAGACATTGAAGTTTTGCACATCGGTTTTTGTTTTTGGATTACTTTCTTTATTTAGAAAAAGGTAGGGGGTCAAAAAACAGGGTTCCAAAAAGTGCGAAAATTTAGACATATTTTCCTTTGTATCTTTTAAACAAAAAATATTTTGTAAAAACATGTAGAATAAAAGTTGTGCAGAATGTCAAGGACTTTCATTTGGCACCAATAAAAAAGGGCTGGCTCCTTAAATTAAGGGCCAAGGGCCCTTGAAAGTTTTTAATAAATAATTAAAAAACGGCTAGGGTTTTGATATAGCTGTCGCTGGAAAAGTTGTTTGTTGGGATCCTATAAATGTCGTTACAATGTTATTTTGTTGGTGAGTTGTGTAGTTTGAGTGTAAAAAGCTTTACATGTTAACATGTACCTGTGTTTATTTGGCAAGTTAACAAAAGTCATTGTGCGTACAACTGACATTAAGTTACGACAGACAGTATGCCTGTTTAAAAAGGAGGCTTTCATTCATAAGAAAAAAATATTTTTTTTAGGATACATGCTTTTATGTGAGGAGTTTAAGTCATCTTCGTAAATTCTGCACAATCCTAAAAAACGAGAAACAGAAAATATAAACATTCTTTTTCTTTTCTAGTAAATCACAAACTACCGGAAAAAAATAAATCTATGTGATACATTTTAGTTATCATGCTACGTGCATTTGAAATATATCTGGAATCAGAGCTGTGTGTGTGAACCATTACGTAAGCTATCCCTCGCTTGCGGCCGAGAAAGTCGGTCGCCATGGTCGCGGCTGGACTACCTAGCGGTCAGCGGTTATCTAATACACCGGAGTCACGTCTCTCAATTTATGAGTTCATTTAGCCGAAAACAAGAATTGTTTTAATTTTGATCACACATAGACGTTTATTCTTCTCAAATTGAACTAAATGATAGAGTGTCAATTAAGAAAACGTTCTGTTAATTAATAAAAGAAATGTCATTCTCAATCGGAAGTAATTTCAGGCATAGATCAATTGTGGGTTTTAAGTAAAAAAAATAATAACTTCTATTTGGTAGATTTTAGTCATTATTTTACTGCAAACATTTCAAATCTTCCTGGGCTCTGAGCTGTGTGTGTTGTAACTTTACGTAACCTATTCCTCGCCCGCGGCCGAGGAGATCGGCCGCGGGTGCACTACCATTCGGTCAGCGGTTATCTAATACACCAGATTCGCGTCTTTCATGTACTTGTTTTGAGTTTATATAGCCGCAAATACAGGAACTGTTTTAATTTAAAGTTATTAATGATTTATTTAAAATGTAAATTAAGAAGTCATTCTGAAAATTATAAAATCCGATATTATTCCTAATCCAAAACATCGTCAGACATAAATCAATGGTGGGTTTGTAAGTATAAAATGTTCTAAGAACTGTACTAATAATGTTTTAGATCAACAACAAAAAACCACAAAGATTACCCCTTTAAATGATGATCATCCCTCGCACTCTCGCACATGGCCGAGAAGATCGCGCGCGAGGGGACATCTACATGTACATGTACCTTATCACACGTGCATGTTTATTGATATTTTGTACGAACACAAAACTATTCGTTTATTTTATTTTCATTTATATTGGTTTTAGATGAAAGATGAATTTATCTCCCTTATTCAGTTGATTTAGCGTTGATTTAAACGTAAGGGGGGAAAATCTTATAAAAACCTCTCATTAATTGAATAAAAGTAATCTATCAAATCGATTCTAAATATGCAAGGCCGATTGTATAAATAAAAGATTAAATATAATAAAACTCCGAGATATTTACCGGCATATGTAAAATTGATAGGTGTTTAACTTAAGATTAATATACTGCATCGTCGGAACCCACGGGTTTTCAATCCGTTACACTGATTTCAAGCAATGTAACGGATGGAAAACTCGTGGGGTCCGACGATGAATCGACTGTAGTTACTCATGATCATTTCCGTTAATTATTGCTTAGACTTTTTACAGACTTTAACACTTTTAAGACAATATTCAAACTTTGCCTGGCCAACGAGACATATATGCACATGGATATATGTATATATACTGGTGTAAGAATTAATATTCGACCAACGCAAAAATTAAATAGTGTAGAAAGTAAAATAAGTTTTCGTAAGAGTTGTACCAAATTTTAGCAGGGTTTACATAGTAAAAAAAATCATTAATTTTCGAAGCGTTCTAGGAAACAGTCATATCTGTGCTGCTCCGCCCCCCCCCCCCAAGTGCTTGAGCTGAATTTTAAAATTGGCGAACAAAAATCGAAAATTTATATGTGTCGAAAATCAATTTCTGGTGACTCCTTATTTGTTAACGTTCTTCCTAATGTGTTTCACTTTGCAATCTGTGTGTTTATTTTATGTTTATATAGTGTTTAATTCAATCACCCCGTGCGACCGAAAATCTCGTGTCCCTTTAAGACCGAGAAAATAAGCACCGCCTTCAAATTTACGTGGTCAGTGTAACCCTTGTTAATCAATTAAATCGTTGCCCCAGTTTGGATGTTAGAAAATGATTGGCATTTGTTTACTCGTCCTGTGTATACCATGCCTAGCGCTCGCGACGACGGTGCAATAAACGTTTTTCTTTTGATTTGATGCATACCGTGACGATAAATCGCTATCTTTTAGCACTTTAAACAAAAGAAATATTAAAAGATATGAATTAAAAATTTACTCGTACTTGGTTATGTACCACACTAAATGCGCTGATCACCTATAGTCTGTCAAAATCATGTGGTGCCGATCATGTATCCATGAAAGACGTCGTTTATCAATAAATATGTTTGTGAATAATTGAGAATAAATAATTAAATGAAATCAAATATTGCGTTCACGATTTATATCGTTAGTTATCACATTTCTGAGAGAAATTTCACGAGCTGAAACCGGAAGAGAAACAAGTACAGACAGCTCTGGTGCATGCGCAGCTGGTAGAATTATTGTGCACTTTAATTTCGCAGCTGATCGGAAAAGATTTACAAGCATTGGTTGCAAAGTTGCATTAGTATTTGAGTACGGTGGGGTGATTGTATAATTCACAAAACATCAGGATATATTCTCAGTTAATCCCGACAGAAACTTGTTCAATCAAACGAAAGATTTTGCACATGTCGCACGCGGTTTTTCATGCGTTTATATTCATTTCAACGAAGAACAATTTGTTTTATAAGTACATATAAATACGATATTCTTTTTAAATAAACGGAAAAACTCTTTTGAGAGCACTTTAATACTCCGTGTATATAGACAAGTATACACGAGCGAGCGTGTTTCCCTCGGGGTTTCACACCTCTTTCAATATAGGCTCCACCCCCACCTGAACTTACCTAAGGTAAACTGACCGGTTAAAAACCTCGGCCTTTAAGTGCACACAATCCTGGACACAGATAGCCATAGGTAATTTATGGATGCAGATCATCAATTGTTAATTTGTTATGTAATTAAAATACACTTGGAAGTGAGCTATCACTGTAGTGGTCAATTGTTGAATATAAGTTTAAAGTTTTAAGTCAAAGATGTTAAATAATAATTATTTGTTCTCACGTTTAGAAGTTATGAAATACGTTATTCAATGCAGTCGGTCGCCATAGAAATCATCAGAGTACTGCAAGTGTTGACAGTTTCTTTAAAAGACCTTAGGACATAATTCATTTGACTTACAGACTAGCGACACAGTTGCATCCCAAAAATGTATGCACTTCTCAAAGTTACAATTAAATGGTATAGATATGTGTTGTTCAACGGATTTTATCAATTGTTGTAAATGTTAAAGTTAGAGAAATCGTATTTTCTGGAGGTTGACATTATGTAGAACTCTTTTGTTTAAAAAACAAAAACAAATTGTTTTGACGTCACACCATCTCTTTTGGTTTGGTTCAAATATACAATGTACACAGTGCTCTGAACAAAACGCTGGTTTATGCCTTTCTGTTACTCAAGTAAAAAACTGAACAAAATTGATTACTTTTAGGTTCACACGTCACATGTTAATACATGTATGCATAAATATATGATTTTTATCAAATAAATGACATTGTATCTTTAAAAAATTCCAAAATATTATAACTAAAACATGTAAATGTGACATGATAGAAATAATTGTAAACCAGAGGTCTCTCTTCCTGTCACGCAAAAGTGACAAAAAGAATTTTGGGGTACTGACAATTAAATTTTGGGGTACTGACACCCCCACCCACTTTTTAGATGAGCGCTCAAGGCAAAAAAAACAACAAAATCCTATTTGAAAAAAATGAAGTTAGAGTTGCCTCACAACCCCTACCACTGCCGCGGATTATGATTTTGAAGATTTGTGAATTTCTTTTACTTGCTTGTGAAGATTTCAGATAAATATGCTTATCCTTTCAAAATCAATACTGAGGCCTGTATGGCCAAACATTATACGGATAGTTATCCCTACCACTGAGCACCTCAGTCTCGTATACTAATAGCGCACCCTCAGACGGCAGAAGGCATTATTGTTTATTTACAATTGGTGTTCTTTTCAATTTCTAATTTTAACACTGCACTTTACATAAACTATTCCATGTTTTAGCGGTAGAGGTTTAAGTATGAATATAGGGAATCAAAATGTTTATGAAACATAACACTTTTTTTCCATGCATCAGCGCAGTGGATTTTGTGTTTATTACACTATGATATAGGCATACCAGTAGTTTGAATTCTGTCATCAATTGTACATACATGTAAACGTATTTATCGATTTTCTGGTTGGAATAATTAAATACATGTACATATAAGAGATGTGTTTTAAGTTATCATAAATTGATATAACCGTGAAATAAGTTAAAAGGAGAGTTTGTCTGGTAGGAAAATAATACTTTGAAAGTGAGCCTCGTTTTCTGAACTTACTATTATCATATTGACAATCCAGTTTAATGACAGCCCACCCTTTTCTCCTTACACTCAACGGGGTCGGATAGGTATCAATAAGAGGTCACCTTTCTATGACCTTTAAATTTGCATACAATCTAAATATATACCCCTAGCTTATCACAGACATGCCTTTATCTGTTTTATGAGAAGTGTAACTCTTCAATACTATGCAGTCTGGAGGTTGCAGTAATATATAGAAAATAGGCATGAATTAATTTTTCTGTCTCCTTTTGAAGAGTTCAAATTGATTTTCTAAAGCCCTGATTGGTCAGAAGTTAAAGTAGTGTGAAGATGACCTCCTATCAATAACTGTCAGACCCTGACAAGTGTAAGAAGAAGAGGGGTGGTTTTATTAAGACTGAATGACAATCCTTTCTTGACTTGCAATCTGATTAAAATTTCTATAGTCGCTATACGATGATTTGAAGAAACCCCACTTAAGGTCACCTCCTGGTGAACTTTGCTTTGACCAATGAAATCGTCGGTTCCATTCCTCAGTTACATGATTTGGAAGTTATGCCAATACATTCTTTAGATTCCCTAAGGGCGTCTAATATCAACTTATGCTCCATCTCTTACTTGCTGATACCGAAAGATTCACGAACATGTGGCATCATTTCGTCGTACAACTCCATTTTTTGTTTGTAACCCGAAATTACCGTTTCTAACACTTGCTCTGATTGCTAGAATAACTCATGTATATTTATAAACAAACGTTCAACAGGGGGTGACCTCAAGAGGGGTTTCTTCAGATCCTCTTGTAGCGAAAATAGAAAAACAAGGAGGGGATCAAGGATATGATTTTAATCAGATTGTCTCGACTTGAAGCTGTAACGGAAGACCTTCTCGTTGCTTGCAACGAGCTCGGCTCTAGTTAGTTTATCTAATTCTCTTTTAGTTTCAGCACTGACTTTTGTTTTGGATCCAAGTTTTTGAAATGTTCTGCTCCTAACATTGTTTATTTCTTTATTTTTCTTCTCAATACAGCTCTCTAAATAATCCGTCAGGTTTTTCAGTGTTTTCTGTCGTTCAGTTTTTTGAGTATCCTTCCAGAATTTAATAAATTCATCGTTGTCCTCTGGATTAGGTAAGTTAACATGACACTGAACTTTTAGTGAGAGCCAGCTTGGATAGATATTAGTTCTCAAAGCATATTTCAAACTTTCCTTCTTTTTGGCTAGTTCTTGTCGATCGTCCATTAATTTGTGGATAGTTCCAATAGACGGCTCAATTTCATCCTGTAGTTGTAAGTCAGTTTCAGCACCATCTTCATTAAGTTTTATAGTTAAATCCAACTCGTCATTCTCTTGCAGATAGACTGCTTCTTGATTGCAGGGAATGATTTCATCTTCCATTTTCGTAGTCTTGTCTTCAAGTTTCTTTAATGATAGTTTGTTGAATCTTTGTAGCATATTTGCTTATGGTGGACTCTCGTTATTATATTGGCTTTATATCTCTGTCAACACCCACCTCTTTTGGGGAAATTTTTGGTTTTAACGGGAATCACACCTAGTGACTCACAATGGAAAGGTCTTTGATGACAGAGATTTCCTGTGTAGTTTTATGGGAAGCACGAAGTAATCATTTGTCTCAGAAGTGGGAAATTGAGAATTAATTTTGACCAAATGAAACTTCGAGAGCAATAGCAAGTCCCAATAAATTCAGAAATGCCGATCGCGTTCAAGGAAGGCGATACACGGGCGGATGCCGGTTGGGACATTGTCCCGAGTGCAAAAAAACGACGGCATCCTAACATCCAGACATGTCTTAAACTTATTAGAACCCGACACTCTTAATGAAGCATTTGGTCAATTGCTTATATGTCATAGCTAGTTAAGAGTGTTTCGGCGGTATTAATAGCACACGTCATTTTAAAATTGTAATAAGGCCCGCCTCGTCAGGAGTTCACCTTATGCATAAATCAGTTAATCTCTTTGAACTTCATTTGGTTTTAATTTGGATCTAATGATTAGATCACCTATATTTTTGTGTTTACTGTATGCAACCATAGGAGGTGTTGTGAATAATTTTTTGCATACTTCGTCATGTTGTATGTTATCCCAGTATTTCATAAGCCGTTTCCTTAGCCCTTTTATACATGGGTTAAATTTGGTCACCAAAACGTTAGGTACAGCCTTTTTATTGTTTTTCTTCTTTTGTTTATTGAGAAGATCCATTCTATTTGCAGAAAGAGTTTCTTGCATAATAGGTTCAATTTCTGATTGTTTGTAACCTCTTTTTTCGAGATGAGTTTTGAAATCTTTGAAGATATTTAGTAATACAGCTTGATCACTAGTATTTCTCAGATGTCTGGTACATTCTCCTTTAATTAGGCCCTTAAAAACTGATGAGCTATGAGCACTCTGTCTGTGCAGGTATTGGAAGCTGTTAGTTGGTTTGATATATGAGCGAATGTCTAATCGCTGGCTATCTGAGAATCTTGTTCCTTTGTATATGGTCGTGTCTAAGAAATTGACACTGGTGTGAGATAATTCATAAGTAAATCTCAGATATTTATGACAAGAGTTCCCTATGTCAAAAAATTCTTTAATTTCATCCGGGCTTCCATTAAATAGAATAAAGCCGTCATCTCTATATCTGCCGTGATAGATAAGTTTGTCGGCATGTTGAAATTTAGATATTACATCATCAGTGATGTCTTTCATACTAAAAAATCAGAACTGGCTAAATATGATACATGTATTAATTTTTTTTAATTAAATGTACAGTGTTGTCATAATTTTTGTAAAAAATAAAGCACACCAAAGACGATCATTTTTACACATATTAATTATATCCCAATTAAAACTTATCGGTCATAAACCTTTAGCGCCCTCGGTGATTCCAATCTTCCATTTTTAAAAGCGCAAAAACTTTTCATAGATTACCGTACTATAAAATATATTTTAAAGGTTTTTTAACACATCTGAAGAATTAGCCAGTCATATGGATCTAAAAACAAGAGTTTAACTTTTATGCACTTATACATTGATCTTTGATCCAACAGGGTAGACTAGATGTAATTTCGTTGCACGAGTTACCTATCATTTTGTACATATTTGGATTTTCCTCTTTCGGTTTCTATAGTTTTAAAATGGCCGATTGTATACACTGGGCTGCTTTGGTCTTCAGCACTTTTGTTTTGTTTGTTTGCGATTGCGTAAGTATAGCTCTATTACACCTACTTGATATACGCTTAAAATCTTTTATATCTCGTGTGGACAACATTGATCAAAGTTTATTATGCTCTGTCAAAACATTTAGGTTTACTAGTTTATATCATTTAATAGAAAAATGATATAGAGGTGACATCATTGTTCCATGTAGAATATGGGTGCTACATGTACCGTGTACAAGAGGTACAACTTGTTAATGTTTTAAAAGAAGCAAAGCATTACGTGTACATGGGTAAGCAATTTAAAATAATTGACTACCACATGCCAATGTATTTAAATCCCGATTGCCCCGGAACTGTACATTTACAAGCCTAATCTATCTCGTTCGAGCTTTATTAAATGGATTCATGCTACGTATTAGTTTATTAAGGCAGTAGGCTTACGATTTTTAAAATTGAATATGTTTTAGAGCCACGCAAAGCCTGTAATCGAATGTCATGCAATCTAATTAAAGCTGAATATTATTCATAAATAGACACAGTCACACAGATATATACAACTTTCAATTTCGTTACACCTGACTGCACACCTGAAACTCGAAGCCGACGTATAGTATTTCTTTCATGATTAAGCTTTTGTGCATTTATTTCTTGGGTTTTTTTGTGTATTTTCTTTCTGGTAATAATGCATTAACCTGTATATTTGATATTCACCTGGCTTAGAAAAAGTGCGTAGATTTTGATGATATCGCGACCGAGAGACATAACGATGTAATATATGCGTCCACACAAGTGATACCTTTACATCGAAATACTTCGAATTGTTAAAGCTGACATGAATTCATAAAAGCTTTTGGTCGCCATATTAGTTTCGATCGCTCCTCAACTGCTTACTGGGTTATATATACCGCTCGAGAAAGTTACGGTCAGTTGCTTTCTAATCGAGGCATTCAGGCTGCACGGACTTCTACTTACATGAACTAAACATTGTATTATTATGTTTGTAAAAAAATAAAGAAACTTCAATCAAATAAACCATAACAGAGGGTTTATTATTTGAATGAATTCTCAAGGTATCCGCATTACATATATTGCTACGTATATCTTACACCGAGTGCACAACGAACACGTTTGTTGTTCATACAGAGTGCATGACACAGACCCCGGCCGCACTATATCCAACACAGTAGAAACTAACGATAGTAAATCCGAAAAAGTAACAACGTAACATCGTTTATATCAGTTTCTGTAAAACACTTCGTTTTCTAAAGTCCATGCTGTCACTGCACGATCTGATTACAGTTTGAGATTTGCGCATACAAGTGCGATGTGATATCAGTACGACGCAGGAAAAGGTTCTACAATGAAATCTCAACAGAAATCTCGACCTTATATAGCTTTAGGGGATATGTAACGGTGAGCGTAACAATAGAAATCATAAACTTTAAGTTATATATGGCGGTAGTCGGAGATAAAAGGGAAATAATGCGTATTATATATGAATTCATGTCAGCTTTAAGAGGTCTGCGGTTAGGGGTTGTAGGGATAGCGACGATGAGAGAGAAATATGGCGGACAATGTCTTTTATACGAGTACTGGTTTTTTTATAATGTTTTACTACAGCTTTAAAATTAGACTTGGGAAATCGGCTCCTCTCGATCAAACAACATCTTGTAGGGGTCATCTCAGAGTGACCTTACAATAATAAACAAACATAAAACTTTAGCCATTCAGATTCAAACTTTAATAAAAAAAGTCTTAAAATAGTTTGATGGTTAATATTTTTATGCTCGGTCGTTTATTATTATTTCCCCCCAAACCCTTCTAATCTGCTGTTTTTGTTCAATCATGCAAACAACTGTAACACAGACTAAAATCAATACATGCCCTTCGCCATGACGTTAGGCCATTGCAAGTTTTTTCTTTGTTTAGCGTCCACCCAAAACTCAAAAACCTATCTTTCTATCAGGAAAAAAACCACAAACCTTAGAAAAAACACACAACTTTAAAGGTTCAGCAAAATAAAAGTTATTAAATATTTTGAAGTATTTTCTTTATTTTGTAACAAAAATAACAAATAACCACTATGGTTTCCATTTTGAATGTTGTTATAATTAATATTTAATTTCCGATCCCAATTCAAAAAGTTATCCCGAGTTAAAGCGATCTAATTTTATGACAAACCATTGTGTTTTTTATATATTTTACATCTCAAAACCAATCCGTCCGCGGACGCTAAACATAGAAAAAACTTGGAATGGCCTTATTTACTGCACGAGGTACCTCGGGGATTTAGGTTTTATCGATGACAATCATGTCCGAACTACCACCAAAGATTTCGAAAGCACTGATTTTATTGACTATTTCAAAGGTCGCTCTGTGATGACCCCGTACGGAATGTTGTTAGATCGTAGATAAGCGGCTTTACAAGATTGGTTTTCATAAGCTATTTTGTCGATGTTGATCGTCTTTTTTTTCAAATCAGTTTATGGTCTTAAACTTTCTGAAAGTTGTAAAATTATATTCAGTATCTGTGTTAATTCCATCGGTGTTTTTCTGTATACATGTACAGTATACAATACTTATAGGAAAACACACCAGGTCAAATCAATGCACTAAATCATTGTTTCGATCAATTGCCTGCTGCGTATCTCAAATACACTGTGAATTTGAAGGAAAAAATCCTACAATATAATACACTGGGTACTTTTAGAAATGCTAAAAATTTTTCATTGTAATAATCTATTTTTGATAAACAACTCAAAATCAATCTTAGTAAAAGTACCCAGTGTATTAATCCGCTATCCAATTCATCTCATACATCAATCGTTTTAACTTGCCGATAGAAGGCTGTCGGTTATATAATACTAGACTTTGACCCGTGCGTGCACGGGTTGACATTGCATATGATATCGGACATTTACGAAATAGATACATCGACACACCGCATTGTTGACATTTACATAACCAAGCTTTAAGCCTACAATAATGCTATTAATTTCACTACACTCTGCTTAGTTAGATAATCTAACTGTGTCTCGGGACAGGCCTTCACCACAGTTAAAATGCCTCCCATATGTACCCGTAAAGTAGCAAAAAATTGCAGAAACGATTTTGGAGAAATTAATGAAGCTGCATTGAAAATAACTGTCAAATATATCATAACAAACCATTTTGAGACTGTAAATACCTTTCATCTAAAAATTTAATTTATATTAATGAAGAATTCAACACTTTTTCACTAACGTTTTTTACTCGCTTCAAATTTACACACCATGTTGATATTCGGAACCCTCTGTATTTTTCATATGAAACGCACTGAGTTAGAGTTATCTCCCGTATTTTCTTTGATGAACAGAATATATAGCAAATTTTCTATGAAAATTTACACGTATTTGTATTATCGTTCCTGAGTTTATCCATGCAAATGTAATATTGTGGAAACATAAAATAAAGAGCCTACCGTGATTTAGCGTGAATGTAATGCGCATCGCAAGATTGTAAAATCCAAAAAATCCAGATGATTTCCGGATTTTTAAAATGAATTTTCGTTGATTATTAATTAGCGAAGCTTGATTAATAAAAAATAAAAACAAATTAGTAATCTTCAAGTATCAATGATGTTTAAAATATATAAAACAAAAGACAGTACCCTTCCGATCTCTCGTTATTAAAGCCCAAAAATTCGAGTCTATTATTTTAATATAGTAGTATAGATAAAAGTAAAAGGTAGTTGTGCGTTTCTGCGGATCTATATAGTTTAACCGGACGCTTTGTCTACGCAATGCAGCTTTGATGAGATAGCGTGTAGTTGAACTAAATGTTCAAAAAATAATTATATTAAAGTTAAATTTAATAGTAAAATAATAATACATGTATCATTATTACATGTATTTGCATGTTATAAACATTCAAAAACAATAGACTGATGTAAACGACCTTGTCCATATGTCTTTTTTGTACTGCAAAAACTCGATCTTTTTCATTTCAAATATTTTGTTCAGAAAAACAAATGGTTTGCGGCCGTTTTTTTGACGCTTGTGTTGTCTTTTTATTTGAATAATCATACGAAAGTACAAAATAAAATTATTATTGTCTCTAATATTTTTAGAAACCATTGGACGGCTACAAGTTTCCGGTGTATACAACAGAATCCTGTCCAAGAAATCAGACAGAGTGGAGCGAGAGATCATCTGCCATCAACTGTACCGAGAGCAATGGCTACCTGTGTCTTCCAAGCGAAGACCTCACAGAACTCTTAGAGTTTTGTTACTTTGAATATTTAATACCGATTGCGAAAGGTAGACATTCTTACATGTAACATATGGGACTATTAAAATTTTAAAAATGTACCTTTTATATATGGAAACATCTTGTTTGTCCATCAATATGTTTAAAAAGGAAAATTTAATGTTGATACAATAATTATTGATAAAGAGATAAAGTGGTACATGTATATGTTAAACAATAATCAGTACATATACAGCAGTTCGCCTATTGATTTATGTTTGGAAAGTCAAATAAATAAAGCACGCATGGGGCCAGTAAAATGCTTTAAATTATATTTTAAAATAATACATATTTCATATATTTCAGGTTTATGTATGTTCTTAAGAAAACGAGATTCATTCATCGATGCTTATAACTGTCGTAATTTCGTTGAAGGATGTCCAAATTCTACGTACCGAATATATGAGGTCTACAAATGTAAGTAGCTAACCGAATACGTTTTGTTTTATCAATAAAAATAGTCTAAGGCGACTGTTATTTAATTTTTTTCCCGGGACAATTTGTTTCTTCTTCAGAATACAACTAAAAAAAAATTATTTACTAATAATCAGAAATTAATTTTATAATGGTTTGGACCCTTTACCGTGAGGCTGTAATAGGTCAAGGTGTTAACTTCATTGAGAAGGCTTACATAGACATTGCCTGCTGCCTTATCCATTTATGTAAATCTATATTATACATATATATATTATGCATAATAGAATATGTTCAAATCAAATCAAGGTGTTGACTTCACGTCTTATTGGGTCAATAGATATAATTAAAAATCGATATCCGAGTTTATAAAAGAGAATCTAAATGATGTTATAAATGACCTTGAAATATTCCACTAATATAATGGTACATTGTAGCCCTTGTATTGTAGTGTTATTATCCAATTGCAAAATTCGGTTAATGACCGCATTTTATGCTACTGACCTCTAAATGTTTATCAAAGAATTCTTCCTAATGTCATTCCTTACCACTGTTTTCTTCATTTTGAAATAAATATCAACTAGAGGTACTGTGAGCAATCTAATAAATGATAACCTCCACTAAGAAAACATAATAACATGTACTCTATTTAGCTCATAGCTAGGACATACATGTATTTTCAGATCATAGGCATTCTTATGATAAGTTTTAGCTTCTAATCATTTTCCATTGCAAGATGTGGCCTTAATAGGAATTTGCGGGTTTTTTGACATCGACCTTAAACTTCCGGAAGTGACCTAGCTTGGGTCAAAATCATGACACAATCTCAGATCATAAGCAATCTTTATGTGAAGTAAGAACTTTCAATATTTTTCGAAAAAAGTATAGAGCGGACACAAATATTGCATTTTTTCTTTCAGTGACCTTAAACTACTTGACTAAATTACCTTGGGTCAAAATCATGATACACCCTCATATCATAAGCGATCTTTGTGTGAATTGAAAACTACTTTCAATGGTTATCCGCAAGGAAGATAAAAACCGGACAAGAAAAGCATTATCCTTTCCAGTGACCTTGAACTTGCTCAAATGATGTTTGTTCTAAATCATGACACATATTGAAGTTGAAAACAATCTTTGTGTGAAATAATATATTCTAATGTTCTTACATAAGAAAGATATGTACCGAACACTTTTGAACAGACAGACAGAGAGACGGACAAGTGATACCCCATAAACTTTGTATGCGGGGGGTATAGTAATACATGTAAAACTTTGGAGACAGTATTATTGACAGCCCCTCACATTTATATATATGTGAAAAAATGGAATACTAAATTTTGAATTTAATTTATTCCAAATTTCCTCTATCATCTTTTCAAATATTATAAAAACTTATTTATAGGAGCTCCAAACCATTAATTATATAAAAGTACTCATATTGTCTTTTTTTTGTTATTGGAATTTTATAAGGTCGATAATCGAACTTTTGAGATATGCTTAGTTGATATTGTGTATTTTTTTAAATAGATTTTTTCTTTTGCGTGTAAAACGTGTACTGAAGAAATACAGGATGTCGTACAATCACACAAATTGTAAATTGATACGAAAAACACATAGAAACTCAACTTTGCCATTATGTCACAACAAATAAAAAATAAGGTAAAACAAGAGGCCCATGGACCACACCGCTCACCTGAACAATAGTTCTTATATCATCCTATTTCGAAATGCTTAATGATGATACTCTTTAAATATAACGTAAAACTCTCATATATTCCAAGATTTGACAATATATTGAACAATACATAATTAAGCCCACTTTTCGGTCTTCATATCCTAAGATCTAAGATGCATTAACTGTCTAATCTTATTATCTTAGATCTCAATGCATGAAAAATACAACATGTTAAAATGAATAAAAAATATTTATGTTTACATTTTCCAGTGGTTCTGTCTATGATAACACTAAGAAACTATTTTGTAATTTAACGTCCAATACATTTCATCAATGACTATTTTAATGTTTAATCTTGCAATCACTAAATTATATAAATATTAGTATTAAGGAATCATTCTGGTATTTTATTCGTGGTCATCAAACACTGTCAGGTGCGATCAAATCTATCATATTAAAGTCCTTCGGACTTTATTGGATTTGATCACTCCTGACAGTATTGGATTTCTTCATACTCAAAGAGTAATTCCTTATTCCTTAGATAAAAAGTTAAAAAAGGTCACTGTGTCAAAGGTTTTGTCCTTAATTTTAACAATTTAGAATCCCATTGCCATAAAATGCTTTGTAGGAAGTTTGATTAAATTTGGCTTAGAGAAAAACGTGTGAAAAGTTTACAGACAGACGGACGGAGGATGGACATCAGGTGATCAGAAAAGCTTACTTGAACCTTCGGTTCAGGTGAGCAAAAAAAAAAGTCCGAAATTGTGTTTGAATATTAATCTAAACTTTTTACATTTTTGACTTCTTTTCCAGAACCACTGGGCCAATTTCAACCAATCTTGGCACAAAGCATCCTTAGATGAAGGGGATTCAAATTTGTAAAAATGAAGGGTCACGCCCTCTTTCAAAGGGAGATAATTAAGAATTATTAAAATTTTGTTGGTATTTTTAAAAATCTTCTTCTCAAAAACCAATTCGCCAGAAAAGCTGTAATTTGCATGGAAGCATCCTTAAGAAGTGTAGATTTAAGTTTGTTCAAATCATGATTCCCGGGGGTACAATAGGACCACCATTGGGGGTCGAATTTTCACATAGGAATATAAAGAGAAAAATCTTTAAAAACCTTCTTCTCAAAAACCAATTGGCCAGAAAAGCTGTAACTTGCATGGAAGCATCCTTAAGTAGTGTAGATTGAAGTATATTTAAATCATAATCCCCGGTGGTATGGTCGGGCCACAATTGGGGGCCGAATATTTACATGGGAATATGTAGAGAAAAATCTTTAAAAATCTTCTTCTCAAGAACCAATTGGCCATAAAAGCTGTAACTTGTGTAGAAGCATCCTCAGGTAGTCTAAATTCAAGTTTGTTCAAAATCATGATCCCCGGGGGAACGGTGGGGCCACAATTGGGGGTCGAATATTTACATAGGAATACGTAGAAAAAATCTTTAAAAATCTTCTTCTCAAGAACCAATTGGCCAAACAAGCTGTAACATGTGTAGAAGCATCCTCAGTTAGTGTAGATTCAAGATTGTTCAAATCATGATCCCCGGGGGTACGGTAGGCCACCATTGGGGGTCGAATTTTTACAAAGGAATATGTAAAGAAAAATCTTTAAAAATTTTCTTCTCAAGAACCAATTGGCCAGAAAAGCTGTAACTTTTGTAGAAGCATCCTCAGTTAATGTAGATTCAAGTTTGTTCAAATCATGATCCCCGGGGGTACGGTGGGGCCACAATCTGGGGTCGAATTTTTACAAAAGGAATATATAAAGAAAAATCTTTAAAAATCTTCTTCTCAAGAACCAATTGGCCAGAGAAGCTGTAACTTGTGTAAAAGCATCCTCAGGTAGAGTAGATTCAAGTTTGTTCAAATCATGATCCCAGGGGGGTACGGTGGGGCCACAATTAGGGGTTGAATTTTTACAAGAACCAATTGGCCATAAAAGTAGTTAATTTTGTTGAAGCATTTTCAGGTAGTGTAGATTCTGGTTTGTTCAAGCCATAATCCCCGAGGGTAGGGTGGGGCCATCATGGGGGTGAAGTTTTACATAGGAATGTAAAGAGAAATATCTTCTTTTTGAAAATCAATTAAGCAAAAAGCTGTTACTTGTTTGGAAGCATCCTCAGGTAGTGTAATATATAGGGAGAAAAATCTTAAAAAATCAAATAAAAAAGGATGATAAATTAAATAGGGGGAAGGGTCGAATTATTACATAAAAAATAAATTTGATCATTCTCGAAAATACATTGTATATAGTATTACTATTATGCAATCATATTGACATTTGTTGATTCTGAGTAGTTTAGACTGTGGACCTGGATAATTCGTGGGTCACATAAAAGGTTAAAAGTTTGATGTACCGGTAGGTTTATATTAAGCTGATTTTATTATGTGTAGTGTTGCTCAGGTGAGTGTTGTGGCCCATGGGCCTCTTATTTAAAATTATTTATGACTTTAGATGTAAGTAAAGGTACAGTACAGCTCACGGGTATCCCGACAAAAACACTTACCACCGTGTTTAAAAGTCCACGCTGAACGTAGAAGTGTCCATGCCTTTGATCTATTGTTCTCTGTTACGGCTTACGAAACAAGAAAACATACGGTGCAACACGACGCAACGCAATGCTACACGGGCAGTTAAACGGTGTAACACGGGGTATATACCTGTGAATAATGGAGGGTTTAAGAATAAAACATTTTTTTACTTAAGAGACTTAAAGAAAAAGAAACAAAAATTTAAAAAGAATAAATACATTTTTAAGACACGCAATATTTTAGAATACAGTGTATGCAATTGTTACGGTGGATTTCTGTTGAGATAAAGAACAAAAATAATCGCCCAAATATTTAAAAGTTTGATGAATCAAAACACTAACAATTCCTTCTCCTTTTTTATTTTTTAAATTGTTTAAAGAATTAAAAATACAGTTTAATATTTATGTTTCAATCCATTTGTAACCGTAGTAGTGACCGTAGTACATGCAGATTGGCCAGTTTCAATAACGCGTAGAATCGTAATGTTGATCATTTCTCACTTATACTCTTTTCAGCGATAACAAATCGAGAAGGTTGTTGAAAACAATTTTATTTTCTCAAAATAATACTATACAGCTTTATATTTAGTACATTTCAAATTTTCTTTCTATCATACATATGTGTGATGTACTTGTTGATGTAGTACTGGTATATAAACTAGCGGAAAAAAGAAACTTTGCATTATTTAATATATGAAAAAACATTTAAAAATTACAATGAACAAATTTTATTTTTTGTAATACTGTTAACACATGTATTCGTAACAACATTTCATAACACATTAATGTCAACGTCGAATAACGTCAATTTCAGCACACTCGAAAGTCACTGTTATTTGAAATTGAAGTAACAAAATTAATAACGCGTGTGACCACCATTTGCGTTCACGCATGCTTGACAGCGACAACTCATTGATGCCACTAAAGTGTTCAGAAATGCTTGAGGGATGTTGTTCCAGATGTTGGTTAAAGCCTGGCCTAAATCAGCCAATGTCACTGGCTGATTTGGTAAACGGCGTAAACGTCTTTCCATTTCATCCCAGACGTGCTCGATCGGCGACAAATCGGGGGAAACAGCTGGCCAAGGCAAGACATCGACATTCTGTTGAACAAACAAGTCCCTGACTACACGTGCAACGTGTAACCTTGCGTTTTCTTGCTGCAGAGTGATGTGATTTTGATGTCTCTGTATGAAGGGTATCACATGACGCTGAATAATATCATCTCGATAGCGTACGCCGGTGAGATTTCTATTGACAATTTGTAGAGGGGTCCTTCCACGTGCTGATATTCCACCCCACACCATAACGCTACCTCCACCAAATTGTCGACGTTGCACAACACAATCATCCTGGTAACGCTCCTCAACGCGACGATACACCCTACAACGGCCGTCACTGTTATCCAAATGAAATCTGGATTCATCAGTGAACAGAATATTGGCCCAGTCCTGTATTCTGAATCGCAGATGTCGTGTGCACCACGCTAGTCTGGCGATACGATGACGTTGAAGCAGTACTGGGCGCACCGCTGGACGTCTTGGTCTGATGTTTTGCTCGGCAGACGATTACGCACAGTTCTTGGACTAATTGGTCGAAGCCCTGGAATGCTATGGGCAGTCAAACTTGCTGTCTGGAAACGATTTCTCAGATGCACAAGTCTAATGCGGTTGTCCTGTTGACGTGACGTAACACGAGGTCGCCCAGAGCGCGGTCGATTCTGGGTGTTGCCAGATTGTTGAAAACGTCTCCATAATGACTGGATGGTGTTCCGATGAACTCCAAAGTGTCTTGCTACAGTATTTTGTGCCATTCCAGCTTGCAGCATCCCAACAGCACGATTACGTTGGTTTTCGTTGAGTCGTGGCATGAGATAGGGGTAAATTTTGTTGAAACTAAAGTGATTTCCTTAACCAAAAAAATTTAAACAAATGCTTTACAGTTCTTATTCCAAACAGTATTGGCCCGTAAAACTCGTGCGTACAAATTCTTCAATAAACAACAGGTGCTCACTAACCATGAAAAAGTCCGTGCACCCGGACGGTTACCATCCGATATTGTCAAAAACAATACCATTATCGATTGTTTAAATTTTATAAATACAAACGATAAAGAAAAATTATACTAAATTTTATAATGCACAGTTTCTTTTTTCCGCTAGTATATTGATTTTTATAGCACTTAGAATCATTACATCGGTATACGTACTAGATAAAGTGTCTTCCGTGATCTTTTTAAGTTTTTTATTTCATCATCATCAACCCATTTTAATTTAGACATCATTTGTGTTCCAAGAAACTATTGCAATACTTATTGTTTGATTATTTAATGATCGTCATAAGAGAGAGAGAGAGAGAGAGAGAGAGAGAGAGAGAGAGAGAGAGAGAGAATTTTAAGTTAAAAAATTATTTAATTTTTGGAGTTTGAAAGCGTTAAAAACGCGGTATTGCAACTTTCGAATATGCAGTATAAGAATAAAGAATCTAAACATTACGGAAACTAAATACTTCATTGTTAAACATAGTTTTATTTTCTTCGGACTTAAAAACCAATAGAACGGATCCACGCGCCGATTGTATACGTGTAATTGTTTGTGTACATATCAACAAACAGTTCTTTGTTTGTTATAAATTAAGAAAAACCATAAAACTAACAAAGTAGAAGTAAGATATATTCAGACTATGCACATGACAGGTTGTGATGAGTTACTTAAGCTCGTGGAAAAGTGTGAATAACGGCATCTCGTGTACACTTGGTTAAGCGTTCAAATATACAGAGAAAGACTAACACCTCTAAAGATTAAAGACACTGCTGTGTCTCTGACCAGCTTCCGTACATGTGAATCGCACGAGTGATTTTTGTTCATTTAAATCACAACGCTATTACGAACTAAACGGGAATTAAAATTGAAAGTTATTTTATGAAATGCGTGTATTTTATTTTAGTTCAATGCTTGAATTAAGAGTTCTCTAAACCGAATTGACCAGAAAATATGTAACTTGTAAGACAGCACCCTTAGGTAGAGATTTAATTTGTTTAGATCATGACGGCCAGTGGTAGGGTTGGGCCACAGTTGGGAAATACGTAGAGAAAACCCTTTAAAAACCAATCGGCAAGAAAAGCTGTAACGTGTGTGGAATCACCCTTAGGTAGTGTAGATTGAATTGAATTGAACATATTGTATTGTATACAACATATACAATAGGAATAAAAACAAGTTCGAACAATTTACGAGTTCTTCTCCTTCATTAGTGTAGTGTAGATTAAAGCTTGTTCATATCATGATCCCCGGGGGTAGGGTGGGGCAGCAATAAGTGGATGTCAGATGTTTGCATATTAGGAAGTACAAAAACTCAAATGATCTTATATATGATATTACTTATATGCAAGCATCTTGGGGATTCTCAATTGTTTTGATTGTGGCCCCTGGACTATTCTTTGACCACACAAGGCATTCAAAGTTTTGAAGTAGGTTAATATTCATAATAAAGAATTGCTTAATATCTTCTTAAGAACTGCAAAGTTCAGTATGTGATACGACTTTGAAATCATCCAGTTATAAAAGGGGCTCAATATTTAACGTAAGAATATCTGGAGAAAATTTTGAAAATGTTTTAAACACAAACTATTTTAATGCATTGTCCAGATTTTTTGTAAATGACAAGATTATTATAGCTACTTTTATTATGGCTGTTTTTGCTTAGGTGGCAGGGGATAGTTTCGAACGAAAGACCCGGTCACAATTTTGAAATAAAGGGAGAACCTGAGGTTTGGCTGGTTATTTGAGGGGTATAAATTGCTAGAATATTTATTGCATTCATTTTGTGGATAGAGGAGCTAATGTCAATTTTATTGATATATGACACTTTATTACTGGTAGCACTTTTCATCAGCTATGGAATGAAAATGCGAAACTGTGGCGATTATTTGCATAGGTATACATTAAGCAACAAATTCTATGGTAGTTTATGGCAGTTGCTCGGGACTGGAGCGTGGTGCTGGACCCGTGAAAATGTGAAAAAAGGGTAATTTTTCAGAAAATTTTGAGACCGTCCCTAGCTATTCTATATAGTGCTATATGTAAGTTGTACTTGTTTTATTCTGAAATGTTTAAAAATTCTCAAGAGTCGGGACCATGTGTCCCGTGCATGCAAACCAATTTTAGCAAATTTAAAAATCGACTGAATAATGAGATCAAATATATGAGCAGTATCTGCCTCACATTTCCTCGACCAAAAAAACTATCCCCTGCCACCTGAAAGAAAATGTCAATTTTTTAATAGGCTTAAAGTTTAACAATATGGGGACAGAAAAGATGTTCAATGTGTGTAAAATGGGAAACTGGCTGAATTTTTATGATTGTTCAACCCTGTGATGAGATTTGGGGGCCAAAATGTAACAGGGGGTGGCCCTTAGAAAAAGTGCAATTTTCTAGTATTTTGGGTTTGTCCTTATTTTAAAACCCTTTATAGGCCTATTATTCCTATTGAAATCAGATGCAGGGTTGAATTTTGATTAACTGAATAATATTGCACCATTTTCTTTAAATTTTCTTGAAATTAATTGATAGAAATGCAGTTTTATGAAGTTTTAAACCCTTAGTTTTGATAAGAAACTGTTAAATATTGTTCTTTCTCAAGCTAAAACTGACAAAAAGTAGATTTTATGGCTAAATATGTATTGTACATGTACTACATGTAAATTACATGTAATTCTAAATAGTTAATATCTGCATTTTAAGTCATTATAAGCAATTTTAAACTGTTTGATTGTCAAAAAAACACACCCCATCCTTCAATTTTCTTTACCGACAACCCAAAAATGGGCTTTATTTCACATTTTTTAAAATAAAATTTCATAGATACATTGAATTGCTCCCATTTAAAACAAAACACATATGTCTGGTTTCTTCTTTATTGAAAATATATCAAGAAAGATTGAATTTGTGTGCATTTTTTAACCATTTGTCATTTGCACGTATTCCCACCTCATGATGGGGTTGTGGTCATGATGTTCAAATTTGGTATTTCTTTGTATGTAAAACATGTATTTCAATCTTTATAACAAGTAAATCTAGATCTTTTGGTATTGGTTAAAGAATAAACAGAGAAATCAGGTTTCATCATCATCCGTTCAGCATATTTGGGAAATTACTCCCCGGGTAAGATGCCTGATTGCCATTTCTAGGGATCTGTCCCTAATGAAGAGATGAAAGTGTAGGTTTTGTGTTTCAAATAAGTTGCTTTTATGTTTCAATAGAGTTTTAAAACCTGTTAGTACCATTTAGAAACAAAAAAGTTGATTGCAAGGAGTAATAGTGTGTTTTTTCTTATTCCCATTAGCAGGGGGATAGGTGATACATATGAGTTGAATTCTCCTATGTGTGAGTACTAAATGTGAATATTTCAATGTTTTTACATCTTATAGGGATAAAGGTTTCTTGTTATAACTGATTTTGAAAGAAAAAATGTCTTTTGGATTGAAAGAAGTCATGATATATCTTGAAAACCTTACACAAACACTAGGTTAAGGTGATTCAGCCGGGAATGTGAGGAATCCTTAAACAGCCATAACTTTTTTATTTTTAAATGAAATGACAGACCAAGTTTAAAAAGTTTTACTCAGAATTGCATGAACTTTCTGATTTTAGAGTGTTTTGGTTAGAGAGAAACAAACTCTAAAAGTTAAAGGTGGCAGGGGATAGTTTCGAACGAAAGACCCGGTCAAAATTTTGAAATAAAGGGAGAACCTGAGGTTTGGCTGGTTATTTGAGGGGTATAAATTGCTAGAATATTTATTGCATTCATTTTGTGGATAGAGGAGCTAATGTCAATTTTATTGATATATGACACTTTATTACTGGTAGCACTTTTCGTCAGCTATGGAATGAAAATGCGAAACTGTGGCCAAAATGTTCACTTTCGGTTTTGTGCTTGAAAAGTGGGGTGGGTTCAGAACACGAAATGTCACTCGAAAAGAAGGTGATTGACCCCCCATTAATTGGTGATTATTTGCATAGGTATACATTAAGCAACAAATTCTATGGTAGTTTATGGCAGTTGCTCGGGACTGGAGCGTGGTGCTGGACCCGTGAAAATGTGAAAAAAGGGTAATTTTTCAGAAAATTTTGAGACCGTCCCTAGCTATTCTATATAGTGCTATATGTAAGTTGTACTTGTTTTATTCTGAAATGTTTAAAAATTCTCAAGAGTCGGGACCATGTGTCCCGTGCATGCAAACCAATTTTAGCAAATTTAAAAATCGACTGAATAATGAGATCAAATATATGAGCAGTATCTGCCTCACATTTCCTCGACCAAAAAAACTATCCCCTGCCACCTTAGGTGGGCGAAATGACCCATTTGCCTCTTGTCTTTCTACTTGTCCAATCGGGCAAGTGACCAAGACATTTACTTGTCCGAACTTCAACTTCGTTTGTTCGAAACATTTTCAATATTAAAGATCAAATATCGTCAACTTGAAAACTACAGTTCTGTAGTACTAAAATAAAGTCCTTCATTATAAGCTCACCTGAACTGAAAGCTCAAGTGAGCTTTACTGATCACATTTTGTCCGGTGTCTGCCTGTCTTGCCGCCTGTTTGTAAACTTTATCATTTTTGAGTTCATCTTCAAAACCCAACTTGGCACAAAACATTTTTGGGTGAAGGGGTTTCAAGTTTGTCAAAATGAAGAACCAAGCTCCCTTTTAGGAGGAGTTAATTTAAAATTGATTAAATTTTGTTGGCATTTTTCAAAAATCTTCTTCTCAAAAATCAATTGGCCAGAAAAACTGTAACTTTTATAGAAGCATCCTCAGGTAGTGTAGTTTCAGGTTTCTTTAAATAATGATCCCCGAGGGTAGTGTTAAGATTAAATGGAGGGTTGAATTTTTACATAGGAATATATAGAGAAAATATTTAAAAATCTTCTTTTCTAAAACAAACTGGCCAGACAAGCTGTAACTTGTGTGGAATTATCCCCAGGTAGTGAAGATTCAAGTTTCTGTTTCTTTAAATTGTAATCGCCGGGGGCAGGATTGGGTTCCAATGGTGGTTTAGATTTGTACAAAAAAAATATATAGAGAAAAATCTTTGAAAATTTGTTTTGCAAAAGCCAATTGACCAGACAAATTTAACTTATGTGGAAGCAGGTAGTGTAGTTTCAAGTTTTTAGGTCACCTGAGTCACTCAATGACCTTCTGCTATCTGTTTTTGTCCGCCGTCGCACGTCGTTTGTAGGTAGTAAACTTTTGAACATTTTTAGCTTCTTCTCTGGAACCACTGAACCAATTTCAACTAAATTTGACATATAGCATTTATGGGTGAAGGGAAGTAAAAATGATGAAATTCATGGCCCCTGCCCCCCCCCCCCCCCCGAGGGGGGGGGGGGGCAGAAGGGGCTTTAACCATCAACATTAATGCAATCTTTAAAAAATCTTCTTCTTTACTCCTGGACATCAAGCAGTCAAACTGCTGGCATGATTGTAAAAAGCATTGAGCTCTCTACCAAGATTGTGAAATTAATGGCCCAAGGGTCAGGAGTTCTGGTGCTTGGGTGGTGCTCTAATGATTATATTGTAAAAATGCATTAATTCTTCAAAAATCTCATATTCTGCTCCTAGGTATTTAGCAAATTAACTAAGTAGATAGTTTTAATGACGAAGGATGCCTCTTCAAAAATTGTTGAGTTAGGGGTTCTGGTGTAAGGGTGGGGCTGTAATGATTATGCAGTAAAAATACATTGATTCTTAAAAAATCTTCTCCTCTTCTCCTGGATATTAAGCAGAGGAACAAAGTAAATACATGTAGTAATGATGAGGAAGAATGCCTCTTCCAAAATTGTAAATTTCATGGCCCTGGGTCAGGGGTTCTTGTGTTAGGGTGGGCTTCTAAATATTATATAGTGGAAATGAATTAATTCTTTGAAAATGTTTTCCTCTGCTCCGGAATATTAAGCAGATGAACTATAAGTACAAAATGTTGATGAGGAAGAGTGCCTCTTCCAAAATTGTGAATTTCATGGTCACTGGGTCAGAGGTTCTGAGGTTAGAGTGTGGCTCTAAATGAATGCAGTAATTCTTTGAAAATCTTTTCCTCTACTCCTGGGTATTATTCTGCTGAATTGAGTACATAATTATGATGAGGAAGAATGCATATTCTAAAATTTTGAATTTCGTGGTCCCTGGGTTAGGGGTTATGGTGTCAGGACAGCGCTCTAATGATTATATAGGGTACTGTGGTGTAATTTCGACCGATTATTTTTATTGTACTTAAAATTTATTTAATGATGTCACTGTATGCTACAATTTTTTAATAATTTTTTTTACAATTTAAAACGTTTTTTGGATGAAACAATCCCGGAATATTAAAAATGATATCAATAGACCTATTAGTAGTATGCAATTGAATATACATTGCAAAAGCCACACTGCAGTTTCTCAGGTGACCTTATGTAGCGTTGATTCAAGTATGTTCAAATTATGATCCCGGAATGCAAAATGCAGAAACTTGGCATCTTAAAATCACAATAATACCCTTTTCATTCTAAAACGAAAGTCAGCAGGATAAATGTGACCTTTTACCATTGTTTCTTTCACTATATTTTGCAGCATTGTAATACAATAAAGTGTTTAAGGTGGAATGCAACACCATTTTTTAACATAATTTTGTTGTTTAAAGACGGATATATGTTCTTTACTTTCTTATATGATGTTTTGTATTTGTATGGAACCATGTATGTAACCATTAGTATTTTTAAAGGCTCAATTCAACCTGAATTTTGTGTCCTTCTACGAAAAGTCACTGCCACGAATTTGTGTCCACCTATATACTCCAAAATTTCTATATTCTAAAATGCCAAAAGAAAAAAAAAAAAAAAAAGACCATAAAGACCCATGAAATAACATGTACTAAAATATTCTTTTATATTAATCCTATTTAAGTCTGCCTCACGATTTGATGATAGTCGACAAATATAATACAAAGGTAATAGCAATTTTTAATAGATTTACTTTGTAGAAGAAACGGATAAAAGGCAAGGCATTGATATTTTTTTTCTTTTCCATATTTGAATTGTTTAACACATGTATCATAAAAGTGAAATACTTGAAAATCCTTGCAATGTTTTGCTTACTCATAGATAGGAGTTGTGTGTCTATTGCCAACGGATGTTTTCTTGCTGAACCAACATGTATCAGGTAAACAGCTTTTCTGTGTATAGTAAATTTGCATAGAATTTCGAGCTTATAAAACTGTAGTTATAATGTCATTCTACGCTTATTTTTCATTTTCTTTTTGCACGTTGTGTGGATTATCCATTTGTTTTTCGTAAAGAACCACGACAACGTACAAAGTGACATATAGTTCGAGAACAACAGCTTCTGTAGAAACAGTAGAAAGAACAAACCATGAAAGAAATGACCTGGTCTGGATTATAACACTTCTTGGTGTGATTTTACTGATATTTATACCAGTTGCCATGTTTTGGGTGAAGATTAAGGGTAAGTATAAAATGCAGAACACCTTTTTGTTAAATGTATCCTTTAATAATTTAGAATAACATTTAGTTAATCTAATTTGTTATCAAAAATTAAATTGGTGTTAAGGATGTTGTTTACTCAGGGCTTGAGTTCTCAAATTCGGATTGTTATAAAGTTCAATAGCATGAGTAAAAATTGGTTTAAACACAAAAAGTATCTATGAAATGAATTATTATTGACATAACATTCGATATTTCTACTATATTATGGTATTAGGCTCAAACAAAAAAAATGACTTTTACCAAAACAGAGGAAATTCGGACTAAATTTTGCATATTTTGTTTTCCACTAAAACATTGTTGGCAGTACTTTAATATTAAAAGTTATGATTTTATATTTTAGTCAATATAATTTTGCATATTTTCCGTTGGTTTTATCTCACTTATTCATTACAATAATCGTATGGCTCGAACAGCAAAAATACTGAAAAATGCTTAAAAACGAAAAAAATACACCAAATCTCAAAATTATTTTGAACATTGACCTCATATAAATTTTATTCCGACAGAATAAGGTCAATATAAGTAGTTTAATACTATAAATGTTGTTGTGTTATCATCATTCAATTTTTGGAATATTGGTAAAAATTGTTTCTGAAATATAAATACTTTGTATCTATTTAGTGCCACTACCATTCATAAACTGTATTTCATTTTTTAAAGCATGCAATTATTTGTAATATTTTCACAATTAAGAAAATCTCAATTGTAGGGTAAAAATTTAAGGGGTTTTTCTTGATTTTTCAAAAAATATTCAAAGGCCATTAACTCAAAAAGTAGGTCATTGACCTACTTTTTTGAAAGTGAAAAATAACACTACAATTAAAGGTCTATCACATACAATAGATTGTTTTTCATTATCATTAGTGGATTTCTTTTTCATTATGAGTAAACGTCATCCTTAAAATGAATCCTGTTTAGCGCCTCATGGATAATGTAACTAAGAATAATGGTTATGATTGGAGTGAGATAAATTCAAAAGCAAATTAGAGAAAAAAATAGCTAATATTTGAAAAAGAAAAGTAACAAACGGAAAAAAAAAATGCTGAAAGTATTTTGCTGAACTTGCCTGTGTATGCCACTGAGTCAATGAGTCAAAATTATCTCTTCAAGACCACAAAAATTAGTTAAAATATAGGTTTTATATAAGCAATCACACCTTATCATAGGTTAATTATTAAAAGAGTGTAACTCCATTTAAAGTTTAGTCAAGTATAAAAATAAGGATTTTTTAAAGATAATTTTTTACAATATATCCATATATATATATATATATATATATATATATATATATATATATATATATATATATATATATATATATATATATATATATATATATAAGAGTTAATATCTGTAGGAAACGATGATTTAAATGTTGTTTTGTGTGGATATCATTCTAATTAAAATCAGATCCTCAATCGTAATACAGTTGACAATGTGTGCTAGCAAGTGCAAATGTAATCGAATTTAAAATATTGATATACACTTTTTTCAGATGTACATAACCCAAGTTTTTTTTTTACTGCACACTTGTTATATATCCTATAGTTCCAGAGGTACAAAACACTCTGGGGTAAAATTATGGTGTCCCGATAAAGCAGACGATTTTTGGAATAATATTCACGTTCGAGCTGTCAAGGATATTAAGGATATTGAAAATTATCTCACTTGAAATTTGTCATTCCTCTGGCGATCTTTGCAATAACGATATTAATAAGGACGTTAAAGATATATGTACTGTATGTATTTTTACAAATGCAGCTCAAGAAACGTTTGGACGTCCACATTTTTCACAAATGCCTACAAAAAAAGTAAAAAACCGAGGTGAAAGAGAGAGTGTAAACCAGCAAGAAAACATAATCATTTAGCAAAGCGCGTTAACGACAAGTTTAAAACGGGCGATAATAATAATTATGTTTTGGAATAGAGTAAAAATTACAAAAAGGTCATGACACTATTGTGAACTTAGTGAAATTAAAAGCTTTATGATAAATTTCTTAATACGCAATAAATAATTGAAGTTTAAATACGCCAGAAGGGTAAAACTTTGACCTTTAATGCATTGTAAAAACAAAACAATATTCGATTAACAGCACTGATTTAACCATATGCAACCACTGAGTTTTAGCAAAAGGGTTTTACCAAACCCATATGATTTCATCTTTTAAAAAAATTCAAATGGAAGGTTATTTTGAAAATCTAATGAGAAAACAATTGTCCAGATTCAGAAGAAGAGCATTGGGAAAAACGTATCTTATGGTCCACATGGTCTTTTATGAGTGTTTTGAGCAGATGTTGAATTCTTTAAATCAATAAATCCTAAAAATTTCAGAATTCAAACGAGGTTAGAGAATATAAATTTTCTTTTGGGCGTATAAGTAATATCAATAATAATATCAAGATAGATAATATCATACCTTGTCGTTTCCAAACAAAGAGTTAAAAAAGAGTGTAAAAGTTATAATAAATATTGAAATTATTTTATTTCAGCTGATAAGACAGATAAACGACACAGCGTTTCACTACCTCTGCTGAACCAAGGTGTGGTTATTAACATATGTGATGCAAACGGAAGGAGTCCGCTTTATGAAGCTTGCAGTGCAGGGCACGAGAGCACGGTCAAATATTTACTGAATTGCGGTGCTGATGTTAATTTATGTAGAAACGATGGTGATAGTCCTTTGTCTGTTTCATGTAGAAAGGGACATGACAGAATTGCACAACTTCTACTTAACAAAGGTGTGAGCGTTAACTTATGTGATGAAGACGGAAGGAGTCCGCTTTATGAAGCTTGCATTGAAGGGCACGAGAGCACGGTCACATTTTTACTGAATTGCGGTGCTGATGTTAATTTATGTTCAAACGATGGTGATAGTCCTTTGTCTGTTTCATGTAGAATGGGACATGACAGCATTGCACAACTTCTACTAAACAAAGGTGTGAGCGTTAACTTATTTGCTAAAGACGGAAGGAGTCCGCTTTATGAAGCTTGCAGTGCAGGGCACGAGAGCACGGTCAAATATTTACTGAATTGCGGTGCTGATGTTAATTTATGTAGAAACGATGGTGATAGTCCTTTGTCTGTTTCATGTAGAAAGGGACATGACAGAATTGCACAACTTCTACTTAACAAAGGTGTGAGCGTTAACTTATGTGATGAAGACGGAAGGAGTCCGCTTTATGAAGCTTGCATTGAAGGGCACGAGAGCACGGTCACATTTTTACTGAATTGCGGTGCTGATGTTAATTTATGTTCAAACGATGGTGATAGTCCTTTGTCTGTTTCATGTAGAATGGGACATGACAGCATTGCACAACTTCTACTTAACAAAGGTGTGAGCGTTAACTTATTTGCTAAAGACGGAAGGAGTCCGCTTTATGAAGCTTGCAGTGCAGGGCACGAGAGCACGGTCAAATATTTACTGAATTGCGGTGCTGATGTTAATTTATGTAGAAACGATGGTGATAGTCCTTTGTCTGT
The DNA here is from genome assembly GCA_020458035.1 of Magallana ariakensis. Classification (NCBI taxonomy): domain Eukaryota; kingdom Metazoa; phylum Mollusca; class Bivalvia; order Ostreida; family Ostreidae; genus Magallana; species Magallana ariakensis. Next base: position 43,836,968 of record CM035812.1, on the reverse strand, counting down.
TTCATGTAGAAAGGGACATGACAGAATTGCACAACTTCTACTTAACAAAGGTGTGAGCGTTAACTTATGTGATGAAGACGGAAGGAGTCCGCTTTATGAAGCTTGCATTGAAGGGCACGAGAGCACGGTCACATTTGTACTGAATTGCGGTGCTGATGTTAATTTATGTTCAAACGATGGTGAAAGTCCTTTTTTTGTTTCATGTAGAATGGGACATGACAGCATTGCACAACTTCTACTTAACAAAGGTGTGAGCGTTAACTTATGTGCTAAAGACGGAAGGAGTCCGCTTTATGAAGCTTGCAGTGCAGGGTTCGAGAGCACGGTCAAATATTTACTGAATTGCGGTGCTGATGTTAATTTATGTTCAAACGATGGTGATAGTCCTTTGTCTGTTTCATGTGGAATGGGACATGACAGCATTGCAAAACTTCTACTTAACAAAGGTGTGAGCGTTAACTTATGTGTTAAAGACGGAAGGAGTCCGCTTTATGAAGCTTGCAGTGCAAGGCACGAGAGCACGGTCAAATATTTACTGAATTGCGGTGCTGATGTTAATTTATGTAGAAACGATGGTGATAGTCCTTTGTCTGTTTCATGTAGAATGGGACATGACAGAATTGCACAACTTCTACTTAACAAAGGTGTGAGCGTTAACTTATGTGCTAAAGACGGAAGGAGTCCGCTTTATGAAGCTTGCAGTGCAGGGTACGAGAGCACGGTCAAATATTTACTGAATTGCGGTGCTGATGTTAATTTATGTAGAAACGATGGTGATAGTCCTTTGTCTGTTTCATGTAGAAAGGGACATGACAGAATTGCACAACTTCTACTTAACAAAGGTGTGAGCGTTAACTTATGTGATGAAGACGGAAGGAGTCCGCTTTATGAAGCTTGCATTGAAGGGCACGAGAGCACGGTCACATTTGTACTGAATTGCGGTGCTGATGTTAATTTATGTTCAAACGATGGTGAAAGTCCTTTTTTTGTTTCATGTAGAATGGGACATGACAGCATTGCACAACTTCTACTTAACAAAGGTGTGAGCGTTAACTTATGTGCTAAAGACGGAAGGAGTCCGCTTTATGAAGCTTGCAGTGCAGGGTTCGAGAGCACGGTCAAATATTTACTGAATTGCGGTGCTGATGTTAATTTATGTTCAAACGATGGTGATAGTCCTTTGTCTGTTTCATGTGGAATGGGACATGACAGCATTGCAAAACTTCTACTTAACAAAGGTGTGAGCGTTAACTTATGTGCTAAAGACGGAAGGAGTCCGCTTTATGAAGCTTGCAGTGCAAGGCACGAGAGCACGGTCAAATATTTACTGAATTGCGGTGCTGATGTTAATTTATGTAGAAACGATGGTGATAGTCCTTTGTCTGTTTCATGTAGAATGGGACATGACAGAATTGCACAACTTCTACTTAACAAAGGTGTGAGCGTTAACTTATGTGCTAAAGACGGAAGGAGTCCGCTTTATGAAGCTTGCAGTGCAGGGTACGAGAGCACGGTCAAATATTTACTGATTTGCGGTGCTGATGTTAATTTATGTAGAAACGATGGTGATAGTCCTTTGTCTGTTTCATGTAGAATGGGACATGACAGAATTGCACAACTTCTACTTAACAAAGGTGTGAGCGTTAACTTATGTGATGAAGACGGAAGGAGTCCGCTTTATGAAGCTTGCATTGAAGGGCACGAGAGCACGGTCAAATTTTTACTGAATTGCGGTGCTGATGTTAATTTACGTTCAAACGATGGTGATAGTCCTTTTTCTGTTTCATGTAGAATGGGACATGACAGCATTGCACAACTTCTACTTAACAAAGGTGTGAGCGTTAACTTATGTGATGAAAACTGAAGGAGTCCGTTTTATGATGCTTGCAGTGCAGGGCACGAGAGCATGTCAAATTTTTACTGAATTGCGGTGCTGATGTTAATTTATGTTCAAACGATGGTGAAAGTCCTTTTTCTGCTTCATGTAGAAAGGGACATGACAGAATTGCACAACTTCTACTTAACAAAGGTGTGAGCGTTAACTTATGTGATGAAGACGGAAGGAGTCCGCTTTATGAAGCTTGCATTGAAGGGCACGAGAGCACGGTCAAATATTTACTGAATTGCGGTGCTGATGTTAATTTATGTAGAAACAATGGTGATAGTCCTTTGTCTGTTTCATGTAGAATGGGACATGACAGAATTGCACAACTTCTACTTAACAAAGATGTGAGCGTTAACTTATGTGAGGTAAACTGAAGGAGTCCGTTTTATGATGCTTGCAGTGCAGGACACGAGAGCACGGTCAAATTTTTACTGAATTGCGGTGCTGATGTTAATTTATGTTCAAACGATGGTGAATGTCCTTTTTCTGCTTCATGTAGAAAGGGACATGACAGAATTGCACAACTTCTGCTTAACAAAGGTGTGAGCGTTAACTTATTTGCTAAAGACGGAAGGAGTCCGCTTTATGAAGCTTGCATTGAAGTGCACGAGAGCACGGTCAAATTTTTACTGAATTGCGGTGCTGATGTTAATTTATGTAGAAACGATGGTGATAGTCCTTTGTCTGTTTCATGTAGAATGGAACATGACAGCATTGCACTACTTCTACTTACAAAGGTGTGAGCGTTAACTTATGTGATGAAAACGGAAGGAGTCCGTTTTATGATGCTTGCAGTGCAGGGCACGAGAGCACGGTCAAATTTTTACTGAATTGCGGTGCTGATGTTAATTTATGTTCAAACGATGGTGAAAGTCCTTTTTCTGCTTCATGTAGAAAGGAACATGACAGAATTGCACAACTTCTACTTAACAAAGGTGTGAGCGTTAACTTATGTGCTAAAGACGGAAGGAGTCCGCTTTATGAAGCTTGCATTGAAGGGTACGAGAGCACGGTCACATTTTTACTGAATTGCGGTGCTGATGTAAATTTATGTTCAAACGATGGTGATAGTCCTTTGTCTGTTTCATGTAGAATGGGACATGACAGCATTGCACAACTTCTACTTAACAAAGGTGTGAGCGTTAACTTATGTGATGAAAACGGAAGGAGTCCGTTTTATGATGCTTGCAGTGCAGGGCACGAGAGCACGGTCAAATTTTTACTGAATTGCGGTGCTGATGTTAATTTATGTTAAAACGATGGTGATAGTCCTTTTTCTGCTTCATATAGAAAGGGGCATGACAGAATTGCACAACTTCTACTTAACAAAGGTGTGAGCGTAAACTAATGTGCTAAAGACGGAAGGAGTCCGCTTTATGAAGCTTGCATTGAAGGGCACGAGAGCACGGTCACATTTTTACTGAATTGCGGTGCTGAGGTTAATTTATGTAGAAACGATGGTGAAAGTCCTTTTTTTGTTTCATGTAGAATGGGACATGACAGCATTGCACAACTTCTACTTAACAAAGGTGTGAGCGTTAACTTATGTGATGAAAACTGAAGGAGTCCGTTTTATGATGCTTGCAGTGCAGGGCACGAGAGCACGGTCAAATATTTACTGAATTGCGGTGCTGATGTAAATTTATGTAGAAGCGATGGTGGAAGTCCTTATTCTGCTTCATGTAGAAAGGGACATGTCAACATTGCACAACTTCTACTTAACAGGGGTGTGGGTCTTGATGAAAAGTGAAGGAGTCCGCTTTATGATGCTTGTATTGCACGAGAGGACGGTCCAACTTTTACTGAATTGCGGTGCTGATGTTAATTTATAAATACGAAAATAAGGAAATCAAACAGCCAAACCAGTCAATGAAATTTACTAGGACCCGGCACTCTTTATCATCTTTTTGTAACATTCAATATGTTCTGAGCATAAATTTAATTTCCACAATTTGCCAGAAGAGAGTGTTTCGGCGGTATTGTATGATGCTTGCAGTTCAGGGCTCGAGAGCACGGTCAAATTTTTACTGAATTGCGGTGCTGATGTTAATTTATGTTAAAACGATGGTGATAGTCCTTTTTCTGCTTCATATAGAAAGGGGCATGACAGAATTGCACAACTTCTACTTAACAAAGGTGTGAGCGTAAACTAATGTGCTAAAGACGGAAGGAGTCCGCTTTATGAAGCTTGCATTGAAGGGCACGAGAGCACGGTCACATTTTTACTGAATTGCGGTGCTGAGGTTAATTTATGTAGAAACGATGGTGAAAGTCCTTTTTTTGTTTCATGTAGAATGGGACATGACAGCATTGCACAACTTCTACTTAACAAAGGTGTGAGCGTTAACTTATGTGATGAAAACTGAAGGAGTCCGTTTTATGATGCTTGCAGTGCAGGGCACGAGAGCACGGTCAAATATTTACTGAATTGCGGTGCTGATGTAAATTTATGTAGAAGCGATGGTGGAAGTCCTTATTCTGCTTCATGTAGAAAGGGACATGTCAACATTGCACAACTTCTACTTAACAGGGGTGTGGGTCTTGATGAAAAGTGAAGGAGTCCGCTTTATGATGCTTGTATTGCACGAGAGGACGGTCCAACTTTTACTGAATTGCGGTGCTGATGTTAATTTATAAATACGAAAATAAGGAAATCAAACAGCCAAACCAGTCAATGAAATTTACTAGGACCCGGCACTCTTTATCATCTTTTTGTAACATTCAATATGTTCTGAGCATAAATTTAATTTCCACAATTTGCCAGAAGAGAGTGTTTCGGCGGTATTGTAAAAAGTGAAGTTAAGGCTCGCCTCTTCAGGGCTCCACCTTAGTAACAAGTTTTTGTTGTAGTAACTTTTATTTGATATCTATATCAAACACAATCCAAATCAAAAAAGGGAAAATCAAAATTCCTTTTTTTGACCCTGTTTTTCATATCTGCATCCATTCACACCCCTTTTTGTCAAAAATAAGTCAAAGTTCATGGAATTTTCCTGAATCATTGACATTTGAATGAATTACACAGACATTTAAAATGAAGTATGTTCCTCTTATCCATTTAAAAACTCATGAAGCATAAGAGGAACGTTCCTCTTTTCACTTAAACTGAAATCCCTACAGTTCAATCTCAGGCACGTTCCTCTTATTTTCAATTAAAATATTCACAAAGCAGCTGAGGAACTTGACTTAAAATCTTGACTAGTCACCTGAGGAACGTTCCTCTTTTCACTTCAACAGAAATTTTGAGAAGTCATTTGAGGAACGTTCCTCTTTTCACTTCAACAGAAATCTTGACAAGTCATCTGAGGAACGTTCCTCTTTCACTACAACTGAAATATTTACAAAGAATCTGAGGAACGTTCCTCTTTTCTCTTTAACTGAAACTTTAACATGGTACCCAAAGAATGTTTCAATTTTCTACATTTGAAAGTAAAAACAGCAAATAAGCTGAAATATAATAATCTTAAATTGGATATGCACTTAAACATGTTATACTTTACGTAAATATTAAGGATGTAAACAAGTACTCGAGTACTTGACTATCGCTCAGTCTCGATGATGATCAGCTAAAATTTTCTTAGTCGATTACTCGACATAAAGTAAAAAGAGTTTGAATTTTTAATATTTTTTATTGCGGCATTTTTGGGTTACAAATCAAAATAGCAGTTTTTTTGTATTTTTTTTTTTTGTTTGTTTTTTTTTTTTTACATTTTTGGTTGGTCTGTTCTATCGATTTTCCTTGTGTATTTTTTAAGTGGCAAATGCATGTATATTAATTGTGTCAAATATTGATCTTGTATTGTAGATCAAATTATAATTAATTGTTTTCAATAAAAGTTCACAGGCATGCATTTAAGAATTCTTTTAATATTCAATATAAAGTTTATTTAATAATTAGTTTAGATTTTTTATATAATTAAAAGTATAACTTAATAATTGTCTCAGTGCATATGTTTTTAAAATTATTTATAACAAAAAACTCGCATCCATCAAATTCAGGATTAAGTTCCCAAGTAGAGCTGCATTTTCCTGAAAGCACTTTCAGTTAATGTGGTCTTTGATACATGGTTGACAAGAGCCAAGGTTTATCTTCTGTTCTGTTTATCTTCTGTTCATACTGTTTGACTGGCTGGATGCATGGCTTCTTAACTTTTCTGTGGCCCCATTGATTTCCTCCCAAGGGGGATGTCCAGATCTTCTATAGAATCTATGTAAGATACATATTTGCGTTTAAACTCATCATTGCTAAATAACTTCCTGTTATTTCATTACATAATGAAAATCTGGCTGTGATGCTTTTTTTTGTTAATTACACACAAATTCCTAAAACAAACATTTAAGTATTGACATTCTTTAAGAAATATATACCCAGTATATATATTAAGGGTCACATCACATAAGTTTCTCCCTGCTTTACTTGAGAGAGAGAGAAAGAAATTTGTTCAACAAATACCTAAGTATGTTTAAACATTTACAGAATTCAAGCAGGGTAACTAAGCATGGATTTGATTAGAATCTACCAAACATCAATAAAATTTTTCTCTAATCTTAAAACACATTGGTATCATTGAAAATTTTTTTTTTTATGGCGGCAGCTAGATCTTAACACTTCACATCAAATCCCAAAGCTATTGTTATCGGGCTGGTCATTCTTGTGAGTATGAGAATGGTTCACAGCTGTAAATTATTTGTTTTAAGCCAGACAGCTGAGCAGATGGGATTTGCATCACTTTATTAAAGCAGGAATTATTAACCACATCGAACAAGAAAGTTGTATAATTCAGATTCTGTTCATTTTATCAATTTAATGTTGCAGCAAGGAAATACTAAAATTCAGTTAATTAAGCTTGCTGAGCTTGGTTAAACTTAATTTTGTTTGAAATTTAGAAGTATAAAATATTCAGAATATTTGCTCATCAAAAATTCTGACTTGTCATACTAGGACATTGTTTCATCAAAATCTCATTTACCTGTGTTCTACCTATGTTAAGTTAAACAAAATCATTCAAGCTCCAATCACATGAATTAGATGTTTGTGTGGGATCATTCTCAGTGACCACCTGTACAAATGTCTGGTTGTCTTTTTGTCTCTCCTTTCGGATATGATTTTAAATCAACTCCTCCATGCAATCACAAGTTGCACTGGGAGTATTGTGGACCTGGAGCCTGTTTGACAGAGATTTTTTAAGATGTTTCCTAGGACAGAACTAAGATATGCCTAAGTTATAACTTAGAAAATTCCTACGATTTGTTAGTATAAATAAATATTTTACATTCACGCATACAGGAGTAAATAAGAGTTACACAATAAACCTGTATATTCTTTGAAAAAGGTATTTTATTTAATTTGGTAGAGAATGAATTGATTGCAATATCTTTCTTGATTTTTGCTACATGTATATATATATTTTTTTATTTTAAGTATTATTTGGATATGACGGCATGAATCAATTGAAAACATCGGTCACTGCTAGAATTTCTGTTGTTCTTTATAAATGATCAAGTGCATTTTATTGTCTAGTTGGTCCATTATAAATAGCCCGTATAAACATATACAGATATGCTTAATCCTAAATTTAAAATGCTCGTTGAGATATCCACTGTAGTGTACCTATAACTTCAATTTGTTCCCATTCTCCTTCCTTTCACTTCAATTTTTTACATGCTCCTAAAAAGGGGGGGGGGTGTGACTCCATCTGCATGTTAATTCACTTTTGATATGTAATTTTAAGAAAAATGTAAAACTTAAAAGTCCACACCAAAGAAATAAATTGAAGAAATATATGTATAATTTGATAGTTCTAATGTGTTTTGTTTAGAAGTAAAGTGGATATATTACATGGAGATGATATACATAGGCTATGCCTGTTGTCCAATCCTATTGAAGTTATTCAATAAAATATGTTTAAATAAATTAGAAGTAAAGTGAAGTGAAAAAGTCTTAATGATACACATAATCTAGTATTTTTGTTCAACTTTAATATGCATATCATTCATTTCAATATAACATAAACAGTCACCATGTTAAGTTTGCATGTTCCTAAAACATCAATTTACCTGTCTTAAAGTTAAAAGTAATGAAATTAGGAAAAAGTTCTTTCCTGTGATATAACTTTGTCTTAAGTATGCTTTGTGAAATGGGCGCCTGTGCACTCATTAGATTAATCCTTTCACATTTTAACAGGTTAAAACTGTGTGAAAATTCATTTCAGCAGATTAATCATATATTTAATATTTATCTTTTTTTTAAAAGAGCGTGTTTCTATTCCATATGACTTAATATCTGTTTATGATTTTCCTATTTATAAAGTCTGATTTGTAAAATCTAAGACTCACATCATGTAAATGGAGTTAATAGTGTTACTGAATTCATTTGTCCCAAGAGGGCCATTTTCCTAGCAATGGTTTAGATAAGCATTTGTAGGGGAAATTGATAATCTGCAGAATGGGAAGTGGCTAGCAGATTACGCTGTTTCAAAAGAGCCTTGTGGGAGTATTAGTCTTAGAAGGACAGCTATAGTATGAGATTAATTTAAAATTAAGAATAACAAACCTGAATCTTCAAGTATCTCCCATCTCGGTCAAGCTCTGTCCAAATTAATGCTCCCCATCCACTAGACCAGCAAACAATTCACATGCAGTGATTTCAAATCAAAATCCACCAGGCGCAATATTTTGTCACTTCCAGTCATCAAAACCTATAACATTACATTATATTATTATTATATTTTGATTTTGGACGTCATTTTCAAAATTAGATGATTACAATAAATAGTTTAAATATCAGATAATCAAGGATTTTGTATCAAATTAATTTATATGCTTTAGGTTTGCAATGACCTTGATTGTAGTGAATTAGCAGAAGAGCAAAAGAAAATCAGTTATGTATTTTAAACGTTTGAATATAATAAAAGTATTTATTACCTTGATGCATCCTGCGATGTTTGCAACTGCAATTTCCAATTGAAACAATATTTCCGTTCTGCTTCATTAAGTACACATGCAGTGTTAATCTTAAATTAAATTTTCAGCCACAATTTGCATCTGTTCCTAAAGCAGTGGCTCTCAAAGTTCACAGTCAGTTACTATTATTAGCACACCCCTAACATCTTATCAGCATCCAGTTAGTGATTGACATCTGATAGAAGACCTTAGCATGTGCATGTAACAGGAAGTTGTTACTCAGCTTGAGATGGCCGGTGACATTAGCAAACCTAACGATTGGTTAAATGAAGCAGAGGAATATGAGTCTTTAGGTCATGCCATTTCTATTGACCATGCTGAGAAGTATTTTTTACAGAATATACTGGAGTAAAATTAGATATTTTCTAGTTGATAAACATGAAGTACTCCAAGAAATTTAAGCCAAAAAGTGAGTTTTTTTTTTTACCTAAAATTTCCTCCTTTGAACACCAGAGGTAGATTTGTAGATTTATCAAAACTACAAGTACACTAATTATAGCTCGTGTATATTGTGATTTTATTAGGAAGGGGTGGGGGGGTGGTAATTGTTAGCTAGTGTAAGATATAATATTTATGTGTATTAACATAATGATTGCAGTTCATATGAGAACTTCAGGGGGGGGGGGGGGTAATTGTTAGCTAGTGTAAGATATAATTTACATGTGTATTAATATAATGATTGCAGTTCATATGAGAACTTCAATTCAACATTTTACGTCCTAATGTTTGTTACTATCATCCAGCTCAAAGAATTAAACAAATGCAAATTTCTGGAAACCTGATTGTTTTCTCAAAGCTTAGGTCCTGTCACACCAGATTGCATTCCCCCAGAGTTTCACAACATTGTTATATTTCTGGAACTGCTGTGGGATTGCAGGGAAATTCAAAATCATTGTGCAGTTGTATTTTAAATGTTTACAAGGTAAAAATGTGACAGCGTTACCAAGGGATTTCTATACTCAGCTCCCGCAGCATGTAACTGCATTACTTTAGCAAATGACTGCGCTCCCACTGAGTGCTCATAATATATGTGCTTGAGTTCTGACTTCGAGTTTACGTGTGTGTGTGTGTGTGTGTGTGTGTGTGTGTGTGTGTGTGTGTGTGCACCTTTTTTCATCAGTTCTTAAATTTCTTAACCAACAACATATTATTGTTTCAGTGGGTTGACAAAGTTTTTGATTTTATATTTAAAATTGTTAATACGTGACATAGTTAGCATGTCTTCTAAATTTCAATTGTGTTTATAAGTTACATGTACAATAGGGGCTTTAGTGAAAATATTCCCTGCAATAATAATCACCGCAATGTATCATATCAATTTGCATCATGATAGATATTAAAGATAAAACCAGGGTTTTTCAGTAGAATGTTGACAATCCCAAATCAATAATTTATAATTAATTTAAGCAGAACTTTTTTTTTAGTCCGATTGCACAGACAGGTGAACAGATAGACAGACAAACGGACGGACAAGGTGATTCTTATATATCCCCAAACTTTGTGTGCAGGGGCTATAGAAACAGTCAATTTAAGATCAGTTTTAAGTTTAAAATTTTGCGTCTTCTGCCCAGGGTATTGCACAATAAATTAAAAAAATAGTTTTAATGTTGTAAAAGGCAAATGCAGAGTAAAATGTTCAAATATTCAGGTAATCATGTAACGTTTTTATTTTAAAAATTTACTAATCATAAATATTATTTTTAAAGAAGTGAATCCTTAGAATAATGTTCAGAAGTATTTTAATCATTTTGCCACTCCTTCAAAGTTGATGTTTTCCACGTCGGAGTCAACGTCTTACGATGACGTCAGCTGAGACTTTGATATAACTATTGACAAAAATAAATGTCATGCATTTTTTATTGCAGCATCAATTTAAATTATAATTTGCAAAATCAAAAACATATACACGATCTTTTCATATTCTGTGTAAGGGGAAAGGTATATTTTATTTATTACAAATAAAATTAAATTTGATTCGTTAACATCCTTTTATTCTATAAATTCTATAGCCTGCATGTAAAATTGCTACCATGACACGTTTATAGGACCAAACTATGAGGGTGGATAGCATAAAAACTTTCTGGTGAATTTTGTTTTAATTTGGCAAAAACTTTACTTATAAAACCGCATGTTTGTATTTATTTACATATGAAATTTAAAGGATAACCCCTTATTTCCTATGTAATTCTACAAAAAATGTCGGGGATGATTTACACATATGACCAAAATTTGAGTACGGTAAATAGATAAACTATTCGTTTAATTTACCTTATATTATGCACATAATTTACTCATAAGTTGACCTTTCACTGGAAAAAAATTAAAGGAAATCGTATGTTTGAAACATTCTCCCCCGATACTCCATAAGAATGATTACTTTGTCAAAATCAATATTTCAATTTGATTTTGAAAGAGTGATACAGTAATATTAGAAATTGTCTTTCATAAGTTTTACAAAGAGGATTTTTGCTAGTCACATTTTACGTAATGATTAGAATACAAAAAAAGAAAACAATCAACATGTGAAGGGTTGTTCGTTCCTCAGTTGCTTTATATAGCTTTCAGATGAAGTGAAATGAGGAACGTTCCTCAGATGCAGTGTAAAGATTTCAAGTCAGGAACTTCCTCAGATGCTTTGTTAGGATTTTAGTTTATATAATTTAGTGAAAAGAGGAACGTTCCTCAGATGACTTGTCAGGATTTCTGTTGAAGGGAAAAGAGGAACGTTCCTCGGATGCTTTATACAGTTTTCATATAAAAAGAAAACAATCAACTTGTGAAGGATTGTACGTTCTTCAGATGCTTTATGTAGCTTTCAGATGAAGTGAAATGAGGAACGTTCCTCAGATGCAGTGTAAAGATTTCAAGTCAGGAACTTCCTCAGATGCTTTGTTAGGATTTCAGTTTATATAATTTAGTGAAAAGAGGAACGTTCCTCAGAAGAAATGTAGAGATTATAGTTTAGATGAAGAGGAACGTTCCTCTGATGCTTCCTAAGTTTTTATAAGGATAAGAGAAATGTTACTCATTTTAAATGTCTGTTTAATGCATCTAAATGTCAATGATTCAGGAAAATTCCATGAACTTTGGCTTATTTTTGGCAAAAAGGGGTGTAAATGGATGCAGATATGAAAAACAGGGTCAAAAATAGGGAATTTTGATTTTCCCTTTTTGATTTGGATTGTGTTATCAATGAAACCAGTAGAGTTTTGAATCGGCTTTCTATTATTTTTAACTATTAATTACTTGTGTGGATTAACTTTACTCATTTTGGAAAATATATATATATATATATATATATATATATATATATATATATATATATATATATATATATATATATATATTTATATTAAATATATTATATTTTTATATATTTTTTATATATTAATTAGTTTTTAGTTTAGTGCTAGTTTTGTAGATGTTTTTCTCCTTTCATATGTAGTTTTTACTTTGTTGTCCTGAAGAAGGGACGGGTTGTCCCGAAAATTTGACAATATTTTTCTTTATTGTTCGTGTCGTTGGTTATTTTTAGTGCTTTTTTATATCTCGTCTTATAACCATGTATCTTTTGATCCGACACTATAGATAACGAGTGTTGTTGGTTTTTTTAGTGCTTTTTATATCTTTTTTCTCCAACGGTATCTATTGATCTGATCCACTCGTTTATCTTCGTACTTTTACATTTGTTTATTTATTTTTTGTTCCAACATTATTTTTTGTATCCTGCCGTGTTTCTTTACTACAAACGTACTCGAATCCTTCGTATTCATTCATATTTTGTTACTCTCCCATACATTGCATAATGTTCCTACAACAATTGGCCTGAACTCCTATTTAATTTGATCGTGACTCTGTCTATTTATTCCGGCTTTTTGTTCCTTTTTATCACGCATTAAAAATGTCAATTCAAAACAGCCAAACATTTAAACTTCTTAAAAAAACAGCATAAAAATCTGTCAAATCTCAACATAGAATCTCCAATATTCAAGCTTATTTACAATGTGACACTATACCAAAAGGTTTCAAAATCAATGCTAAACCAAATATTGGATCTGTTTCTAAAAAAATCATGACACGCTGGGAAAACATCCTCAAGAGATGCTCAAAAGAACTTATGTCACTCTGCCTTTCTTGGGACCATCACAAGTTAGGACAATATGAGAACAACATCACAGCTCTTAATTTATCTCTTACCCAAACTAACTCTGACGCGGACTTGAGGGAAGCCAACAATATCATCCGTACTTACAATGAGGCCCTCACCAAAAACTTACAAAATACACAGGAAAAGAAATTCGTCCGTGATAATGTCAGTTTAAAATCTAACAGCAGGACAAAAAACATTACTAACGTGTCTCGGAAGAAAACCAAAGCACCCGTTCTAGACGCTTTGTACGGAAAACATTTCCAACCACAGACGGGGAAAATTCTAACACCTGTACTGAACGTTTCTAGTGTATCTCTTACCGAATCTGAAACATCACTACTTTCCAAAGGCCTCAACTTTTGCCCTACACCCCGGGAAGAAAACGAAAGGGCTGTAAGAGAGGACACTAGGGCATTTTTCCGTAGACTTAGACTGAAAGAACATTTCTCTAGAAAAGACTCCAGTTCTGATGTAGGTGACAAGGCCCAAACTTCTTTACAAGACCTTGAAAACCATAAACTGTACAGGCCTAAGAGCAGCTGGGAACCAGCCCCTGGCAAATGTGGAGCCTTAGAATCGTATATAGAAGCTGTCGAGTCAGATATCGAGAAACTCCTTTCCAAACAACATAGACACCCGGATAATCTAAATAAAGAAGAAAGACCAGCGTTACAAATCCTGAAGAACCGGGAAAACATCGTCATCAAAAGAGCAGATAAAGGGTCAACAATAGTTGTGATGGATCAAAACAAATATCTTGCAGAAGCATACAGACAATTATCAGATGAAAGTTTTTACCAAAAGCTTGACACTGATCCTACAGATGACTTCTCAGATGCTATCACCAAAACATTAGATACTATGTTTGAAAATAATGAAATTGATTACAATGTGTACACTACCCTTCTTCCTATCAACTGTAAGCCCGGCCAGTTTTATGTTCTTCCAAAAATTCACAAACCTGGAATGCCAGGACGTCCCATAGTAAGTGCCATTGGACATCCCACTGAAAAAAATTCAGAATTTATCGACCTTCATCTCCGTCCACATGTTGAAAATTTACCGTCATATCTTAAAGAAACAACAGATTATCTTAACAAAACGCCATCTTCAAACCTTCCAGATAATACTATTCTCGTGACGATGGATGTTACATCCCTCTACACCAACATCCCGCATGACGAAGGTATTGCAGCATGTAAAGAAGTATGGGACGCTAGGGAGGTTCAGATCCCTTCAACTGAATCTCTCACCAAGCTCCTAGTGCATGTTCTAAAATTCAATAACTTTATGTTCAATGGAGAACATTACCTTCAAGTCAGTGGCACTGCTATGGGCACCAAAATGGCACCATTTTATGCCAATATATTCATGGGTAATCTAGAGCGCAACCTACTAACACAGTCACCTTTCAAACCTCTTAGTTGGTTGCGCTTCATAGACGACATCGAAATGAAGTGGGTTGAAAACAGAAACAACCTCGATGATTTTATCACCTTTGACAATTCTTTCCATCATTCTATCAAATTTACGACTGAAATTTCCTCATCAAACAATACGTTTCTTGACACTACTTCAACTTTTATCGATGGTAAACTCGATTTCAATCTTCATACTAAACCTACAGATTCCCACCTCTATTTAATGACGTCTAGCTGCCACCCACCTCATACGTTTAGAGGCATACCAAAAGGCCTAGCCACCAGAGTCAGACGTATTTGTTCAACTCAAGAACTATACTCTGAGCAAAGTAAACTCCTAAAATCCCACTTATGTGCCAGGGGCTACAGCTCGCACTCTGTACAAAATGCAATTGATGATTTAGCTAAAGAGGATCAATTATCCCTTTTGAAATACAAACCTAAAAACGAAGAGAACAAAGTCCCATTTGTCACCACTTACCACCCTGTCCTTAGGGGTTTAAATGCAGTTCTAAAGAAGAACCTGCCAATCCTTTACAGCAATGATAAAATGGTTGAGGTTTTCAAAAACCCCCCAATGGCAGCTTTCAAGCGCCCTAGAAACCTTAAGGACATGGTGGTAAGAACCAAACTAAAGAACCCTCTACCTAATGGTGGCTTTAAAACTTGTTCTGACACCAGATGTCTGTTGTGCAAACACAGCTCTGATGCGGACGACTTTTCTAGCCCCATTACTGGCCGTACTTACAAAATTTTCGCAAATACTTCTTGTCGTACTGACAATTGTATATACCTCATCAATTGTAAATTTTGTCAGAAACAACACGTAGGGGAAACAGGAGACCTCCGCAGGCGCATCAATAACCATCGTTCCACCATCAAAACTAAGAAAATTAAAGAACCCGTCGGGGAACATTTTAACTTAGATGGTCACAAATGGGAGGACATGATGGTTTTGGTTAATGATCACAACCCAGACTGGACAGATGCGGAGAGAAAAAATAAAGAAAAATTTTGGATGCATAGACTGAAGTCATTCCGCCCTGACGGCATGAACAAATTAAGTGACTTCACTAAAATGAACATCAACTAAAGCATCCTGATTTTTTTCTAAGCAATATCACCATCATCATCTTTTTGGTTCCATGTACAAACTATCATTCACGTTAATTATTCAACTTATTGGCTCGTTCCTTAATCGAGCTAATCTGTACGGGTTCTTTTTGTTTACTTTTTATTTTGCTATTTTTAATTGTTGTTTTATCCATTTTATTTTCTTTATTTAACTCCGATTAGTTTTTTACACTTTTGTGTATATTTATGTGGCCATTTACAGAGCCTGTCTCCCCTACAAACCTTCATTACGAATTATCTTACTAGTACAACTTAATTAACACCATCCCCCAATTAGCTAATTAATTCGTTCGCGTTATCTCTCAGCACTTCTACATAGACCGTCCGCTGCGTCGGACGGGATTTTTCTTTCTCGGGCTTATGATCTTTAATACAAAGATGTAGTCGCCACGTTCCTATCCGGTGTTTTATATATTATTTAGTTTTTAGTTTAGTGCTAGTTTTGTAGATGTTTTTCTCCTTTCATATGTAGTTTTTACTTTGTTGTCCTGAAGAAGGGACGGGTTGTCCCGAAAATTTGACAATATTTTTCTTTATTGTTCGTGTCGTTGGTTATTTTTAGTGCTTATATATATATATATATATATATATATATATATATATATATATATATATATATATATATGTATTCATCTGTTTTGTAATTGATTTCTGAATTTTTTAATCAAAATATAACTGTTTGTCTGGGGTTTTTATTGTAGGTCAATGCCATTTGTATCATAAATATGAGATAACACACACAAATCGCCATTTGCCTTTTTTCTGCTTGGTTACTTATAAAGAATCGCATACTGTTGTTTTGATCTCGGCCCCGGTATCAACCGGAACTGTTGGTATCGGCCCAAGCTCGAAGTGCGCGGGCCGATACCATCTGAGGGCTGATAATAGGTTCGAGATCAAAACAACAGTGTGATGTTTTTTATGTCATATATCTAAAATCAAAGAGTTTTATATAAGGAAAATAATTTATTACAAAAAGCTAAAGATTTTTTTTCGGAGTTACAAAAGTTTCTATTCCTTTTTATGTGTTCGGATCTGTAAGGGTTGTCGGACTTTGTTGACAAATCGGCGTCGTTTCTTCAGTAGAAGGGAGTCTGTCGTCTGAGATGGAGCACTGTCTTCTAGAATTCAAAATTATCGAGAAAGAAACCCTTTTTATGCAACTTCGTAATGGGTCGAATTCTTTCACTGAAATTTGTAAGTTTCCTGTCAGATTCAATTCTTTAAAATCCATATCTGTTAGCGAGTTGCTTGAGAACGTTCATAAGCGCGTTCGTCATTTAACCGTTTAATTTTTACAATCCAAACTCTGTTTTCTCTAAGATGATATCTAGTGTTTCATCTTTCTTTATATCCTCCATATTTTAAACGTTGATTGATATTTTTAAAAAGC
The DNA here is from genome assembly GCA_020458035.1 of Magallana ariakensis. Lineage (NCBI taxonomy): Eukaryota > Metazoa > Mollusca > Bivalvia > Ostreida > Ostreidae > Magallana > Magallana ariakensis. The sequence continues at coordinate 43,820,022 of CM035812.1, read as the reverse complement.
GTGCTATTGTTCTAAATATACAACCATTGTTTAAGTTACCTCCCCTTACTGAGAAACATATCACTGCTTTTCCTGTTTTAAAGTATCATTCGTAAACGTTTGGACGTATCTTTTGTCGCACGGAAATATCACAGGTTCAAACAACAGGTAAATCTTGCCAGAAAATATTTAAATGGATATCTAAAAGTTTGTTAAGACGAAACCTTTTATTGGGCTTCTCTAGATCATTGTTTTTTAAGCTGGGTATAAACTGATTTTAATAAGAATAATAATGCGCCAAAACCTACTTATTTCATTTTTGTTTACCTCCCAGAGTACCTCACTGTTTCAAGTTATACCTTTTCAGACCTGAATCTCAAACTGTAGTTTCTTTGTCTTTTACGTTCAGAACAAAAATATCATTTACAGTGCCTTTCTTTGTGCTTTTTGAAATGATAAAAATGAAAAAGGAAAAGAAAATTTAAAAATGCTTAAATTTCATTAGTAACGGTTAGATCGTTTTTAGACGGGGTCACGTGACCCCGTCTATTAGTTTACTGTCAGCCGAAGTCTCAAACCGGAAGGCACGCGTAGAACACATGAATTGAGTCTACGCGTAAGAAAAGAGTGCAGAGAGTTTTCATGAATTTCAGAAAATATATATTATAAAAACACGCATTAAATCTTTTTACGTCTTCTATGTATAAACCAAATTCTATAAAGAAAATAAACAAATAGTTTTATTGATCAAAATATTCTTGCTCGGATTCAATAGTTGTAGCGATTTGTGGAATGAGTTACGTAACTGAATGCTCAATGCCGATGACGATTCAGTTGGCGAACGAGCTCATTAATTAATAGAAGGGGTTGAAGGTTGAATCGAAAGTATCATCATTCAATGAACATTGCTTTTAAATTATCAATTGTCAGTAAAACATATTACCGCCGTATGAATATTTTTCTTTAGACATGACACCTTCTCTCCTTCATTAGCACTAAGTGACGGATCTGGACATTCTACTTAATTTTTTTCTAACCAGTCCTTTAATTGACTTATCTCTGTATATTTATCAGTTAATGTCTTTATCATTCTGTAGCTTTATTTTTAAAGACAAATATAACAGCCAATCAGGAAAGGTCTTCCCCAAAGTATGACGTGATTCATTCACTTCCGGTCTCCATTTTCTAATTTTTCGATTTGAAAATCAGGAGACTGAATTCGGAGTATGATTCTCTATAAAAGGAACGGTTGTATATCGTAATTCGTGTAGATGATGCACGAGTTTACACAAAAAAGTAGTAATTGGCGAACGAATACATTTTTACCTATTAATTTTACATGAATCGCTGCCAGAAAATCGTGTCAGATAAGCCGGTCAAAAAACAAACAAAATGGCGACCGTGACGAACCTTGTTATTATTATAGTACTTGGAATAATCTTATAGTAAAAAGAAATATATCTAACGTCATGTGCCAGTGTTTGTTATCGTTATACAAATGTTAACTTTGTTCGGTAATTCAGCAGTTGGAGAGTTTTCATAAACCTTGTATAATGGATGCCGACTTGTGGATATTCCCTTGGATCACAAAATTAAAAAAATCTAATAATTTAAATTATCTACCTAGATAAAATTGTTTTGATTTTCTCGCTTAGTTGTATTTTTTAAAGGGGTCTTATTTTTTTTAACATAAAATACCATGGTGTCAATTTACTAAAATTATGAAGGACAGTCCCAGCCAGGATTTAGAAAAGATATCAGACAAAGTATCAGGTAATTGCAAAATGACGAATTTTAACATAGATTGAAAAACCTAATTAAAACTCATAATTTTTTTTAAGCATATTCGAGGAAAACTTAGACAATTACAAATTCAAACTTTCAAGACCCCGTCTTTCAGTACTTTCAGTACTTTGATTCCGTATATGGTCTGTAAGTCTAGTCACGGGACTGGTTAATTTCTGGAACACGGTGAAAATAGGGTTCTCGCTTTTTTATTGTATTGATTATGTTGAGTGGCATACAGGGATGACAAGGAAGAGCGAGGCTGTGACGGAAAGTTGGGGAGTTCTACGATTTGTTGCTGACGAATTTCATGTTATAAATACGTGTGAGCAGAATTCGATGAGAGACACTTTGTACAAAGTAGAGGTACTGTCAACGTTATACACTGTTTTAGAACTTGTCTTATAGTAGTGAAGATAAACAGAAGAGAACACACGGTTTGTTTGATTTTTATTATTTTTTTTTTTGTATTTTTTTTTTATTATGGACTACGTTTGATCACTAGTAATTGAAAACTAAAAAAACATACCAAGGCTGTTAAAAGGAGTATGCGTTAAATAGAGGGGTTTGAAAAAAGGGGGCTTCGTAGTTGAAGTTGTCTGTTTTATAAAGAACTGTAAATAATTTTGTGTTATAGGAATAACATCATAATTTTATCCATTCAATTGAATTTGTAACAGTTTTTGATATTCAAGATACGGAAAATGTTAACGCTGTCAGTGCTTGATTGGACAATGCAAGTGCCATTTTGCTGCTACAGCACTGATGTTTGGGTATTTATACTTACAAAAACATGATCAGCTATCTTTATCTTTTTTTTAGGAAGATGGATTTAAGGTTGGTACAATTAATAAAATAAGGAACCTTACAGACCCTAGTGTAAACAATTTATCATGTATATCTATTTGATTTTTCCTATTATTTGAAATTAATGATTATTTTGAATATCATGAAATACAAATCATTTTTATTAAGTATTAAACATTAAATAAGCGTTTTTAGTGTTAATAAGAATTACCATTAGTATTCAGTAACTTTGTCTTCAGGTGCATATATTCCATCACGTACATGTATGTACTAAAACAATGGCTTCCGTTGGCTAGTACTACAGCTACATGCATATCATACAGCTAGCTTGACGTTTACCTGAAGAGATTACGAAATGGCAAAACTACTTTATATTATTTAAAAGATAATTTCACATTTCAATCAGGTGAAGAGCAAAAAAAAAAAAAAAACAAAAAACAAAAAACAAAAAAAACAAAACCGTATAAACCACTAGTAATTAATACGTATTTATTTCAGTGATTGTAATTTTATGTGTTTTTTTAAACAGGGAACAGTCGCACATGTTCGGTAAAAGACCCCCCCCCCCCCCCAAAAAAAAAAATATTTCACAAATGCCTGGGAAAATCAATCCGACAAAGGTGGTTGCCAGTTCTTTTTTGTCATTGCTTTTGCTACGAGGATTTGAATCTTTTGAATTTAAAAAAGGACATGTGTACATGGTTGATCTTGTATAATTAGTTTTATCAATGAATTTAGGTCCTCCACTGGGAGCAGGGCTGCCGTCAAAACCAAATACTTGTAAAGAAAGCAAGCTTATGGTCACTCATAGAGGACCGAAACCGGCTAGCCAACCCTGTGCTCCCGAACCACCATCAACCAGCACGTGATTATGGAAGGCTGGTGACCGATAACAGTAGTTCTAATGTGAAGAAGACGCGAAAATTTTACACAATGATGTTTCGTTGAACTACATTTGTTTCACTTAAATATAATTATGATGATTAGTTCTTATCTTTGTCAAAAGAAGGCTGAAAAACCTAGTAGCTCTATTAGAACAATTCCGAATTAGTTTGATTATCCTGTATGTAATCATCACAATTGTTTTTTATGTTGAATTCTATATGCATAATTTATAATTTTGTTGTTTTTAATTTTAACGTTAAATACCGGTACTTTGTTGATAATTATGTATTTATGATTGGGTGCTTGCTGACTTTAACATGTTCATATTACTGCAAACTTTTCAAAAATTATATCAATTTTACATTTGACATATTGATTTTCTTGAACATACATAAAAGGATTATTAGTAGAGGTTTTATATGTTGTTTCAAAAAAAAAAAAAAAAGACAACCCCGAAAAAATGGTTTTAAAACATCCAAAATAATTCTGCATGAAAAGAAAAGTTCCGTAAAAACTCGTTTTTATATAAATGTATGGAAACAATTTTGATGCATGAGAACATTTAAAACACAGTAGGAATGACATCAAAAACAGTAGCTGCTCTTCTCAGTGATCGCGTTTAAATCTGTACAAATTAAATCTAAAACAACAATAAGACACTAATTTTAACAATAATTCAGAAATTGATTTAAATAGTTTTACGTTAATATAATTCAATTTTCCTTCCTTTCATTGCTTTCCCCCATCTCTCACTGTAGACCAATTTCTCATTCATGTTCCGATAAATGTTTGATTCTAGAACTTTCCACACACAGGTACCGCTAAACGAATCAAATTTAGCTTTCATAAAGTTTGCGATGCGGTTTTTAGATTCATTTCCCGATGAACAAAAAAATTATACAGTCAATCCTATAGTAATAGAGAAAATACAAAAAAGGTAGATTAACAGACATTTGCCAAAGAGAGAATGAAAAAGAAATAAACTGTCTCATCTAACTTAACATTGTTGTATTAAAAAGTTTCTGGTAACGAAAAAAGAAAGAAAGATAAAAGATAATAAAACGAAAGATAAAATATTTATCTCTGACGACGTTATCCATCTCAATTAACTGATATTCAGGTATAATATGACATGTTTTGCCGCACTGATCCCGTAAACCGAAACGCAAAGATATTGTGAATAGTACTGGTAATACTGTCTGCATGCATATAACCTCAATAATTTCTGATACGAGATCAGTAATGAAACAACAAAACACATTGAATGGACTAGCAACGACACGCAGAAGTGTCTTTTTTTTATTTTCTTCATACAACCCCTGAATATTACTGCGCTGCTTATTGCATTAACACATCCCTGAATAAAACAGATTGATAAATGTAAGAGGGCTACATGGTCGTGGCCATGTTTATGCTATATAATGTTCCTTAAAAAGAAGAGCTTTATATACAAATATAGGGAAACATTCAAACTTTTCGTCAACGTAAACATGCAAGAAAAAATTCTTTATAATAATTATAATTACAATGTATATTCAAATTAGAATCAGTCATGAGAATTTCTTTATGCATAATTTATATTTTTTGTTGTTTTATTTTTTAAACATATTGCTGTACATATTATGTTTCAAGCTTGGGTTCGTTTTTTTTGCTGACCTTAACATGATAATATTACAGCAAACGTTTCAAAAATTATACCAATTTTAGATTTTACATATTGATGTTCATGAACATACATATACACTTCCCCTTGTCTTGCTTTAACTAATTAATGAAAGGACTAACACTAACAGTAACAGTTTCAAATGTTGTTTCTAAAAAAAAAAGACATCCCGGAAATAACGTTTATCAAAAACATCCAGCATAATTCTGCATAAAAAAAAGAAATTTCCGTAGAAACTCGTTTTAATATACATGTTTGGAAACAATTTTGATCCATGAGGAAAAATAATACATAGTAGAAATGGTATCAGAAACAGTAGCTGCGCTTCTCAGTAATCGCGTTGAAATCTGTACATGTAATATAAAACCGAAAGTACAGTTTTCGAAAACCCAACTACTAGATATTAATTTTAAAATATCAGAAAATACATAATGAATTGTTTATGTAATGGATAAAATACAAAAATATGTAGATAAACAAACATTTGGCGAATAGGCATTGAAAAAGAAATAAACTATCTAATCTAACTTACCATTGTTTATGGTTAAAAAAAAAGAAAAAAAATATCTCTGACGACGTTGTCCATCTCAATTGACTGGGATTCAAGTAGAATATACATATAACATGCTTCTTGCCGCACTGAATACGACTTTTTTTATACGTGTGAGCGTATCCTGTACCACCGCAGAATGACCAGAAGTATATTCTTTTCGTAATTATTTATAAGTCTTTTAAACAGCAATCTACCGGCTCCGTGCTCCCCGTCATCTTCGGATCCGTCTTGTGTTCCGCTTTCATTTACTGCTAAAATTGAGTTCACAGTGTGTTTATTCAACATAACAGAGATTGCGTTTATATATATATATATATATTTGACGTATTCACGTAGAATACTTTGTAGAGTATTTTCATTGCTTGTATTTCTTAAATGGCGTATGGTTTAGCCTTTGATAAAACCTTTAAAAACAGATGAATAATATATGAGCACTGCAACGTTCCAAATATGGGAATGTATTTGTTAGTTTTAAATAGGTTTGGAAGTCAAGGGCTAGAATTGATTGAAATCTACTTCCTTTAAACACCGTTGTATCGAGAAAATTAATTTCTTATTTAGAAAATTCATACGTGAATTTGAGTAGAGGGTGATGCGAATTGGCTATTGCGAACAATTCATGAATTTCAGTTTCAGGTCCATGAAAAATTATAAATCTGTCGTCGCGATAGCGACCGTGATAAATAATGTTACATGTATCTTTCCCCGCAAATTTGCAGACGATTTCAATAATGATTTGGTGTAAGCAAAAATCGCATACAGATGGGGAGCATTTAGAACCCATGGCGCATACTATTTTTAAAAAATAAAACTTAATTAAATTCAAATATATTGTTTTCTAATACCAGCCTTAAAAGAAAACAAAGATCTTTTGTGGGAGGAGCTGGAATCGTGTATTTTGATTTATCAAAATCAGTGTAGGCTGTCCGAAATGCCGTAATTAGCTCTTCGAAATGCACATTGGTGTAGAATGATGTAACATCATAACTGGCCAACAGGCAATCTGCGTGTGGTCTTAGATGTTCAAGTTTAAGGATAAAGTCCGAGGTGTCCCTGATATACGTGCTTAATGTTTGCACAATTGGATTTAGAAAATAATCTACATACTGACTTATCCGTTCTGTGGGTGATCCTATTTGTGAAATAATAGGTAGACCCGGTGAAATAATTGGTACATTGCAGCATCCATTATGTTTGATTTTATGAAATGTCTCAATATTGAACTTATGTATTTTTGGGAGCAAATGTAGTCTCCCCAACCTCGTGTTTTCAGCTTTCCGAAGAAAGTCAAAAGATACCTTGTCAAGTACACCCTTATCATTCATTTCTGATAATTTATTCATGATGCTTTCATTAAGATGCCTAAAATTAAGATCAGTAATTTTGCATTAGTATTTGCTGTTTAATTTTTTGTTCACCCTCTTTGATGTAATCACTTTTGTTGAGTATAACACACATATTATTTTTGTCAGTTTTTTTAATAATGATGTCTTCTCGGCCTTTTAATGTGTTTAATGCTTTGCGTTCCAAAGCGCTTAGATTGTCAGTTGTCTTACGAATTTCCATAGATGACAATCCAAGTTTTGTTTTGTCAAAGTTTTGTATGGAATTGTTCCTTATTGCAGGTTGATAGTCGCTTTTCATGCGTAAAGGATAAATATTGTTTTCATTTTTGTGATCATAGAACATGTACCAGGGTACCTGCATTTTAATTTTCTGGCGAATTCATTGAAATCGCGCATTATTTGCTGTTTAACATGAAGAGAGGTAGGTGATTGATGGTACACATTTAAGACCTCTAGCCAGAAGTAAGTAATCATTATCTGACAATTTGTCAGGCGTGAGATTAAAAACATGTTCCCGTGCTATACGCACTTTATTTCTATGCTCTCTATTTTTCCGAGCTGTGTTATTAAATGATCGGTATTTTTTTGGATTTAGATTTTGCGTTTCGAGCCATTCTGTAGCTATATGACTATTGACCGGACAACAAACTAATTCCCAACCTGTGGGAGGAGCTTACAGAAACTAAGCTCCAATCAAAACACGAATTTAATAGCATTAACATTTTTATATAATATATGTAAATCCTAAATTGGAAGCATTGCGATACGCAATGAGTTATTGATCAATGCTCTATCACAATTATTTAGCACATTATGAATAATAGAAGAGTTTGTTTTAAAATCCAATGTGGTATACTGTCACATAATTAGTGAAGCTATTAAAATTTTCACATAGCTCGTTGGTTATAAAGGAAAACATATTCAATATGGACGGATATTTTGTCCTTTTTTCACGCTCTTTTCTTTGGCAGTGAAAGATCGTTTGGAGTGTTGATTGGTGGTGGATTTTCTTTCTGAACGGATGTTTACTTTAAAAATCTAAAAGTTTCCGATCAACTTCTTCCTTCAACTGTCTGTTTTTTCCGTTAAATTTAGTTTTAGCCGCTCCAGCCTTTCAGCATGTTCGCCCACTTTCGCCTCAGAACAAAAGTTGCCTAAAATCATAACTGTCTGCATTTTTATACATATCGAAAAATATTCTTATCTATCTAAATTATCAAGGGCCGGATACCGATGTGGGTTTTTCCCCTTCTATATATTAATTGAAATTTATATCGAGTGATTCGCATAAGTACTTCATAGATTATCTAAACGCAGATCATCATTTTTTATTGCCAGGAAGACCATTGGGGAAATAAAAGACGAGCTATGGAGAAGACTGTCTTTCTTGTAAGTTTAGTTTTCTGTTTAGACAAATGCTGAACTGACAACGACTTGACTGCATGCAGATTGTGTTACATTGCATGGGTATTCAATTATCATTTTGTATTTTTCAGCATGATGATAAAGCCAATATTTATGATATTCAGTTTAATAAAGAAAAAAAGTCGTCAAATACTAATGATTATCATCTTAAAAAGTAGATATTGAATACCGTTAGTAATGACATAAATTCTCCTCGGACTGCATGCCAAACACGCACGAACTAATTTTGTTCTTGTAGACTACTTTTTATTCAAGATATATCTATTCCAAATATTAATATTTATATATATTTATATTTAATATATAACTATATTATAATATTTTGTTTGTGTTCCTTTTTTTTCTTTTTTTTTTTTGGTTTTTGTTTTTGTTTTTTTTAATATTTTGTTTAATTTTTGTTTTTTTAGAGGGAAAGCATGATTGCGACTTCGCTATTTTCGATAAAGTTATCCAAATGTTGAAAACAATAATATGGAATATTTTTAAATAAGCAAAATAAAAAGGAGGAATTCAGCCGTGTAATCAATAAATGATTATCGAAAACAATTCCTTTTTTGAACATTTTTTTTATTGATATTAATTAGCAGACTTGCAGGGAATATGACTTCCTTGTAAAGTTATTATGTCATTTCTCAAAATTATGAAATACAAAAATGCTAAAATTATATACGAGATTACATGACAATTGATTTAATGATAATCAGAATTCGTTTACAAGTTTTAATATTTTACAAATATGATCATGAATTGGATTAAGCGCAATATTGATAAAAGCATAAAGGAACTAAATGTTGTCATAGGAATCAATGGGGTCCTAATATTAAAACAATTACGAAATAAATCTTCAATCGCGTATGTTTGCAAACAGTTATATACTGGAAATATAAATATGGTGTAATTTAAAATTTATGTCGATATAATTCATAGGATTAGACGCACCCATCCGGAACAGGAAATTATAACATTAATTAATAGCCTTATCCCTAATACCATAAGTATTCTGACAATATTACTATATATGCATCAAGTGGTATAAAGATATCTGGTAAAGGAAAAATCTGGCTCCATTCCCTGTACATTTAAAGTATCAAATTATATTTATTATTATTTTTTTTTATATAAATTATTTATATATTATTTGTATTTTAATTCTGGTTGAAGTGCTTTATTTGAGAAATTCATCTATAACGTATAACATAACTTGCCTACTTTATAATATATGACGCGATTGCAACGCGTATTCATCAGTTTGACGTTAAATTACCATTTTAACGTCCGTTTTTAAAATAATAAGCCTTATTTGTAGAAAATTAGATATCTTTTTAATCAACCGCCTCGCGGAAGATGAAATTAGTTTTGGTCCTTTTAAAAATCTTATAAGTTCATCTTTTGCCTTTATTCTGTTCTTGTTCCTTGTAATTAAGGACAGATTTTGTACTTGTGTACATACATGATCCCTTATGGTATTAAGAAAAGAAAAACGTCCCCACTCTTTGATAAAATGTATATCATTTGCTAATAACTGTAGATAAACACGGTCATTTGACCCTTAAAATGACATCAAATTGTACAAAATTCAAACGTAACGTCAGGCGGATTGATACGTTTTTTGACGTTAGTCTTACTATGACGTAGGCAAAATTCTTTATACGATATATAAAATTCTTTTAGCCAATCAGAAAGCGCGTTACAACCAAAATTAAATTATATATATTTTCCGATAAAGATGCATTGTCACGACAAAATACAATGTTATATATAAGGGATCGATTGAGAAAAATGATATAAAGCCGAATAAAATATCTGTCAATACAGTCTTGTATAACCACATCGTACTATAAAACAATAAATACAATTAGACAAATGAAAAAGAACAACCTACTAAACCCTATTATAATTACAAGATGATGCAAAAACATTAACATCAAGGTGACACCAGAAACAGTAGATGCAATCATTTGGTGACAGCCTCTATAGCTATAGGTGGGAATGAAAGATTGACGTTATACTGATTGATTAATCAAATATGATGGGGATAATTTTTATTATAAACAAACAAACAACCTAACAAGAAAACTATATGATAAACGTGATTTTATGTTTTCCATCGTCAACTTCCCTATCTTATGTAGCAATATACCATCATCACCTGCTTATGGGGTTGATGTCTCTCAGCTTATTCGTTATGCAAGAGCATATTTTACGTACAAACAATTTATTAAACGAGGCAAGCTACTAACAAACACGTTGTTGGAACAATAATATCAAGAACCTCGATTAAAATCATCTTTACACAAGTTATATGGTCGACACAATGACTTTGTCAGCAAGTACAGTGTTTTATTAAGACACATGCTGACTGACGTTTTTCATACTTGTTAGACCATTATTTATACACCGGACTGACTACGGTGTCTTCCGTTTTTCATGATCTTGACAATGAGAACACGGCGGGTGCGACCTATCGGCAGGGGTTGCTTACTCCTCCTAGGTACCTGATTCCGCCTCCAATGCAATGGAGGTCCTTGTATGCTCAAGGTTTGTATTTTCACTATTACAAACAAACCAAATCATCAACGTGTCGTTTTTTTCTCTAATACGACATTTTCTCAAATTTGACATATACCTCGATAATGGCAGCCTCATTTTGACAAGGAGCACACGGCGGGTGCGACCGATTAAAAAGGGATGCTTACTCCTCCTAGGCATCTGATCCCACCTCCATCTTTTTAGAGGTCCGTGTTACTCTGCTTTGAATTTGTAATTCGCTTTATGGATTTTTGAGATGGTTGACATTTGGTTATTGTCTTTTTTCATTAGCATTGTCTTCTTTTCAAAACTAGTGTACGTGATAAATATTAGCTGTATTTCGTTCATTTTAAATAAGTTTTGTATTACAATCTATCATGTAAACAATGTATCTCTTTTATAATGTGGTGTACTATTGGTTTGATGTTTTGTTTCTTTAAAACATTTCAAAAGATATCTGGGTAATTTGTACAAACCTTGAAAGCAATCGCTTATTATTTCTTATCTACAAACAGTCATATAACGTCAACACACTTCACAAAGAAAAAGTATTCTTCCTTAATATGTTAGGTTTTGCCATATCCTGTTTGTACGTGTATCTTAAGATGTTAGATGGTGATAGAGATTTTTTTTACATATACATTGTATAATTACCTTTTACTAAGAACAACAAATGTGCAAATCAGATTAATATTTCTATAACTTCTAGCAGAAAAAGTGTGTAAATATTATGTAAAACAGATGCAAACAATTAAGTTTTTTTCAACATTCGTGTTATTTGTTTTGTAATAAACGCGGAAACAAATTATGATCAAGTCATTTTAAGTAAATATGTACCAGAAATATACATAGTTTATTTGGCAATCATAAGTGATTTGTGTAAAGCATAAATCCAGTTATAAACAATGTCTTGTCTTTAAAAAAAAAAACACCGCAATTCACAGTTCATTTATATAATAAATATAACAGATGTATTACACGTATTGATTTTTGTGCAAACAAATCTTAGGACTATTGGGGATCTGCTTAAAAGTTCAAAAATACGAAAGCATTTACAAATAAAGATAACTCATTATTTATTATTTAAGAATCTCTTCGTTTATGCTTCTTGTAGATATTGATGGCTGTAATGATGTGTAACGGACAGGACCAAGAGGAAGAAAATTCAACATGTTTCAAAACGTAAGAATTGAATTTCCCTCTGGCGAGTGTAAATATTTGCATAGTATAGTAAAATTAGCGTATATCAATATATACCCATATGGTACAAAAAAATTACAAAACATGATCAAGAAGTAAAAAAATCACATTTGGATTCAAGTATTTGAGGTGTGTGTTTTTGCTCCATTGTTAAATCAGCATGGTCCATATGTCTAAAACGGATTCCGTGGATATTCATTGGGTTGATAAGACAGCAAAGGTTCTGCTCCCTTTACGCGAGGGTCAGACGTCTGAAAACTGAAAAAAAATTATCCTTATGTTCATTATTGAACGCTACAATGTATCATAACCATACATTTGATTAAAAGTTAACACTAAGGAGATCTTTTCATATAGAGAAATAATTTTAATGTGAAAAAAAGAAAAGAATTTAATTCTTTAAAATTATGTAAGTATGTTTTATATATTGTAGAGTTTTGAAAAAAGAAATTAAAAGCCGGTATGAATTGTCAACGACAGGGACCGGTTGGTGGTTCGCTAACAAGTTCGTATATCTTGACCATAGTACGGTACATGAGGAATAAACAATTTCATTGAGGGCTTACATTCACTGGAAGTTTGAGTCAACCAATACAATTCATAACATTCACCCATTTAATAGCTATATAGAAAGAACATTTGTATGTCATTTAAAAGATACATTATACAAAATTAATTTTTAAATAGAAGTTAAGGCAGACGATATATTTAATACAGCTAATTGACGATAAGACCACAAATAATAAACCAAAATATTATAAAAAAAAATAATTACTTAAGCGTTTTCTTTGTTGTACATTTATATATAAATACAATCGTAAACAAAATAAATATATCTGTTGACAAAATTAGGAAGCTGATTTAATTAAAATTAATAACAACATACAATATCTAGGTTGCACTAGACATTCTGCGTCTGATGAAACCTTACATGAAATGACTGATCGAATCTTATTTTTAACTTTCTTCCTATAAATTATAACAGAAAATTTAAAAGAACTCTCCAGAGAAAGTTGTATTTTGAAATGTAATACTTTTGTTTCTAAATTAAAATCATGCAATTTATTTTAATAATGAAATATGAAAATCAAACAAAAAATGCTACAGGTATCACACTTATCAAACTCATCTCCTTTAAAGATACGCTTCATAAATTGCTCAGAATAATGACAAATTACTCAGCGCAGATATATTGCGAAATTATATATACATTTATTAATCTAAATCGAATCTATTTTTAGATTTAACAGAACAAAGATTAGACTAATAACACAACAGGTTCCAGTTCAAGTAAATGTGTGTTGCCAAGGATACTTAAACATATCAGGAATCTGCATGAAAGGTAACGAAATACGATATAAAATGCAGAAAATGGTCTAAAATTACCTGTGTGAAGTAAAAATATTATGTCAAACCCATTGTTAATCTATTGGTTAAGAATCATGCATATAAGCTAAAAAAAAAAAAACTCCACGTATTTATTGTTCAATCTTTACCGCAAATATTTTTACTGCTTAGTTTAATTTTTTTTATTGTTTTGCAACTTATTTGAAGCCCAGTGTCCGCACAATAAATTCGGAGAATTCTGTGCAGAGGACTGCCCTTGTATCCAAGGAAATTATGAGAGATGTTACGTCAACGGTACATGCTTGTGTTATTCAGGATGGACTGGTGAAGACTGTTCCCAAAGTAAGGAGCATTCATTATCTACCTGAGTACTAGTACATTGTAATTAATATTTTTCTGACATAAGTTCATTCAAGATAGTGATTTTTAAAATCATCTTTTTAAACTTATTTCACGCCAAAAACATAATCTAGGACGATATGAAGATTATCCGTCTGCCTCCTCTAGCAGTAACTGCACTTTATCCGACAGCAATTATTCTGATGTTTCAAACCATGAGTGTGTCTCTCCGTCTAGTGTCAGTGTCAATGAAAGCAAAAAAAGAACAGAAAACTGTTCGGATGGTGAGATTTTGTGAGGGTTTGTAGGCGTGAGTGAATTTGTTTTCATATATATATATATATATATATATATATATATATATATATATATATATATATATATATATATATATATAGTTATTATGATAATCTTTCACAAGTCCCATTGAATACCAGTACTGGCTTATATCTGTGAATTATCAGCCTATATAGGTTTGGAACAAAGACAGTACAGTTAATGAACAATAATCAAAAGTCAGCATAGTTTCCTTAGAACTCAGCCGTCTTATTAAAATATGAATTCATAGATATCGTATTAACGTTTAAAAAGCATATAAATCGCACATTAATAAATTATCAGTATAGATACACACTGATAGAACATCAAACTTATTTATTTTATTGTAAATAGGTGTCCCAAATATCGTTATATGTCTGTGTCCATACCCTTTCTAAAGTTTTCATATTTTCAGACAAAAAGGACGATATAACCAACAATGGACAATTCAGCGGTAAGTATTCATTATCTTATATATTGATATCTATTTTCATTTCCATCTTAATTGAAAATCAAGTGATTTCTTTAACAATGATAATACCATGTAAAAACAATGCCTTTTTATACAAAGGTCTACTTTTTGGAAGTTCCCTTGGTGGTGCATTACTGATTTCACTTGCAATAATCGGAGGATGTGTACTGTTTAAGTACAATCGAGTAAGGACAAAATACAACAAGTGCTGCAATTGCACACATTTTTAATGTATAGTGACCCCAATGACAAAAAATAGCATAAGTTAGCATAAACATTTGGGTAAGGGTTTACAAAAATAAATTTTTGAATAATAATGCCATGAGGGTTTTGAAAACTTGAGCAACATTTAAGAAGTTTCTTATATCTAGTACGACCGGGTATATCATGTATCATTAAAATGCTAATGAACGGATTGCAGTGATTGGTAATATTTATGTATAAAAATTAAGTTTTTAAGACAAAAATATGGTAAAGCGTAGTTTTAAATTAATCAGTGTCTGTCTTACTTTTAAATTATAAACCCAGCATATTTGAACAATATCACATTTTGCTTTTAAATGTCGGTTGCTTTAATTAAGCAAATGTGACGTAAACATATGAGTTTGGACTATAAGATTTTTGCATTTTCACACTTCTTAAAAGTTTCACCTAAAAAATTATCAATTTCAATAATTGCTCTTTTTTAAACGAAACATTGGCATTTCTTGAACTTTGCTATTCAGATAGTACACTAAATCTTTTTCTTATTTGTAACCATGTGCAGAAACCTATATTTTTGGATGACCAATATCTACTAAACTAATTTTTCATTATTTTTTTTAGAAACAAACAACATTACCCAGGGAAACAGGTAATTTAACTATCTATAACAATAGGAATATAGATTACTATACAGGTAGATTCAGGATATTTATATTGTAACTTGACAATTTGCAGGATATCAGAATGGCGACTACGTTGATCTATCTTTCCAAATGAACGAACCCCATTATGATCATGCCTTAGGTATGATTCTTTATTTATACACACATAAGGTCGTTTTAATGCAATAATCCAAATGTAGGAATATTAATTGTTCTTTTATTATAGTGTTGGGTAGAACCATGGAAGGGTATGTGACTATTTTGTTTTATTTTATCTTAGAAAGGAGAGAGAGAGAGAGAGAGAGAGAGAGAGAGAGAGAGAGAGAGAGAGAGAGAGAGAGAGAGAGAGCATGCTATTATTAAATGAATTTCAATCTTTTTTGTTGTCATGGCCTAAGTTGTGTTTTTTAATCCTATTTGAGTAATCAAATTTTATCATGAGAGCTTAGCATGCGGTATTATATTTTTATTGTATCAAAAAAAGAAAAAAAGTTATAGTAGTTTAACCCTTAGGGTTTATCTTTTTACTGAACGGTTAATTTTGTTAAGTGGTCACAACTAACCACCAAGATTAGTAAAATAAGAGAGAAACTTATTGTAAAGAGAAAGAACAAATACTAAAATTATTCTAATAGTATTAGTGGTGTACTTCGCGGTGCGCATGCTTAGATAATGTGATGTAATTTCTATAGATGTATTTAATATCAATCGTGCGTTGTATATATTCAATGCTTCTTTTTCTTTTATAGAAGAGAAAAAATGGAAACATCTGACCTTATCTACGCAAACTGCGACAATTAGTAAATAGTGATAATGTATGGTTTTTAGGTCACCTCAGTCACTGAAGTCACCTATTTCCACTTGTCTTCGTTTGTCGTCGTTCGTCGTCCGTCTATTTACAATTTAACAGTTTTTACTTTTTGTTGATGACATCAGGATCCTTTTTACCAATTTGGTCATATTTAGTCTGAAGCATCACTAGTATAGAAAGAATAAAAATTGTGAAGTTTATAACTAGCCACCTCTGGGGACTCATACAAGAATTTCAGTTAATATGAAAAAACAATACAGTTACATACATTTTGGTTTCAGATTTATCTTATATTTGGAGTACACCATGAAATCTATGTATTCTTACAAAAAATATTTTAAGAGTTGACTTAAATTTTTCTATAGTCAACTTTCCTTATTTATGTAGCAATATACCTTCATCACCTGCATACGGTGTTTTTGTCTCTCAAATAATTCGATACGTAAGGGCATGCTCTTCGTATGAACAGTTTTTAAGACGAGGCAAGCTACTGACAAACAAGTTGATAAAACAGGACTAACAACAGTCTCGTTTAAAGTCATCTTTTCGTAAGTTCTATGGTCGATACAACGACCTTGTCAGCAAATACAATCTTCCACTGGGTCGCATGCTGATAATTAATTACCTAATTGTCTACGGAATTGTCTACGGACTTTTCCGGGGTTTTTTCCCGATTACGACAAAGAGCACACGGCGGGTGTGACCGGTCAGCAGAGGATGCTCACTCCTCCATGGCACCTGATCCTACCTCTATCTTGGAGGTCCGTGTTGCTCTGCTTTGAATTTGTATTTCGTTTTATGGATTTTTGAGATGGTTGACGGTTTGTTATTGTCATTTTTTTTCCCATTGTAATCAAGATGTGTCGTGAATTGATTTTAAGTTTCAAGATATTTTGGTGTATTTGTTATGCAATTACAGTTATCAAATGTATTGTTCCATGCTTAAAAATGTTGTATGATAAAGAATTTTTTTTAAAAAAATCCTACATGTTTTAAAACATTCTTACTTTAAGTGATATATTGTTTGTTATCGTTAATAAACTTTGTATTGTTGTACTAATTTTAGAATCTTTTATTACAATCATTCAAAAAAATGCGTTATACATGTATACCTTTATGTTTAATGATTGTTTTTGTCTGAATATACATTGTATTATCAGTTATTACTTTTATTTATATTTTCAGCTCACCTGAACCGAAGGTTCAAGTGAGCTTTTCTGATCACCCGTTGTCCGTCGTCCGTCCGTCCGTCCGTCTGTAAACTTTTCACGTTTTTGACCTCTTCTCTAAAACCACTGGGCCAAATTTTACCAAACTTGGTACAAAGCATCCTTATGAAAAGGGAATTCTGGATTGTTAAAATAAAGGGCACAACCCTTTTTAAAGGGGAGATAATTATGAAACAGTGAAAATAGGGTGCATTCTTCTCAAGAACAAATGCGCCAGAAATGCCAATATTTTCATACAAGCTTGTATATATAGTGAACATTCTAAATTGTAAAAAACGAGACCCCCGGACCAAAACTGGGGCCCCAGGCGGGGCTCAAAGTTTAACATAGAAATAGATGAGATAAATGTTTAAAAATCGTCTTTTCAAGAAACGCTGCACCAGAACTGCCAATATTTATATAAAAGCTTGTGAATATAGTGAAAATTCTAAATTGTAAAAATCGTGACCCCCGGACCAAAACTGGGGCCCCAGGCGGGGCTCAAAGTTTAACATAGAAATATATAAGATAAATGTTTAAAAATCTTCTTCTCAAGAACTACTGCACCAGAAATGCAAATATTTACACAAATGCTTGTATATATAGTGAAAATTCTAAATTATATAAATCGTGACCCCTGAACCAAAACTGGGGCCCCAGGCGGGGTTCAAAGTTTAACATAGAAATATATAAGATAAATGTTTAAAAATCTTCTTCTCAAGAACTACTGCACCAGAAATGCAAATATTTACACAAAAGCTTGTATATATAGTGAAAATTCTAAATTATAAAAATTGTGACCCCTGAACCAAAACTGGGGCCCAAGGCGGGGTTCAAAGTTTAACATAGAAATATATAAGATAAATGTTTAAAAATCTTCTTCTCAAGAACTACTGCACCAGAAATGCAAATATTTACACAAAAGCTTGTATATATAGTGAAAATTCTATATTATAAAAATTGTGACCCCTGAACCAAAACTGGGGCCCAAGGCGGGGTTCAAAGTTTAACATAGAAATAGGTTGGAAAAGTGTTTAAAAATCTTCTTCTCAAGAACCACTGCACCAGAAATGCCAACATTTACACAAAAGCTTGTATATATAATGAACATTCTAAATTGTAAAAATTGTGACCACTGGACTAAACCAAGGGCCCCAGCCGGGGTTCAAAGTTTAACATAGAAATAGGTTGGAAAAATGTTTAAAAATCTTCTTCTCAAGAACTACAGTGCAACAGTTTGGGATATTACTATGCATACATCCTTGGCAATTGTAGATTCTAAAGTGGTAAAATCGTGACTCCCAGTCTTATACTGGGGCACCAAGAAGGGTACAAAGTTTAACATAGAAATATATTGGAAACATGTTGAAAAATCTTTTCGAGAACTACAATGTCACAGTTTGTGAGATTACTATACAAGGATCCTCAAATAGTGGAAATTGTAAATTATAGAAGCCGTGACCCTCGATCTAATACTGGAGCCCCAGAAGGGGTTCAAAGTTTAACATAGAAAGATAGAGGGAACATGTTTAAAAAATCTTCTTCTGGAGAATTACAATGCTTTAATTTTTGAGATTACTCTGCAAGCATTCTCAAATTGTGAAGTTTCTAAATTGTGGAAGCCGTGACCCCCATACTAATATTGGGGCCCAAGAAAGGGTTCAAAGTTAACATAAAAATATATAGGTAACATGTTTAAAAATCTTCTTCTCAAGAACTACAGTGCAACATTTTTTGAGATTACTATGCATGCATCCATGGCAATTGTAGATTCTAAATTGGTAAAATTGTGACCCCCGGACTAATAATGCGGCCCCAAGACCCCCCGACCAATACTGAGGCCCCAAGTGGGTTTCAAAGTTTAACATAGAAATATATATGGAAAATGTTTAAAAATTTTCTTTTTGAGAACTACAATGCCACAGTTTGTGAGATTACTATGCAAGGATCCTCGAATAGTGTAGTTGTTAAAGCCAACCATAAACCCCGAACCAATACTGGGGCCCCAGAAGGGGTTCAAGGTTAAAATAGAAATAGCATATGCTACGAAATAGAATGTTACAAGGAACTGTTGTTCAGATGAGCGATGTGGCCCATGGGCCTCTTGTTTTTATCAAAATTGTGTTTTACACGTTCAATGTGTAACATAAAAATTTTACAGCTTGTAAACTGTATATCAGTTATTAAAAATATTATTATTTTTTCTGCTACTTGATACTTAATGGATAAAACAGAATCAAAATTGGCTTATTTAAGATTTCTAATGTCAGAAATTATAACCTATTTCATTTTAACCACATGCATAAAAAACGATTAACACCTTACAATAGCCTTTACATAATTTTTAAACGCTGTGTTTTTTGTTTTGAAAACTGGATAGAACGGTAAAGATGAAATTAATCTTATTTAAATAATTTTGCTTTTTCGGACATTTTAGTACAGATATCATTATTTACTTTGCTCTGATATTCTTTTAAACATTGTTCCAGCTCCGTAAAGTGAACTAGTGTTAAAGTAGAATAAAACATAATTCATTTTCTGAGGTTGGTATCCGGTTTAAGAAAAAGTCTGAGGCAGGTAAAGCAAAGACATTGGTAGAGAATTTTCTGAAGAATTTTAACGGTACAAATTACTTTCACAGAATTTTTGGGAAATAAGATAAATCAGGTTAAAACTAGCGCAAAATTTTGTGGGTCGTATAATTATGCGAACTTTTTTCAGCTCCCATGTGGTCCATCTGATTTTTTTTAACAGACCTGCAGCTAGTGATCATTTGTGTAATATATTGAAAGAAGGAAACAACATACATGTACTAAATGAACCTTAAACAACATTTCGATAAAACCACTAAAATGTCTTTCAATAACATTATTTAAAAACAATTTTGCAAAGTTTTTGACAAGTAACAAAAATTTATTTTTCTATGTAATATACTAGTATAGGTTTGGGAATATATGCATATATGTTAAAATATATGTATATGCAAGAACAAAGTGTTGCTAATGTAGACTATGAAGTTTTGAGTTACATATTTATAACTTGAACGTAAGTTAATAGTGTAAGTATGTCAGCTTGAATTGATTTTAGGATGATTGGTGTTTTTTCTTGAAACTTGTTTGCCGTGTTTTATTTAGCTACATATATTTAAAAGAATAATAAAGAAGAATATCGGAAACATTGTGTTTTGAATCAATTTAATCTTGTTTATTTAAATAATATGATAGTATCAGGACTTAAGATGCGAATAATCAATATGATATTATATATTTGATTTAAATATTAGATAATAGACCCTTGGGTACTTATTTACATCGATTAATCATAAAAAATGAATCGAGGGTATTTTTTGACCGAGTTTAGTGTGTTTTTTATTACCATCCCTCTCAATTTTCCCATACATATTAGTTAAACAAATCAAGACATGGTATATGTTGTTCTTTGCCCACAGCATAACTTTAATTGTAACATAGCATTGTTATAAATTATGAAAAATAAATGAACTTTGTTGTGACAAAATCATTTATAAAATATTTCCCTTAAATTACACGTTTCGGAACTATTTCAAATTTGATTAATTGATTTGACGGTAATTGTAACGGTAATAAAATCAGAATAGTTACAAATTATAATCTATTATATTTTCACCTATTAATACTACTGAGTGGCTTATTGAGAAACTGAAATTTAAAGTTTTTAACGTAATATCGTCAATCATAATTAAAAGCATATCTATAAAAAATACATAATAATAAAAATATAGATTAGTACAGTAATAGTTGCATGATTAAATTCAAGAATAATTTGACAGGTGGTTCCATGGGCCGTTTTTTTTTCTGCGGGATAACACAGATATCAAGACCACAATTATTATTAGAACAGCTGCAATGGAAACGGCTACATATATGTAAGCCATGTTAAGTTGATTCGGTTCCTTTCCAGTGATTCCATCACTTTAGAATATAAATTTAAATATGGTCACCACTTATAGATCAAATTCGCCGTCCCAATATGAAATACCTTCTGACGCCCTGTATTCGTAAAATATCTGACATGTTTTGCTAACAGAATTATAAGCTAAATTTCACAAAATCTATCACAATTTTGCATGTCGGTAAAGGGTGGGAGTCATATAATTATTTGTTCTGACATTTTTTTAAATAGTTACTAAAGAAAAAACCTGCGCTGCCTAGGGTGGGCTTCTCCATCTAGACGGGGTCAGGGGACAATCACCACCCCACCCCCAGAAAACAAAATTATCTATCAGACCCCAATATTTCATGGATCCGTGCATGAACTGGTAAACTGATTTAGCCTACTTACATGACTATGACCCTCTCCTCTCTCTCTCTCTCTCTCTCTCTCTCTCTCTCTCTCTCGTTCGAACAAATCGTAATTCATCCGAACAAATAACTTATTTGTCCGAACAAATAGCTAATTCGTCCGAACAAATCTTAAGTCGTCCGAACAAATAACTTATTTATTCGAACAATTAGCTAATTCGTCCGAACAAATCGTTATTCGTCCGAACAAATAACTTATTTGTCCGAACAAATAGCTAATTCGTTCGAACAAATACGATTTATTTATTTTTTCACCTGGCCATTCCACGCCGCCTTATAAAACATATGTCAGCATATTTCTCTAAAAGGGAAAAGTTCGGGGGTCGAGGGTTTATTTTAAGTTTTATTCGTAAACTGACCAATAGAGATGTTTAATTTAGATGGTTTTAAATTTCTTTCTCGCCTTATTTTTTTTTCAACTTCCTTTGAATTTTGACAGTTATCTGATTCGGTCAATAACCATAGAGAATTAAATATTACTTGAACATATATTCATCGTTTTGCAGTTGTGAAAACACGGACAAATAAATTGTGTAGAAAGAAAGATTATTTACTTCCATGGCAATTCTTTAAAAAAAAAATCAACACTTGGTTACATTTACATACATGTACATGCATATGTATTTCAAAAGAAAGCATACATAGTTACGGATTAATCTCAACTGTTATATATTCGCAAACAATTATGCTACTAAATTTTGTACGAGTATATTAAACTAATGATTTGTCATCAATGTGAAAATTCACATCAATACATCTGGAAGTAATTTTTAATCTTCCAGAAATCATGGATGGAAAATGCATTCTTTTAAGTGCTTTCTTTTTTGCTTTTAAGGGTGTAAGTCTGTTCTCTATTCTAATGGAATACAGTTAAGAGAAGGGAGGGGATAGGGATGTTAAGCACCTCTGAAAACAATAGATTGTTTTGATACTTACAGTACCGATCAGACCCAACCTAACACTAGAATACACCCCAACTAAACGGGTTTACTTTTGGGGTTTACTAGGGGCTTACTCTGGGTCTGCTTTTTGAAAATCTAGCTCCACTCGGGGTTTACTTTCAGTTTACTCGGGGTTTACTTTGGGTTTACTCAAGAATTGCTTTTGGTGTCAACTGTACGAACTGAAGTGTGAAGCAGACCCACCTTTTATCTTACTATCTTGCTGCCTGTAATCCCTGCCCCTTGTATATTCCGAATACACAGATTGGTTTACTTCTGATCGGGGTTTATTCTCTGTGTCCACTCTGTGTTTACTTTGGGTTTACTCTGGGTCCACTCCAGTAAACCCGGAGTAAACTCAGAGTAAACCCAGAAAGTACACCCAGGGTTTAGTTGGGGTTTACTTGCTATTAGATTGGGTCTGATCGGTACTGTAGATTCTATCCTGGGGGGCATTGTGTTTTGTTGACACATTCTTCACAGTAAATAATTCATTGAATGCACAACTAATTGGAGTAAATTTTTCAAATTATATAAAATTCTTAATAACCACACTCTGAAAATGTTATATTGACAATTTAAGAATGGATTTGTAATTTATTTTAATCATACAACTAAAATATATTTTATCTCAAGAATTTTTTTTCTTCTTTAAAACAGTTTTTAAACAAATACAATTTCAGTTATTCAATTCATTACAATTTTAAAAATAAACATGCATAGAAAAGCATAGTAATGCAAAGTAATGCCATGTAATGCCAGCATTACACTAGATTTTGGAAAATAATGCATTACATTACTATTACTTGTAATGCTAAATTTGAGGCATTACACATTACAAGCATTACTTTGAAAACATGTAATGCATTCCAATGCATTTCCATTACTTTAATCATTACTCAAAGCCTGTTTACTACTATAGAACAAAGTATCTAAGGCAGACAGTTATTTGTCAAAGGTATCAGTTAATACTTAGAGGCTAAACGATTTCGCAAGTCATTTCGCGATATCAATGCAAATTTCCAAGGGTAAATTTTGATTTTAAAAACCCTGAAACATGGCAATTCAAAGACGATTGTTTATATTTACTTCTCAGTAAATATTTAAATAGACACTGCAAATTCTGGTAGCAGGAAAATCAGAAAACAATGGTTTATGTAAAATGAGCATTCAATAAAATCGGAAACTGTTCAGCGAAATGACAATTTAAAGACATTTGTACACATAGACGCCTCGAAGTCTATTAAACCCATTGTTTGCTTGACGCCTGCGTTCTCTCAGCATTAACAAAAGAAATACGAAATGAAAGAAAATAAAAGTAGCTACTCCAAAGGATAAAACTCAAATCAATAAATTGCAGATACAAATAGATTGAGTCATTTCAACATAAACTTATCAGTGATAAAATTGCAATAAGATGTACCAAATCTGTCCAATACTGCTTCTCGGTATCTACCTTTGCAAAGGAAACGCCTTTCTGGTAGATGGCAATATACGTTATGCAAGGATCCGAGGAAACGATGACAAAATTTCACCGAGTTCCGATATCGCATCGGTAATTGAACTTGTATCTTCGTTATCCGAATGTGGAATCAAATGCTCAGGGGAGTTTGGATGTTGCTCTTTCTTTTACAGTAAAACCTCACGGAGATGCCTCACAGCTAGCGGTGTTAAGGATAATGTATTAGTTTCATCGCCGGGATTTAGGCATTACTCGATCCATGGGGCTGGTAATATACTTTAATTTTGTTTTAACTATTTTCTTTTTTTAAAATGGATCCAATTTTTAAATTTTAGATTGATCAATAGTGTTTGTATAGTCTTTATACTTTTTAAATATTACTGATGCAAACATACATACATGTACATTTTAGATTTCAGTGTCTAGATTCAAATCTCATAATGCTTTTGTAATGTATCAAATGCATAGACTTCAGTTTTCGTTCAGTCTGCATTCGAGAAAATAAATTTTTACTAAAACATTACATTTTTTAAAGCTAGGGTTTCCCCCTACTAGATAAAACACAGAATGCCAGTAATCGTCTTCGATGAAATATTTCCTAACTGAGAGTTTTAATTGCTTTTTATTCTTCAGCACTTTCATAATTCATATTATTTATTAGGGCGTTATTATTAACCGGTAACAGAAGCTAAAGTTCAACGCAAAATCCTCCTTAACAGGAAAAACATTACATGTACATGTAGCATTTCAAATCATAATTTAGCAAGCAATGTTTCTTAAAAAGCAATAATATCAAAGTTTTAGTAAAACAATGTTATCTAAAACTGAAATATGAAAATAAGTAGTTTTAATTCTTAGATATCGTGTTTATATATTTTTTTTATTTAGGGGGGGGGGGGGGGTTCACGTTTAGGTGTTTATCGTCGAATTTCATATTTACAAAGCCGACAAGCTGTTGAATTCATTTACATGTCGTGGAACTTTTAGACCGACTATCATGTCCCTCGTGTTTTTATCTGTAGTCTGTTCGAAGATATTTATGCAGCACATTATGATGATTTTTTAAATACAAATACATGTTCCTGTGAAAGAAGTGTAATTGAAATAGATGAAATGCGAAATATCCAAGATAACTTCATTGACAACTATCTTTTTTTTAATTGGAAAAATTCACAGGAACGAAAACAGATTTCTTACGGAGGTTTATAGTGGGAAATGTTGACATCTTTTTTTCTATTCTGATGTCACTCAGAATACCTCACACAATTTTTCATCGTTATCATCCGGGTCTGTTGCAATGCAAAATCTTCGTAGACATCATCTTTTTTAGCTGTGTATTGAAACCTGATAAGCTAAAGGAGGCATTTCAAAGGTGAAATCTTGAAAATTTAAATGGACATCGGTTGAACCCTGGGATGTTTATAAATATTACAAAATGTTGATTGAGAATATTTTGAGACAGTATAATATCAATTTTAGTTGATTTCAATTTTAACAGTTGATAATGAATGTGTTGTTCAGACCGCATTTAATCTATTATTATTTCATCCCACCGACCATCTATTTCGTAAAGAAAACCTTGGGTCAACTTAAGAGTGACAGAGACTTGAAATATTAAACATATTTGTATCAAGGACCTAACAGGTTGTACACACAGTTCCGTGTTAATTTTGCTTTGCTAGTTTCTTTTGTTTTGTTTTTATTTCCTTGCAAAATACGATTAAATTAAGGGGGAACAGGACGTTGCAAAAATATTTGTCAATGAATATTTTTGCTTTTTTAAACACATTAACATTAAGGTGTCCTTTACATCATATATCATTTTCATGACTACTTTCTTACCTTGCAAGGGAGATATTTTGATAGGAATTGTCGCCCTTTTCTGGCATTATGAATTCTTTTGACAATTTCAATTTTATGCAATAATTATTTTATTTGATGGAATTTATTTGCAAAGTATATTCATTAATTTTAAGAACGGAAACAAATTTAAAAATTATTTACATCATTGGCTTTCTTACATAGCAATATCATAATTTTATCAAAATATTGCTAAAATCAGCACTGCAAGTTTTGTAGTTTTTGATTCTAAATTTTAACAAAATGTGATGGCATATAAAAACTTCTCAATGAATTAAAAAAAAAAATCATTTTTCAACCTTAACATCTGCTTTATAACTTATAAAATTTTCATGGCCACTTTCTAGGCATTTAAGAGAGATACTACAATAGGAATCACCCCTACCACTTTTTTCCTGGAATTATGACTTTTTGTGACAATTTCTGTTTTGAACCATCAAAAAAGTAATACATTCTTTAGAATTATTAATTAACACGAACATAATAATAATCAGAATATATAAATGATTATCTTAACCGCTTATGATTTTGTACATTTACATTTCTAAAATTGAAAATGTTAATTTTTTCCAAACTCATGTTGTGAAAACGATTACTTTAGAGCCGTAAAGTACGGGAAAAAGATCTATCAAATCATGTTTGACATCATAATGGATAAATGACATCATAGCATCATACAGGCAAATCAATTATGACGCCATAATAGAGTTAGCACATCAAAGCACCATTGCAATCGAGATCACGTGATACGTGTCCTGTTCCCCCTTAATTATAATGTTTTTCATTCAAATCCATTCAAAAGTGACAATTTGACAATATTAGAGAAGTTCAATAATTATTATTTTGTTTTCAACCAAATTATTTTTATAAGGCCAAGTACATCAAATACATCAGAAAATTAACATAATGTTGTTTTCTTAATTAAAAACAGATATTCCTGAAGGTCAGTGCTTTGAAGAGTCTGTGTACACCATTGGATTGACACGGTTAACTTGGGATGATGCGAAGGTATACATGTAAGAGATAGATAGATAGATAGATAGATAGATAGATAGATAGATAGATAGATAGATAGATAGATAGATAGATAGATAAAATGTCATATATTTAGATCCATCAAGTATGATTATCTCTATTTCTTACGAAATTGATTGTAATTCGTAGCTCTGTAGAAACTGACAGGACTGAAATCTGCACGCCTCGTTTATCGATTGGTCGAAACCTTCAGCAACTTAAGAAAAATCACGAACTGAACGAATTAATTATGATGATGTGAAACTCAAATTCCAATAGGTGATTTAGCTGTTTCTTTAATCCAATGTACTGATGCACATTAACAATATTTTAGCTAAGGTTATTTACTTTTTACGATCAATTTCTTAATTTGTTAAAAGAAAGATGTAAATATAAACAAAAAAATTTTTTTTTGTTGATTCATCGCAGAAAAAATATTACATTATCCGGACAAGGCCAATTTTTTTTATCTGATATCTAATAAATTGATCGTAAAAAAGTTAGTAAAATTAACTAAATTATTGTTAATGTACATCAGTACGTTAGATAAAAGAAACAGCCAAATCATCTTATATGGAAATTTGAGCCTAATGAAAAAATGACAATAAGAAACCGTCAACCATCTAAAAAATCCATAAAGCGAAATACAATTTCAAAGTAGAGCAGCACGGACCTCCAAGATAGAGGTAGGATCAGGTGCCTAGGAGGAGTGAGCATCCTCTGCTGACCGGTCACACCCGCCGTGTGCTCTTTGTCGTAATCGGGAAAATAAAAAAATATCATTATGATTATTTTGTGCAGTCCGTGATATTTCTTAATTTGCTGAAGGTTTAGACCGATTGATAAACTGGTTAGAACTTAATCGTTTAGATTTCAGTTCTGTCAGTTTCTATAGCGCTGTGAATTAAAATCAATATATGTAAGAAGTAATGGAAATCAGACTAAGTGGATATTTTTATATTAATGTATTCCCTTAATCTTGTTTAAAATACATACTTATCTATTATTGTGTCGATATGCACAGTACAGTCGGTTCACTATAAATCAAAGTTTTGCAAATGAGAGGCTACTCTTGTAAGAATAAAAGATATATGCTTGTCCTTTTAAATATATGCGACTTTAAAAGCGATTTTAAGACAAAAAATTCTTCGTTGTTTATTTTTGGTAAACTAAAAATTTGTTTACTTAAAATGCTTGATTAACTAATTAAAATGATAAGGAAGCGAACTATAAATATCGTCAGTAGGAAGGTTGCATAATATTTGTGATTTAAGATATTATGTTAATATACTGAGGAATATTCTATTGATATTGTCTTGGAAAATAACAAGTCTGCCCAGCGATCGCCTATTCTCCTGTCTCTTCTCATGCAGTTTACCTTTTTAATTCTTGAAATCGATAGAAAATACGTTGATACATAGAATAGCATTTAATTATAGTCGTTATGATATTATATAGGTATTATATATATATTCATTATATATTAAGTTTTTTAAATTACAAATTATAAACTATGCAAAAAAGAAAAAAAGAAAAAAAATAACAGATAAACAATTAAAAAAAATAAAACAGAGCCACAAAATTACCTTATTTTTAAAATTAGAATTGACACGCAAAAAAATGTATACGTTATTTCATTTGGTTTCCCATCTGCTTTATAGGCGGCATGTCTTAACATGGATGCGAACCTTGTGGAAATAAACAAGTGGGAGGAAAACACATTTCTGCAAATATTGTCTAGAAAATTTATAAAAGGTACTATTTATTTTGGCGGAGTTAAAAAAAACATTTGTATTCAACCCAATTTGAAAAAAAGCCATTAGTTCAGAATAAGGGTGTTCGCTTAAATAAATCAACTATATTCATCTTGAAAAAAAAACTCTGCTTAATATTTTTGATACATTTAATTGCCAAATTGAATGTTCATGACACTTCACACCACGTATGCTCTTCTTTTTGTCAATTTCAGAGACATCTTGGATAGGCGCAACAGATTCACTCCTGGAAGAGACTTGGCAATGGACTGATAGCAACGACACGTTTTCTTTCACTGCATGGGGAGAGAAGCAACCAAATAATTATCACAATCAGGATTGTCTCACATTGTTCGATGAGTTTGATTATTTGTGGGCAGACGAACACTGTACAAATAATCTGTACAAGTATACATGTGAAAATACCATAGAGTAAAATTGTATAATAAATTGATATTTTGACAATTTTTAAAATATAATTTAAAATTTTGTTTTTTAATCTATGAAATGCTGTCTCCCTGTTGGTGAGGAAAAGAAAACACATATTGATATTATTAAATAGTATTAAAGATAAATTTATTTAAAGAGGTTGGATGGTCAGCAAATTACCGAAAGGACCTGCCTTAAACGTTAACATATATTTTCGGACATAAAATACTATTTAGTAAAGAAAAAATCCAAATAGTTTAGCTTACATATTTGAGCATGTCACTATAGTATATCTTTTTACAGAACTCTTAGTCTCAGTTAGGTAAATATAGCCTTAAAAGACTACGCCCATTCGGCCCTCTTAAACATTATTATACTCTGTCCCAAGATATTTATGCAGCATATTTTCTTAAATTTTTCGATATTTATAAATAACTCTGGGTTCAAACGATGTTCATTCAAAAGTATGAAAAAATCCTATGATGTCTCTTTCAAAACGCCCCCTCTAATGTGTCTGGTTTCAGTAGACGGCTAAAAATAAAAAAAAAAGTATACGGGGATTTGCATTACAATAGACCTGAAAATACCCTTATGATAACGTTGAAAAATTGTGCGAGGTATTCAGAGTGCCCTCCGAATGAAGAAAAGATGACAACATCTCCCACAAATCTCCGGAAGAATTTTTTCCGTTCCTGTGAATTTTTGAGTGAAAGATGATAATGTGTCAATGAACATATTTTGGATATTTTCCATTTTATCGATTTTAATTGTACTTCTTTCATAAGTATGTTTATTCTAAATGAAAATCGTCCAAATGTGCTGCATAAATAGCTTGAGATAAACTATAGTTACAGTATTTGTCGTTCTTTGATGTACTCTCTGTTATACGCGTCCTTGATCATATACATCGTATTTGCAGTTTTTATTGAAGATTTAACTGTACGAAATATAACTTTAAAAGAAATTTTCTTTATAACATAAATCCTCTCACGAAAAGATTATAATCGGGAATTTTTTTATTTTATCTGTAAATAGCAAAATGTAGCAAAAATTCTAATAAACATTAGAATATGACAACCTAAATTCCGATCAGTATATGATGTATTATTTCCTCAAAAGTTCAAACTTTATTTGACATTTTGTAGCAACAGCACATACATGTAGTAAATAATATAATCGATTACAAGAACATGTACACTGAAAATTCAATCTTTTTCGTTAAGAAAAATAAATAATAATGTTCAATTTGCGTCTGTATGCCTAAAATTAAGAATTTCTTGAATATGCAATTTCCAAAAACGTGTAATTTTGTTAATATTTTTGCAATGTTAAATCTTAAACTCTATTATTACATCTAGTGATCATAGTAAAAACATTGACATCAAAGGCGTTTTATTTAATTTCCAACATCAATTGAAAAATATAAAAGTATCGCGGAAATGTATTGTGTCAAAATCTACGACAAAGTTGTTGTGGTTTCGTAGAGATTATTAGGCAAAATCGAATACTTTTAATTATAATGTCTTTCTTGAATGTCCCTTTATTTTACTTTTTAATGATTCTTTGTTTGCATCGTTGTTTAAACTTTTAGTTGCCTTTGAAATAATTTATTATTCGTATGGTTCATACATGTAACAGCACACTAAAGCACGTGACATTTAAAAAAACCCATGTTTGACTGGATTAAAGCAATAAGAGTTATTATAATAGTAGAATACCATACCGTAAAGGAAGCAATACACATGTTTTTCTCATGCATATATGGTTAAACATATATTTAGCATGACAACACTCGTTGGCTTATTCTCCAAACTACAAACATATAATTACAAAGAGAATTCATAATTGCCAAATCAAAGTAGTGAAACTACTTAAGGGAGTTTTAACAAAGCATATTATTAAAGTTCGTTTTCGTTTGGACTGAATGGTCACACTTTTAAAAATTTAAAACATACCACGTGACTACCTAATATATCTCTATGTCTGTTCTTTGAGAATCAATATGCAATATGGCAGTCATTAGCCGACGCTTCTCCTACTCATTTCGACATTTCATATTATTTAATACAGAAACCGCATGTCGTTCGTTCTTAATATATCTGGAAGTGTTGCCCTTTGAAATTCTTTAAAATTAGAGTAGTCTTCCTGTAAATATTGACATCATATTGTTGTGTCTGTAGCAGAAAAATATGGCAGCGTCGAGATTTGCTCAAATCACTGCAGAAGAAAGGGTGAACACGATTAAAATGGAATAGCAACAAAACAATGTAAGTTAATATGGGTGAAGAGAAGATTTTCAGAGAGTAGTGAAAGATGATATTGATAATTTTGAAGAGTTTAAATAGTTAAATTGGACGGGAGGTTAAGCAACTTGTACAAGGGTTTGCGTAGATCATCGCTTTTTGTGATTAAATGTGTAAGTTGATAGTCCACGGGAAAGCAAAACAGTTATTCCAGTTTGCTTCGCCTCGCCATTTATGAGATTGATCAAACCGATATATTTCTGTAGTCAGTCAGTAACAAACCTTATAAATAATATTATAGAGGTTAAGCATTTGAATGTGTACGTCTACGGGTACGTGTGGAGCTACAAGTATGTTTACATGTACACATACCAAAATTTTGGGTATGTTTAACGTGTAAGAGAACGTGTAAAATAATTAGATTTAATATTTTCAACATGTTCAGTTTACTCTCACTGTTTATGAAATAAGTCTATGAATTTGATGAAACCAAAACCACAGTCGCCCTCAATTTATCGTCTGCTTTAAATAAAACAATGTTTGATAAACACAAAGTCCATATTTTTATTTAAAATGCTACAAGTTTTCACTTCCGTGTATTTTTGATTCTACACGTTATATACAACTTGTAGATTTACGCGGTATGCAGAAATTATGACGTAATACACATATAACTATGGGATTCCCCTAATTACACGTACTCGTACACGTACACGTTCAAATGCTTAACCTCTCTATTATCTGAAGGAGAAGCCTCGAGAAATGCCTAAAAATACGTTGCTCGCTATTGTACATGTTAAAAAGCGTAAAAGGCAAATATTTAAGAAATAACCCGTAAAATATAGCCGACCGATGAATAAAACATAAAATATTGTTGTCACCCACACATATGTATAGGTAACTCCCATCCCCACCTGATAATAAAACTTACATTTAAAATTAATAACTGAGCCTGAATGTAAATGCAAGTGTCATTACTCCTATTGTGTCAATATTTTTTTTTTTATAAATTTGTTAATTTGAATGAAACAAGCTGTCATCATTCGTTTTCATTCATCTTTAAAAAGCATTATTTGCTTTGGACACGTAATTTGAAGCCACGTTATGCTTTCAATTAATGAATAACACCTCTCATTTTCTAATTTTAAAATGAACTATATTATTCCAAATTTCGGCTCAAGTTCTCACAACTTTCGGTGCGATTGATTGCATAGAGAATCAAGTCAAAAGAATGAAAAAAAAAATAAAACAGAAATACACAAGTAGGGTTAACCATAACTTGACTGACTAAATACTTGTTACGTTTGTTTATTAACCCAGACTTAATAAAAAAACAACATATAAACCTTCTGATAATTTCTTTAATTTTTCAATCAAAATTGAATTGATTAACGTTTCTTACTTTTTTATTTTGTTTTGACAAAGAGTTAGTTTTGAAATGAAACGATCTTCTACAGATGTTTTTATTCTGATCATTTTAACACAATAAGTAAAGTCATTTGAATCAAGTTTTTTGCTATGTACATACCCTATCATGCTTTCAAATTATGAGTGGTGTTTTGATGAGTAACTTTTGTTCTTTTAAACAAGAAAAAAGTAAATCGCGTTCCGTTTTTAACCGATTCGTTTTACATGTACATTCAGAATTGTCTCAAATATGATTAAAAAATAATATGAAATTTGATTTTAAAAAATTGTGAAATTAAATTGAATCAAGAAAAACATTGTTTTTTTAAAATAAACATTAAAATCTAAAATAGGATAACAAATTGAATTTTTTACCAATTTATCATTAAAAATCATAGTTTATATAAAAACTCAAATTCTACGCAATAAGAATTAAGTAGATTTTATGTTCTTTGCACAAATTGTCCAATTTTTCGTTCGCATATCACGGATGCATCTTTGTTACAGTTGTCGTCGTCCCATTGGTAATCGTAGCTACGTTTGAGGAAAAGACAATGTTGTCTCCGACGAAAATTATCAGGATTATTGGGCCCCCAATCAGTGAAGGTAATTTCTTTCCAGGAGGATAGCTGTACCCATGTACCTTCTTTAAATACGTCTGTTGCTCCAATTAAAACATCTATAATATTGACAATATATGATATTTACAATTTCGTACGTTTCCGTTAAGTACATGTAACACTATTTTAGAAATATTTTAGATGCGGATTGCGCAAATAGTGTTATATCAGTATGGTTGTTTGTTTATATTTTTTTTCTTTTCCTTGTTCTGCAAGTAATTAGGGAAGCATGATTGCACTATGACAAGTTTGAGAAAATACGTGCATATACATAGTTTATAATACTTAACTATTTAGTACATAATACGCACACAAAAAATAGTTCACGGAAAGAAATAAAAATACATGCATATACATTGTTTATAATACTTATTAATAAGTATGTAGTACATAATACGCACACAAAGAATAGTTCACCTAAAGAACGGTTCACGCGAATGAAGTTCTCGCACATCTGTTAAGGTTACTCACATTTATATTTATGGCAAGATATTTTATCAAGGATCTCGCACGCGTTTAAAAGTTGGTTTACAATATTTTTTCATGAAATAGAGAGGACAATTCACGTACCTTCTGATAAGTTTATTGCGATTTCCTTCAAAAAGTTGTTCTCTTCCGCAGAATCAATTTCAGCAATTTTAGCACCATGTTTCATGCATTCTTCCTAGGAAGAAATAAGGAACCTTCAATCTATGAAGTTGAAGAGGTCATTATTTCAGCGATTAGTATTCAGAATCCTTTCAGTTAAAGCTGAGTTGAGCAACAGGACAAATGTATTGTTTTGTACTTTGAATTTTTTAAGTGATTAGAATATAATTGTGGAACAATAATAATTATAGAGAAAACAAAGTTGTTGTTTGGGGGTTGGGGGTTGAAAATGTCTTTGACTTTTCCTTATTATATCTTAAATAAATATCTAGAGTAGTAAACATCTTTTATTAAATATTTTGTATCGGCAAGTTATACAAGAATTCAATTAGAACTTGTGTTAAAATATATTTTAAAATCATACGCAATGCAATACATCTGAACAATTTAATTAAAAATAAATGAAAAAAAAACTAACAACACTTATTTTACTAATTTGAAAATTAAATATCAATCACTGTATTCTTGCTTGAGCATCTCCATGCTTCATTGTTGCATTTAATTGAAGGTAAACAGAACTACCAAACGTTTTCCAGTTTAATGTCTCTGTCAAGATGAAATCAAACTTTGTGCATATGATATACATGTACATGTATTACATTATACAACAATTTTAAAACACGGTTATAACGAAGTGCCAGGGATGGTCAATTTTGCTTCGTTATAAGCGTAATTCGTTAAGTTTACAACATGTTATATATTCAAGGGGAATAAAAATCACTTCGCTGTAACCGTCAATTCATTATAAGCGTGTTCGCTTTAACCGTGCTTTACTGTATTACATTTTATTACGTTAAACAAAAATAAAGTTACCCATTAATCGAGGAAAAACAATTCATTATTTATATAAAATTAAATTCAAAAGTAAGCTAGATTGATTATATATTCAGATTTCCCTTAAAATTCTGAAAACTGTTTATCAAACAAACATATATAAGCACATACATGTACACATGGATTTCTATTTTTTTAAAGTCATTATCTTACCTCTTTTACTGCAGAAGTGAGAGAACCCATCTGATTGAACCAGGTCTATTTTGTTTACAGTTCCTGTACACAAACACGTCTTCATCCCATTGTTGTAGAAAAACGATGAAGAGTCAGGCCATTTGGAACACATTGACATGCATTCAGACAAACTTTGAGTTTGATTCGATTGATGCAGAATAATTTCCGATGGTCGTTTGTTGTCATCATCAGGCACTCGATGGTAAGCAATAAACTCCTTATTTATGGCAAAACTAAACTGAACAAATCTTAGCAGAGAAACATATATGCTATATACTTTCATCGCCGATTCAAGTTTTTCTTCAAATTATTTTTTAAACTAATAACATTAACTCAACCTGTTACTGTAAACTTTCCTGACATATTAAATTTTCCAGACAGTAAGAACTTTTTTAAATACGGTTTCTTGCACCATTGATTTCACGCGAAACAATTCACTTTTCCGCTGTATGTGGTATTATTCGTAACAAATGTATTTTAAAATAGCTCGTCAATCACTAACTATAAGTCACTGTTTACTGAAGACGAAGCTGTGTAATATTTATCTACCAAATAAATAATTTTCTTTGATGTGTCCTAAACAGCAAATCATTTTATTTTACTCTCAAAAAGATATATGATTTATATTTTCTTTAATTTATTAGGAGAATCATAATAAATTATTCATCATATCTAACGATCATTCATGTAATGAATAGTCATATTCATATTATAATCTCTCAATACATTTGTCAAGCATTCAAGTCGTAAATTGGGACCATAAATTAAGGAAAAAAAACACATGAATAAATAAAGAAATTCTTTATCAGCTAAATAAATTGACGGAAATATTTTTATCCATGAAATATTTAATGGAAATCTATGCGTCAAACGATTCTTTTAAATTACAATTCATTTACCTTACTTGGAGAATCTTATTGATTAATTAAAAAAAAAAAATTTTTTTTTACTTTAACTTTTACTTAGTCCAGCTTTGTGTTAAGTTTATTTCAGGACACTACTAGTATATTAAGATTGGTTTATAAAGTATTCATATTTGAAATTACAGGGTTCTGTGTCTTTCATTTTTAATCTTCTAAAGATCAGAACGTTTATTAAAGAAGCTTCTAGTTTACCACATGTATTCATTTGAACTTTCTTTGCTCCCCTTAAATAAAGTTCAAGTGAACTGTTTTTTATCACCTGTTGTCCGTCGTCTGTCCGTACGTCCATCTGTCTATCTGTAAACTTTTCCAATATATTGATATGAACCAATACATTCCCCTTTGAAGATCTCTATCGATGACGATTTGCTTCTAGGATTAGATTTATAAGAACGAATAATAAAGTGTTGGACTGCTGTAAACACCAGATCATCATCAACTCTGACACATTTCACATGTAATAGGAAAAAAATAAGGAACTCCCTCGAGTAGCAAAAGTTATTTAACGAAGTATATGGTGCTACAAACGAATTCAACATTGTACATTAATAGACAACTTGCAGAAAACATTATTAAATACAATGTAAATTTGGTTACACCACAAAATGACAGTTTAAATGCCGAGATGAACGTACCCCTATGAGCAGAGAATGAGCAAAACTTCTTTATGTTTAGTGAATAAAGAACAAATGTTATATACAGACCATGTTTAGTGTGGGAATTAATGTCGTTTCCGCCCGTACTAACGCATAAAATAATTGGAGGAGAACATCGTAAGATGGTGTATAGATTACTGGAAACTTAAGTAAGTCACTAAAAAGATGTCTACCCCTTACATTGAATGTAATATTGATTGACATGCACCATCACAAACAACCGATGTCCCGACTAGAGCTTCTGTAAATGAATTCTTTGCTATATATCTTCTACGTCCCAAATTTCTGCTTACACCACTTTAAGCCTAATATCTCGATAATCATAAATATATTAGTGCCAAAACTACAATCGTTCACTTAATTGAAAAAAAAAGTCCAGAATATTTGTTATCCGCTTTAGGTTTCAATGCACAACCAAAAATAAAAAGTCCAATTGGAATTTTGCATTACAAACAACATCAAGTACCCATGATGATAACATTAAAAACTGTGAGAGGTGTTCCGAGTACTTTCAGATGAAGAAAAGATGTAAAGATATCCCATTTTGAATTTCTATACGATGTTTGTTTTTGTTCATGTAAAATTCTCCGGGTATAAACAGACGAATAAATTTTGGGGATTTTTTTCTCCTTTTGTCGAAATGAATATAACTTCATAGACATGTATGTTTATTTTAATTAAACATCATCAAAGAGTGACGGAAGTATTAACTTGAGTCAGGTTATACCAGTAAATTTAACTTTTCCCCTCAACATTTGCACTGATCATGGAGTGACCAAAGATGTACTGAAGACACATCAATTCTATATAAAATTGATTATGATGTAAAATTTCATACATGAGAATATGCAGATGGGGATTATATATATATGTGTTGAATAGTGAAAAGACTACAGGACGTTCTAAGAAAGTAGACCCACTTTGGAAGGGACCATAGGCAGTAACGGAGGGTGGTCAAAGCAGCCAAAACACCATGCTTGCGAATGACATATTCCCAGGATATTTTGGGATTACCGTTGAGATAGCCCAAACGCTTTACCTTAGAGCTCCCTGTCTAGATATCCTAGCTCAGTTATTCTTGAATCTACAGGAAATGTACAGAGAGTTGTATATATCAACAAGAAAAAACATATGCCTCGTCAATACCCTATGATTCCCAGGACTGTTCATCACCAGATATGCTTTCTAACCCGTGTTATGTGGTGGCGAAAGATCCAAGATCCCCAAGAATGGGATTTACTCTACTAGTATGTCAATGTGTAGGGAACAACTATTATGGTTCAAGAACAAAGTACAGACACACTCGGTGACAGTTGAAAAGACAGAGAAGACTGTAATTGACGAGTGTGGATGTGAATAAGACGCTTAAAACTCCTATGAGGTAATCGTCATTAGTGAGGGATACTTTGAAGGTGTCCCACACCAAAACAAAGTTAAGATAGGGATCGCCATAACTCTCTACATGTAATAGAGTCCGATAAACATTATCATTGATACTGGTGACCAGCAGACAAAGACCACATCATTAAGGCGCTCGAGACGAATAATGTCTCAGTCCAAGACATTTGGTTTTGCGTATCCACTCATGGTCATATTGACCATTTGAAAAATCTTAATCCGTTTCCTAACGCTACATCCGTTTCCACATCGCTGTCTTTAATATGTGTATTGGTAACTTGCATCAAATTAATGATTTCTAGTATGGAAATTCGTTTGCAGTGAACGATGATGTCGCGTTTGCCTGTATTATATTTATTGTCACTATATTGGAATCTGTAAACATTTTTTTTATTCTGATATATATGCACATGTATAGGTATGCGTAGATTTTCACAAATGGTAATGTTGTAAATGGATAATTTATGATGATATAAGACAATTGTTAAGATGTAAAATTTATTTTCTGTGAGAAATATCCATGAAATATCGATATCTCACCATTATTACCATTTCAGTATACATATATTATCTTCAATGGTTGAGTTAGAAATTAACCATGCAACAAGTCTAGTCAACCATATTGAGTATAAAATGACTTTCACAAATACATTTGTTTGATACATGGTGTTACATTTAGATACAAGAAATTCTTCCCTTTTCAAAAGGGAGGAGATTGAAGAGGGATATCAATGTGCATAGGAACGAGTTAGTTTGATACCGTGTGGTTGTGCGCATGTAAGAGGTCGATGTCGTTTTTGTCAATGTATGCGCTACATGCTGGTGTGTATGCGCTGAATACCGCAAATGCTTGTAATAAGATGGATAAGATACCATTTTGTATCCCAACAATTGAATAATTTAGAAAAATAAAAAAAACCATAAACCATTGGCAACAATCGCTTATAGCATATAACTAAACCACTTTGTTGTGACTTAAATGGCTCAGTGTTTCAGGCATTATACATCTTGTATAATTGAATATTTTAGGCTGAGGGTTCGATACCACCAACGTTTAAGGTAATTGTTTGCCTCGGGTTTGTTAAAATATTCAAAATGATCATAGTTAGAATTTTTTTCTTTTGCAACATTCTATTACATATGCAAAAAAAAATTGTATTTTATGATAAATAAAATTGGCATGTGTCTCGTGTTATTCACTCATCTTCTTTCAGTGATGACAAATGGTATATGCAACATTATGCAAAATCAACAACCGTTCAACGTGTAAAAAGCCCCAAAACAAAAAACAAAAACAAGTTATGAAACGCCAATTGGATTGAAATGCATGGCGGTAATGCATGTGTTAACGGAAAGAGCTGACGTCGGTAATGATTAAACTCATTATAAGCACAAAATATTTTTGTTATGATAATTATCTTTATTTATTTGTCAAGTTTTTAAAGAGCAATTGTCAGAAATAACGATTTTTATAAAATGAAATGGTGCCTTCTACAATGTCAGGTTTAGTTAAGCTTTACATACGACATGGTTGAGAAGTGACCCTTTGAAAAATGCAACACTATCATGCCATCCGTTACAGTTGTAATCTGACCGCGACCTTCAAAACCAAACGAATCTTTAACAAACGTAGAATCTTCGGTAATTTAAGCAATTAAAATCATCCCACTTATAATTGAAAAAGGTGCTATACAAACACAATCTTGGTTATTGTAATTGTCAGGGTTTTCACTGCTGAAATTAGTGAAAGTAACGGCTTCAAGCGAAGAAAGGAACACCCATTCGTTTTCTTTAAATGCATCAGTCACTCCAATCATTACGTCTTTAAAAAAAGGAAGAAATAAGAGTAACAAGATTACAAATTTAAAAAAAATTAATAACAGCAACAAAATCATCAAAATCATTTTAAAAAAATGTCATACGTGACGTTATTTATTTGAATTGATATGTATTGTACAGTACCCGCAATGTCATTACAATGTTATTTACAATTCGTGTATCAATCCTATCGTATAGTGCGTGCATACTGCTCTATCGTGCGTTAATCCTATCCTATCGTGCGTTAATCCTATCAGGTTTATTGTTAAGTTTTAACAATGTTTCCGTTTATCTTATCGTGTTAATCGTTTCGTCCCTTTTCATAAGAAAGGAAATGTATTCCAAAGTTAAATGTCGTTCAGTGTGTTGTATTTGTATTGGTTCTTAAAAGTTTTACTTTGATTCTCGCGAGAACGTGAGAACGCCATTCGAAAAGCTTGGAATTGCATTGAGGGTCAAAATTTAATTACTGACGCCGAAAAATTCTGACTGATCAATGTGCATGAAAACCATTGTGGCTTCACTCGATTGTATTTGAAAGTGTACAGAGGTTAAAGGCCGATAACTCCGTTAATCTAATGTAATAGAATTTTGTACGTTGCATACATGATTTTATATCCGTGTACGTTGTGTCAGCAGTATATTTACAACGCATGTACATAGTCTTTAATGGTTTTTATCTTGTTTGTTCTCGTTAGAGCGTGAAATGGGAAATCATATTTACAAGGAACTGTTGTTCTTATAAAAACAGGGCATTACTGGTTCGAGTAACTGACCCCCCCCCCCAAAAAAAAAAAAAAAAAAATACGTTGAATGAATGTGCAATTGTTCTAATTTTCTATGAATTCAATAACGCCTTTCCGGTAGAGCTCGCTTGGCTCGCTGGCGCAGCGCGCCGGTGAGCTGCGCTCGCTATAGTTAGTTTTTTATGCATATGTTTTTACAGAAACAAAAGTATTTATGATCATATCAAATATTTTTTTAGTAAAAACTAATTTATTTTGATTCGAATTCATATCCTGATTGCGATGGGGGTCGTCTCATAAGTAATAAACCCTATGGGAATTCTTTGGAAATTTTAACTTGTTTCCTGTATATTTTCATTTCTACCATAGATTTACCAATTATTAAAATATATGAAAACTATTGTAAAAAGTCACTAAATGATTCATATCCGCCTGGTTTGGTACAGGGATTATACACTGTGGTAAGGTTGTTGTTTTTTTTCCATGCTCCATCTCTCTTGATTTGGCATTTTGTGGTATATATAAGCTTAACAAAATTAAACTATATAGAAATAAAACTATTTAAAAACCGCTAATATGCTTATGTTGATGCCCCGTCGATGAATTCTTAAGTAAATAAACACGTCGAATTAATTAGCGAGTCAAACTTTTTCTTTGACTTTATGCATAGTTTACAACACCGAACACGATCCTGTCGTAAGTGCTATTTTAGCATTTTTCAGATTAAGAAAATAAAACTACAATTCTCTATCTCATTAACGTTACGGATAATGTTAATTTTGAATAAAAACAAAAGACAAAAGAAAGTTATATCTTTGCACCTACAACTGCATGTAAAAATAATGTGCAAAGCCATGTGTACTCGAACTGTACTCGGCATAGTTGAGCCAAAAATGAAATTTTTGATATGGAATGGATTTTACTCATATCAAAAAACAAAAGTAATATAGCATAGCGGTTATCGATGTATTGCGCTATTATAAAGGAATATAAAGTGTATTTATTGTTAAATATTTGTGATATTACGTTGACAATATACTATTTTCTTGACAACTTTCGAACTTGTAGGCGAAACTGGTATTTTTAGTATTCTTACTAGTGTTTTCCCTGATAGCGATGTCTGTTACATAACTGCTCTCCTCCAAGGTCTCTAACTCAACAAGTTTAGATCCAAGTTCTTTACATCTTTTCTATTGTCAGAAAAATCTTGGTGTATATATATACATTCTCTGCATATTCAAATATAGTAAATAAAATACATTTTTCATGTAAAAAATGATAATCAATATAAAGTAGTGTAGCAGTATGTTGCATAAAAGCTAGAATTTATAAATGAATATAGAATTAAGGAGGGTGGATTGTCAATAAATTTGCCATTAAAACTACCTTAAAATTTACAACATTTACAACCTCTGAAAAATTAAGACATTTAAAAACATTCTTTAAAAAATTATCTTTAATAAACCCTTAATCATATTCTAGTGTTCTGTGTGCATGTACTATGCCTTATACATTGTCGTAAGAACTTGATTTGAATAATAAATAAGGAATCATTCTTTGGGTATACTGAGGTGATCAAATACGGTCGGGCGTGATCAAATTCAATAAAGCCCGAAGGGCTTTGTGATATGTATAATTACGCCTGACGTAAATAATCACCTCATAATATTCAAAAAATGATTTGTTATAACTTATATTTAAAAATTTTACACTTATTCTACGATTAAATATTGAAACAATTGAGGAAATGTTTTGGACTATTACAAAATCAATTGGCAGTGTTATCACTGACAAATACACTTAAAAAAATGTAAATATTCATAGTAGACAAGCCGAAGGAAAGAAAC
This sequence comes from Magallana ariakensis, assembly GCA_020458035.1. Classification (NCBI taxonomy): domain Eukaryota; kingdom Metazoa; phylum Mollusca; class Bivalvia; order Ostreida; family Ostreidae; genus Magallana; species Magallana ariakensis. The sequence goes on along the minus strand of CM035812.1, from coordinate 43,777,375 downwards.
TGTGTAATCATAAAATTGATTACGATTACGATTATCATATGCCTAGTATGTTATTTACCAGGTTTGAACTTCCTTATTTTTTCAAATATTTATGTAACTCGTCTGTGCCACGCATGTACCGTGATATACAATCCAGTTCGACTTCAATATTTATGCCATTATCATAGCGGAAATTCTACAGAAATTGGTTAAAGTAATTACTTTAGTACATAAGTTTTGCAGAGAGCGTATAATTATATATGTTCAAGGAGAACTGTGTAATTCAGTCTATTGATGAGCCTTGTCTTCTATACCGCTAACCACAGTGCGTCAGATCATTAGTATTGACTAGCATTATTTATTTATTAGAAGTGTTGTAGCGCAGGGTGCGTGAGTATTGAATGGGGGTGCGGGAAACACAGCTCTCCAGTAGTCAACTGGAAGCTGTCTTTTTGCCTCCTCTTTTTATACAGGTAAGATAAAATAGATACGCTTTCGCGCATTCTCAAAAGTAAAGTTAATAGATTTAGAGGGGTTAACTAATATTTTATTTTCAGATATTTTAGTCATAATTATTATTATTGATAATTTTCATATTAATTAATATTAACATTTATTGTTAAAATGTCACATATGAAAATGCTATAACTTGAATAAAGATTAGTCAACAAGAACTTGTATTTCTACCTCCTCTTTTTATATAGATTGGGACACGGGTTTTACAACACTCTTTGAAAACTTACGTATTTTGAAAACAATTTCAAAGTGCGTTAATTTTAAGACCAGTTTAACGCACTTTGAATTTTTTTTCCAAAGTGCGTTGAAATCGTTAATATTAACGCACTTTTAAAAAAAATATTTCAGGGGTTGTTCGAAATAACTGAAACTTCTATATGCAATAAATGATTGTTTCAACCTTGTTTAGCTCAATGGGGTGTATTTAAAAAAAGAACCCAAGGCATTCTCAGCTAACTTGATAAACAGTTTCTCGATTAGAATTTTTCCCTATAAGCTTACGTAGTTTGAAAATTTACACATAAAAAACAACTCGGGAGATTTGAATTATCCAAATATGACAAAAACTGCATTGCTTAGTAGCTGCCTTTTTCTTTTTTGTGTATGCAGCAAATTTACTTCTTATCTGGTACGGTGGGCTATGCCAGACACAAAAACGATTGATAAATATTGATTTCTGAGATAAATCCATAACATATTTCAACTGGTCTCAATTGCATGTGCATGCTTATAAACAAACATGATGTGAAAAAGGATACTTTATTTATGTTTATCAAAAACAAAATCTTTTAGAACATCAATGCAAGAAAAGAAAAAATCCACACCCTACTGCTTATTTTTAGTTGATAATAATTCAATGTTTTAAATGTAACTTTATTTTAAATGATGCAATGAGTTATTTGATTAGAATTTGAAAATACGCTTTATGTTGAAACACTTCCAGATTCTTAAACATACCATTGGAGAAATTATTGTTTGGCCAGCTCGTTTTTTTTTCAATATCACTGTACTTAATTAGCATGTATATACAAGAAAGCGTATTTCTTTTTTCGTTCCTATACGTTTACTCTAAGTTGCTGAATATCATGTTTTGGAAGAAAGATGAGGGGTAGGCAACCTTCTTCAATTAATCAATTAAATGACCCCCACCCACACCTTAAAGACGGTAAATGAAAAATACTAGTGTTAATAAATCATAACACAATGAACAATTTAAAAATTTCATTCCAGAATTTGTGATTTATACATATTTTTTAATGCGTTTAGTGTCTAGATAGTTAACAATGTTGATATATCTTAAGCTTCTTAACGCACTTTGTTTAATTTTTTCACAGCGCGTTAACTTGGTCCCAAATTTAACGCACTTTGAAAATGTTTTTTAAAGTGCGTTGATTTGGTCCAAAATTTAACGCACTTTAAAAAAAATTTTCAAAGTGCGTAATTTTTTCAAAGAGCCTTGCCACACACGGGATACTCCCATGTAGAGGAGGATACTTTTCAGTATAACACCTTGGCTAGGGCACACGCCAGGTTTGGGCATATTAAGAAACATAAGATCCCGAGGATCAATATAAAACATAGCATATGCACCTATATGATATAATTGTGGAAAAGCGTGGTATTAATGCTAATAAATTGATTATTAATTGTATTTTCAACGTTTGTTATAGCTGATTGCTAAATTTCAATCGACCGGTGATATTTTGGGATTAACAATGCCACACGACATGTAAGCGTAAAACGAGTTGAGTCTGATCTTTTTAATTTCTGCATGTGCGTATTGTTTATTTTTACAATTGTGTTCAGGGTTTTATACATATAGCACGACCCTAAATACTATTAAGGAATAATAAATGCACAACACAACACTAGTGTTATTAAAATGCTGACTGTTGTATACTAATGTGCCTTCTTAAAAATCGTGACGTTTGAATGTTGTCTTGTCCCTAAAAATAATTATCGTTAAAGCAAGCGTTAGTTCTTTTAATTTATTGATTTTGATTGATAATTTATTAAACAAGTTGCTGACAGGTACAATCACGACAAATCAACAAATGTTTTGTGGGGTCCCCCCAAGATAAGGGATACGATTGTCTATTCCGAAAAACAAGTTGTTTAGATGACGAAACATTTTTAATTACAAAATGTAAGCGTCGTTTTAAAATCTCCATGTACCAATGCTTTAAAAATGTTTAATCAATTTCTTCTGAAGTTTAATATTTGAAATCTTTTACTCTAAAATTTCCGTCAATAATAAGGAGTTTCTGGAAAATATAATTATTTTAAATTGTTTGACGTCAAATGTACGGTTTTTTATATAAAATTATCAATATAAAAAACTACATTTATAATTTTTAGTCGGCTGTTGTGTACTCGGTAGCGCAATTGGATACCGTGGTTTCATCAATATTCGTTGAATAGCAATTTTCGTGGATTTCGTTGTTAACTTGATCCACGAAATTAAATGTTCATTGAAGTGCAATTTCTATTATCATTTTGTATTGATAGGGTCATTGGCCACGAATTTACGTATCCTTGAAACTGTGATTTTCACTTTATCCACGAAAATTGATACCCTTGAATATTAATGAAACCACAGTATTATTCTGAAGGCAAATTATTTTAGAAGTCGATACCCGCTATTGGCGTTGTTGAGTGTTTCTTCCGAAACATTCGCCGTTCTAGATATCGGCATATAGTATGCTTACGCAATATAAACCCTGTGTTTACAAAATACTATGCGAAAATAGATGAGTAATACATGTAAATATATAGTGACAGAGAACATTATAATATACCCAGAGGCCAACCCACTCTTTTCATCTTAACACGAAAAGTGAACAGTGAAACTTACCTGGGCTTGGTACAGGTTTGCTTCTTCTTTTATTAGTAGATAATGTGATTGACCATACTTCAGCCATTTATTGACATCTAAAAGATAAATAACAAATACAGTTTATATATTACCACGGACATATTTTTTATATCAAATCAAACATGCAACTTACGTTCAAACTTAACAATTTTTGACGTTTGCTCAATTTCTATTTTACGTTATTTTACTTATTTTAATAATTAGTTCTTATATGGAGACAATTCCAATCAAAGTATCTACATGAACTGAAACCCAATGGTCTTGAATCATCAGAAAGAGTAATTCTCTATAAAAATAAATTATTGTTTTATTTTGTTCTATATTAGGATGTGGATATAACGGTAGCAGGACTTTTAGGCCCCAAGATGTTTTGGCCCTTAATTGATAAGATGTTTAGGCCCCAAGATGTTTAGGACCCAAGATGTTTAGGTACATATCTTAAGATGTTAGGGCACCAACCTCTTTATTTTTTTTTTGTTTAACATTATTGACTAATTTAATAGACTGAGATTGAGATTATCTCTTACAAATCTTTTATTGTATTTATAAATTTAAAAATATTTTTTCTTACTTAATTTTTATTGAATAAAATTTACATTAAAAAGTCCATAATATGCGTTTTATCTTTAAATAATTATCAAATTATTTTCAAATTCATAATCTTAATTTTATCAGATCTTAATTCCACTCAAAGCGTATTTGAATATTGCATAATTTTTATTCAACAAAGATAAAATAATGAGCATTTCTTTACCATGTGTTAAACCGCCATTACCATTAATTAAATTGTTAAAACAACATCCCCCCTCCACCCCAATATTCTGCTTCCTCTCTGAATAGGTGCTAATAAGAAGAGATATTATGAAGAGATCCTGCAATACAAAGGGGGTTTCACACCACTCTTGAGAAGTAAATTATGAAGAGACTAGTCTTCTTTAAGCAGTGATTTATCAAAATCTGTTATAAATATCACATATTCTATACATGTATGGGTTTTGTCATTGAAAATAATAAATTAACTCGAACATGAATTTAATGTGTATTTGCTTTGCATGCCTGTTAAATTTCATTAAAAGAATATTCCGAAAATATCCCTAAGAAATATATTTATCACCTGCATCTACAGTTAAGAATAAGCGTAATTATAACAGCCAAGTTGTATGATTGTCGAGATATATTTCTACTGGAATGATTACAGAAATAACTCGGTTGTGTTTGAGTAGAAAGTTGTTTCAGGGATTTTATCTGCTGCTGTGTGAAGAATATCAATGATAAAAGATTGTTTTTTTTAAATATTCAAACATTGTATAATTCCAATGATGATAGGCAAATAATTTTCGGATATGAATACTATAATGCATACCCTCATATAACTTTAATTTTGTGTTCTAGTCATGAATCTCATAATGGCAGCTCTGACATCGCAATTTTTATGTATTAATTTTCTCCAAAAACAAAACTGCATTTATTTGCTTAAAACTGCTCAAGAGATACATAATTAAATACATGTAGTATATTAAAAACAACAGGTGCCTAAACATCTTAAAATTGGTGCCTTAACATCTTGGGTCCTAAACGTCTTTGCTTGGGCCTAAACATCTTGGGTCCTAAACATCTTGGGGCCTAAACGTCTATAATTCGATATAACACTCTATCTCGCTTTACAATTTTCTGGGGTTTATGGATCATTTTTATGAAAGGAAAGTTGAAAGAATATCATATTTGATTTTCAAAGATAAAATCAATGATTGTGTATCGAACGGAAACTTGGTTGTTTTTAACTGTTAAAAAGTCCCTTTAGAAAATATTTAAGAAGCCATTTTCTTTTAATTTTAAGCGTTAGACAAAGAAAAGTCCTACCAATTTAATCGTAATATTTTGGGGGTGAAATCTCATATATCTAATTTGGCTTTAATTGTTTTTTCTAGAGTAAGAAGTCAGAAAAAATCCTAGGATATTTTGTTAATATTTAATTTTCATAATGTACCTGAACTTTGAGTGGTGTAATGTTCAAATCCTTATGCTGACACCATTTGATGGTCTGCAACGTCACCAGCCGCTATACATTGTTTTGTTGCTTTGTTAAAGAAGATGGAAACACGCCCTGGTCGGTTAAAGCAGCTTTTGCTACAATGAGACACTCTGGCAATGTCATCGAACTCGCTCAACACCATTCCATTCGCTGGAATCTTGTTGTCAAACGAAGGAACACGGAACAACTGTAAGGATTCTTGAACACCGAGAACACCATTTGCCATAAGGAAAACCAATGGTATCGCCAAAATTTGCAAAAGCGACAGCGTTATCTCTGTGTTGATTAGGTTACATATTCGTTTAAAGGAGACCCTTCTATATGTACTAATTCAATATTGGTTTGGAGAAATATTGATTATTTGATTGAAAAGAAAAAAAGTGAACACGGTTTTAGTTTAGAAAGCATTTAGTTTAACAGTTCAGTACAATTATATTTTGTATGTTTGATTCGAAATTATAAATAAGTAATAAGTAATAATTACTAATAAATAATAATGATCAATTAGTTTAGCTTAAATGGTCATATACATCATACATTTCGGCTCTATTTGACACTTGCATATTATAGAATGCAATAACTTGCATTTGACCCAAAATTCAATTTTGCTGCATTTACTTTTACAGTTCAGTACATTTATATTGTGCATGTTTGGTGCGAATTTATAAATTAGTATTAATAACTAATGAATAATAATGATCAATTGGTCTAGCAATAATGGTCATGGACATCTTTCATTTTCGCTCTATTTGACACTTGAATATTAAAGAATTCAATAACTTGCATTTGACGCAAAAATCAATTTGGTTGCATCTTTATGCACTACCATGTTTGCCTTTTATTGCAACAAATAATGAGATAAACAAGTTTGAAAACCAACCAGATTGTGGCCTTCGGCTTGGTTTCACAAAACTGTCGTAAGAGCTATCATAAAACCTACCGTAAAATTGTCTTAAGATTTGAGTTAATATGATATTCCGTAGCTCTTTAAGTCTTGTTTTATATAGCTATCTTAAGTACACATGTAAAGAGTCTTCAGACAATTCTTCAGATGAGCTTCATGCTTCTGTAACGTGCAACGCGCCCGAGTTGTTTGTTTTTTTTACTTATGTCGTACACCCAAGCGTTGTTTTAAGTCCGTTAACCTGTTACATGTAACTCAGATTTGTGTTGACTACGAGAACAATAATAACTATTTCCTAATAGTTGGATAACCACAAACTGTGGTCGACGGGTATCTCCCGCAAGTATCAGTCACGGTTGTCCTGCCTTCCATTTGATAATGTAATCACTGCGTTAACCTTGCGCTTCCTCTACTTAAGCATGTGGTGCCCCTCTATGTCTAGGCAGCTCTACTTGCAATGCCTTATGAAGGACTTGCATTCATGTGAACACAAACTCAGACAGAGCACAGTTATCAATTCCAAAATGCCTTATTCAGGTCGTATAAATGAGAATATACCGCTGTTAGTCTCTATTTTGGCTTCGAACGAACCGTAGCAATCAAATATGATGCATACAACGCAGTCTCCCTATGATCTGACAGTTCTGACATATAAATAGGTCATTAACATTCACTGTAGTGTTAAGTAAACGTTTGCCTATAGTTTTGGCAAAACTCAATCTCATTAAAATCAGCCGTTCTGATACGCTACCGCTCTCGAACATCTGAAACAAGCCGCTTAGAGGTCACGTCCGAACGACCTTTCGATAAGCCAATCAAATTGTGGCTAGCAAAACTCTGCCAGCAGATAATTTCCCATAAATCTGTGCGGTTATATTTATCTTGCTGTTACTTCACCCGATAGTCTTTAAGAGACGGGGATTCTCATTGGTCAAAAAGGTCACGACCGTATATTTAAATATTTAGATTGTCGGGTCATTCGGACGTGACCTCTAAGCGGCTTGTTTCAGATGTTCGAGAGCGGTAGCGTATCAGAACGGCTGATTTTAATCAGATTGGGCAAAACTACATGTAAAAATAAAGCCAATTTCATCACTCTTCCATATAAATTGTGCAAACCGTTGTATGCTCTTAAATAATATTCGATTTTGAACCAACTGAGCATCTTTTATATGCGCGGGAAGATGGAATTTTTCAATTATGGGACTAGATTGAGGCAAAATGACGGGAAGAGGGGCATTATCGAGAAAATGACAATTTCTAGAGTTGTAGAGGGTGGTGGTGTTTTAAATTCTAGCACAATTACAGAAGCCTTTTCATATTGTCCAAAGGGCTGTTTCTTTCTCTAAATACTCGTTGCAGTCATTATTACTTTGTTCGTTAAACAAATCTACAGGCTGGTGCCATTTTAAGTTTTGGCGTAGGACATTTATCTGGTTGCCTGAAGACTAAGGCAGTTCTTAAAGACCGAGAAAATAAGCACCGCCTTTAAATTTACCTGGTCAGTGTACCACTGTCAATCAAAAAAATTGATGCCCCAGATTGGATGTTAGAAAATGATTGACATTCGTTAACTCGTCCTGTGTATACTATGTCTAGCGCTCGCGACGATGGTGCAATTAACTTTTGTTTTTTTATGCATACCGTAACGATAAATCGCCATCTATTAGCACTATAATCAAAAGTAATATTAAAAGATATGAATGAAACATTTACTCGTACTTGGTCTATGTACCACTCCAAACGAGCTGATCACCAATAGTATGTCAAGATCACGTGGCGCCGATCATGCATCCATGAATACGTCATTTATTAATAAAGATGTTTGTGAATTATAAGGAATAAATACTGGTAGTTAAATGAAATCTAATATTGCGTCCACGATTTATATCGTTAGTTATCACATTTCTTTCAGAAATTCCACGAGCCGAAATCGGAAAAGAAACAAGTACAGACAACTCTGGTACATGCGCAGCTGGTAAAATTATTGTGCACTTTAATTTAATAGCTGATCGGAAAAAAATTAAGAGCGTTTGTTGCAATGTTGCATTAAAATAGTATATGAGTACGGTGGGATAATCGTATAATGCACAAAACATCACGATATTTTCTCAGTAAATCCCGTCAGAAATTTGTTCAATTAAACGAGAGATTTTGCCCATGTCGCACGCGGTTATTCATGTCTTTATATTAATTTCAACGATCGACAATTTGTTTAATAAGTACATATAAATGCGATATTTTTTTAGATCATCGGAAAAACTCTGTTGAGAGCATCTTAATACCCCGTATATAAAGACATGTATACACAAGCGAGCGCGTTTTTCTCGGGGCTTCACACCTCTTTCAGAATAGGCTCCACCCCCCACCTGAACATACCTGAGGTAAACCGACCGGTTAAAACCCTCGGCCTTTAAGAAGATATGACAGATGATATGCAAATATATATATTTAATGACAAAGTATGGTCTTAAAACAGGTCTTGCACAGTCATAAAATTGTTTTGTAAAACAGGCCCCTGAACGTTTACGAAAAAGGTATAACCTTGCGTAACAGATGTTCATTAAATATTTTGTGATAAGCAACACACTGCTATAAAATCCACATTACGTGCTTGCACAGTTTGAATCCAATTCATTTTGTGGTGATTTTTTAAGAAGATTTTTATTTAAGTTTAAATTATATGTAACATTAGTTTTACAGCTCTTTTATCTTCGTCATCAAACGACCTGACATATTTTGTGTTTTAATCGTACAAACATAGAAAAAATATATCTTTGTCATGTTTTAAACCTTTACATTAAGTAGTTAAGTGTTATCAGTCTTAGATTGTATGGTCGCGAACGGAAATCAATGGCTGTCGAGGTGTTTTCCTGAAAACTGTAAAGGCCACTAAAAAAACAATTATCGTGGCTTGAGCCAGGTTTTTTTATTCACTTTACTTCAGGACCTAAGTGTTTAATATTTATGTCCCCCTCCTTCGAAGAAGGTAGGGCATATTGCTTTGCTGCTGTCTGTCGGTCTGTCGGTCGGTCGGTCTGTCGGTCGTTTGGTCCACCAATGGTTTCCGTTTATTTTCTTTGCAGAGTTTGCACATACTGAAATCAAATTTGATATACAGATTTATCATAAGATTATCTAGGTCAAGTTTCATTTGTGGTACGATCGAACATTTTTTTTTTTACAGATTTATGCCCTTTGGACCTCCAAAAAACATTCCAATCATTTACAGTTTCCGTTCATTTTCTTCGAAAAAGTTGCACATACTGAAATCAAAGATTAGAGCCACTAAGCATTAAAAAGTGCCTTAAAAATTTCACAAAACTCAAGTTTGAAACAATACAAATTGTAATTACTTATAATGTAGGGCACAATATTCTGCTTCTATGCATATGTCATTTTTTCACCTCGGCCCCAGCGTTTAGCACATGCGCATCATCAAACATACAATGGTCGTTAAAATAGCTGAAAATTGTAGATTTTACTGCAGTATTTCCCAAATTTGAATGTGGACACCCTTGAGTACCTCTTTGAAACTTTTAAAACTAAGAGATATTGCAAAAATGCCACTGCTTGCAAAATTTCTTAGAGGTACTCAAGTGTTGCCAATATGTATTTTACAAATTTTGACAATTTTAGTAACAGAAAATGAAACAGACCACTTTATTTTAGGGTAATTATTTGCTTATTTTTTATTGAAATAGCAAAAATTAATTTATAACGATTAAAAATTACTTGTGATTATTTACAAAATCATCATTTTATTGAATATTTGAGGAAGAAATGCATATAAACTGAACTTTCACATGTTTTATCTAGTAATTTTATATTGTGTATTCATGCTTACATCGTGCATCATCAATGACGCCATAGTTTGACGCTTGCGACGTCAGTTGAATCTGTACATGGAATCTTCAGTTCTTTCAGTATTTTGCCAATAGAACTTACCAGTAAAGTCTGCATGCTTTAAAAGCATTATTTCTATGTACACGGTATTATTCAATTGCAGTAGAATATAAGATACATGAACATTGTTAACAAACAGAAAAAAATTATGGCAAAGTTAGTATTGCAGGTACGTTGATGGCGACAAATAAGTAAATATTTCTATACCTTTGTGTAGAATAAGCGATAGCATGTATAAGTAGCTAGTTGTGGGGGTTTTTTTGTCAAACAGTTAAATGCATCAAACGAAAAGAAAGATGCAAGCGAGTTTTTAAAACTTGTTACACAAGTGTTTCTGAATACTACAAGAGAAGGACAGTCGATATCACGTGTAAACATGTACATGTATGATAATCTTAACTTATTCTGTCAAAAAACTTGATTATTTAATTCCCAAGTACATCTATAATTGAATATTAAGCCATCATCCCTTGCATAAAACAACCTTGCCAATGCATTTGTCATTACGTTATCAGCCACCTGTTGATTCGTCGCGTGGTCAATGTATTTCCGGTGAACCGTTACATGCAGTTATTGTAAGATTGATCGTGTCCCGTTTCGATGAAGACGACTTTTCTTATACACAGCTTAGAATACATTATCAGCATGTGCACTATATAGAAGTTTAATCCTAATTGTGATGTCTTTGATGATAATTCGTCCAAAAAAATAACAAATTGTAACCAGATAGCCATGCTATGACCTTGATTTGTTAGTATCACAAATTGGTCACTATGATACTTATGTATACCTAGATACTGCGCAATGAATTGTGGTAATGATAACTAACAGAATGAACTCTGTGACTCTTGTAGCACTGCGTAGTATTCCTAAATGATGTTATGAAACCAGGTGCATAATACGGGCATAATAATATCCAAACTGAGAGTTTATAAATAAGTGTCATATTTGGCGATTCTGTGTCTGCATCGATAGCTCTGGTACTCTATACTGAGTCATGTATTGCCTATTCTGTATAACCTTTGTAACCTTTTAAACCATGAACTCATGTATACTTTATATAGGATATTTTAAAATTGTACGCAAGCGATGCGTCATATAAAGGCGGGACACTCAAAGTCTGCATCCAAATACTCTTAGTCCTAAATGAGGCTAATTAATTCTGGCACAGTAAAAATCCAAACTGAAACTATATAAACAAGTTATCAACAAATTGTCATATTTGGCATACTGTGTCCGCAATGAAGGCCCTGATATTCCAAGTTAATCCTGCTATTTAACCTTTGTAACCTTTAAGCCATATATGAATGAATGTATTATGCGTAAGCGATGCATCACACCAAGGTGGGGACTCAGAGACTCGGACTCTGAGACTCAAATTAAAACCTGCAACACAATGTTCTTCCTGACAGTTCTGACAGTTTTGTTGCTTTATTTTGAAATAAAATATAATTCTGGAATTTGAACACTAAATGTTCACTCATGATCATCGCAGATGGGCTGGACTGGTCAGAACTGTCAATCATAAGTAAAATGTTATATATGCTTATGTAAAATGATGTTAGACAGATTTTTGATTTTTGGATTAATAATTTGTTTTAGATCTTTCATTTTTGGCCTTATAAATTTGATTTTGGATTAAGAGAGATCTTATATTTTTTGGACTTAGAATTTTATTTGGATTTGAAATAAGAGTTTTTGATTTAGATTTTAAATTTGAGATTTTTGATGCTTTTAATTGATGTAATTTTAACTATACGATCAAGCTGATTAATTAACTACTGGTAAAAAGAAGTACTGGACTTCGTGGTTATTGAGCTTGAGTTGCATCTCCAAGAGATAACCAAGGTGGAATGCTTACAAATCACCCTAAATGGAACATCGGTAACTTTTGCCAAAATTGAAATTTTCGTCGAATATTTTTTGCGTACTAAATCTAAATAAAGTTTGCCTTGTATGGCATATAAAAAGAATTCAGTAGATTGCCGGTACCTTTCTGAAAAAAAATAAAACAACGATGAGTGCAGAGAGATTTGAAATGGTATTTGTTTCTATTTATCCTCCCCACCCAATAAAAAAATCAATCGGCCGAGTTTATTACAAATCTATAAAATTATTACACAAATTCTACATGTTGCTATGAATTCGGCTTTTCAAGACAATTTTACGACATTATTCATGTGCTACTGCTTGGCTTTGAAAAATCAACTGTTTTATAAAAACGTTTATTGTAACCTATCTTCGCTTCCAAATAGTGAATCCACATATCTCTCTCTCTCTCTCTCTCTCTCTCTCTCTCTCTCTCTCTGAAATATGATCTTAATTCTCAAAACATTTAGGGATGGTTTATCACTGATAACAATTCTCAAAAGACATATGCATATTACTAGAAAATGAAATGTAAATGAATAGACGTTATGTAACGGCATTTATAAGAAAAAAATAATTCATAAAATAGTTTTTGAGAAATCGATATTCTTTTTTTATTTAATTAATGAACATTAAAACACTGCTGGGATGTCATTCCTTTGTTCCAGCAGTCAAAAAATTTAATTGTGACAGTCCGATATTAGTGAGCTTCTTAATATCAGAAGGTATAAGCGGGTTATGTATTTTTCTATCTGCAATGCTGCCACCAAACACAAGGAACGTATTTTACCATATATTTACATCTGCCTCTGATTTTTAATTTAATGAATTATCCATAAAGATTAGTTAAAATTACGTAAATTAACAATCTTTTCGACCAAAACCTAACCCAGAAGGAACAGTTAATTTCTCCATTTATGGGAAGGTTACTATATTTAATTAGTTCATGTCGTTTTACTCGATCGCGTAGATTTCTCGCTTGTCAGTTCAAAACTGTATAAACTACAATCGATGTTCTTAAGAAATAAAGCGGGGAAAACACCTAGATGATGTGAATATAAATCTGTGCCTTAGCGATACTTTTAATGTTACACATGTTTATCTGATGAAATAAACACCGGATGCTGAAGGAGAGTACACTACGTCGAAAAAATATCGATAGGGTTTTGTTTATAAGAAATAAACTAAGTCTGTTGAACGAAACTCTTTTAAATAAGCCATTTTTGAAGCATTTATTTTAGATAACTATAGTTGTTGTGATTTTGTTGTGACTTAAATGGCTCAGTGCTTCAGGCATTATACATCTTGTATAATTGAATATTTTAGGCTGAGGGTTCGATACCACCAACGCTTAAGGTAATTGTTTGCATCGGGTTTGTTAAAATATTCCAAATGATCATAGTTAGATTTTTTTCTTTTGCAAATTGTATTACATATGCAAAACAAAATAAAAATTGTATTTTATGACAAATAAAATTGGCATGTGTCTCGTTTTATTCACTCATCTTCTTTCAGTGATAGCAAATGGTATATGCAACATTATGCAAAATTAACAACCATTCAACGTGTAAAAAAGCCCCAAAACAAATAAAACAATTTATGAACCACCAATTGGATTGCATGGCGGTAATGCATGTGTTAACCGAAAGAGCTGCCGGTAATGATTAAACTCATTATAAGCACAAAATAGTTTTGTTATGATATCTTTATTTATTTGTTAAGTTTTTAAAGAACAATTGTCAGAAATAACGATTTTTATAAAATGAAACAGTGCCTTCTACAATGCCAGGTTTAGTTATGCTTAACATACGACATTTTCAAGTATGCATGGTTGAGAAGTGATCCTTTGAAAAATGCAACATTCTCATGCCATCCGTTACAGTTGTAATCTGACCACGACCTTCAAAACCCGACGAATCTTTCACAAACGTAGAATCTTCGTTCATTCAAGCAATTATAATCATCCCACATATAATTGAAATAAGCTGCTATACAAACACAGTCTTGGTTGCCGTCGTTGTTAGGGTTTCCACTGCTGAAATTAGTGAAAGTAACGGCTTCAAGCGAAGAAAGGAACACCCATTCGTTTTCTTGAAATGCATCTGTCACACCAATCAGTAAAGCTTTGAAAAAAGGTAAAAATAAGAGCAACAAGATTACAAAAATGATAACAGCAACCAAATCATAAAATAAATCATACCTGACGTAATTTATTTGTTTGAATTGATATGTATTGTATAGTACCCGCAATGTCATTACACTTACATTCACAATTAGTGTATCAATCCTATCGTATAATGCGTGCATACTGCTCTGTCGTGCGTTAATCCTATCTTATCGTGAGTTAATCCTATCAGGTTTATTGTTCAATTTTAACAATGTTTCCGTTTATCCTATCGTGTTAATCGTTTCGTGCCTTTTCATAAGCAAAATTATTCATTTCAAAGTTAAAAGTCGTTCAGTGTGTTGTATTAGATAATTTATTGAAGAAAAAATGTAACATTCTAACCTATACTAATTTCATAATTTGTTGGTTCTAAATTAAAGACTATTAGATGTAAATCATATCTGTAAGAAGTGTAGATGAAAAATTAATGTAAACTATCGAAGTTCTTAGAAACAAATTAATATATTTACTTGTATAACGAATATTTTAAATCGTACGCGGAGTGAATACCTGCGTGAACACTAATTGTATGTAAAAATATGTTTTACGGTGCGACCGTTGGGCGAGCGCAGCCTATGCATGATTAAATATGTTATATACGCATCAATATAATAAATTAATTATTAAATAGAATGATTTTACAAATTGATGCAAAAAAGTAAATGAATTTAAATACAAATTAAATTCAGTTTATCTTCTTTTTATTATCCATTTTTTACGCTACAGTATATAAGCAATACTTCCAGGGATTTTTTTTTATTGATTTATGATTTTATGAGTACTGTAGAAATAGCTTAATCTGAGATAAATGTCGTTGAATAATAAAGATTTGAACATAATGTTCAATTCAGATTTATTTCCTCTTAAAAAGTGATTGTTACGTCAGGTCACCTTGGCATATTGGGTTTTATAGTGTTGTCTGGTAGGCTTTACTTATAAAAACTCCCCTCACCCCCGAAAATCAAGGGTCAGGAATACTCGAAATTTTCCGAAAATCACCGGAATCCTCTTAAAATCTATTAAATGTGAACATTCAAATGAGTGCAAGTTACAATTGTTTCATATCTCTGAAGAAATGTTCACATTGGTTAGCTTTTTCATGATTTTGAGAGGATATAATATTTCGGTTATTGAATTTACAGTAATTATAGTTAGAGTTTTTTCCCTTATTTAAACATAATTGTGACGTCAGAGTTCACGTCTGTTTTGTGTCGTCTGGCTCTTTAAAAACTCTCCTGATTATTAAAACTACGCATAGTATACTGTTTTATTGACTTAAAAGCATGACAGTCTTGCAATTACATATTTTATCTGGTTCTTTAAAGTTCTACTTTGATTCTCGCGAGAACGCCATTTGCAATGCTTGGAATTGCATTGTGTGTCAAAATTAACTGACGCCGAAAAATTCTGACTGATCAATGTGCAAAAAAACTATTGTGACGTCAATCGATTGAATTTGAAAGTGTACAGAGGTTAAAGGGCGATAATTCCGTTAATCTTATGTAATGGAATTATGTACGTTGCATACATGATTGTATATCCGTGTACATTGTGTCAGCAGTATATTTACAATGCATGTACATAGTCTTTAATTGTTTTTATCTTACTTTTCTCGTGAGAGCGTAAAATGGGAAACCATATTTACAGGCAACTGCTGGTCTTATAAAATCAGGGCATTACTGGTCCGAGTAACTGATGCCACAAAAATCCGTTGAATGAATGTGCAATCGTTCTGAATTTTCTATTCACACACGCCTTGCGGATACAGCTCGCTTCGCTCGCAGGCGCTGTGCGCCGGCGAGCTGTGCTCGCTTTAATTCGTTTTTTATGCATCATTTTGTACAGAAACAAATGTATTTATGATATATTTCATATTTATTTATAATAAGAGTTGTATTTTAAGTGAATCCACTATTTTCCGTACGTGTGATTTGATATCTTGATGAGATTTATTGCATGAGGATTTAATTCTATTTCAAATATTTTTGAGTGATTTCGAAGGGAGTCGTCTCATATGGGAATTCGTTGAAAATATTTACTTGTTTCCCGTATTTTTTTAAAATCTACCATAGATATACCAATAATTTAACTATATGAAAACTATTGTAAAAAGTCACTAAATGATTAAACCGCCTGGTTTGGTACAGGTTACACTGTGTTAAGGTTGTTTTTTTGTGATCGGCTTCGGCCGATCACAGTTGTGTCCATATGAGGCATCCGGCAAATTTTACTATTTGCGCACGCATTGCGCCTTGCACTACTTTATTTTCTTTGCAATGACAGCCTCATTTAAATCTTCAATTACACGTAGAATACTAAATAAACGTTACTCTTATCCGTATGCATTGAAATTAAAACATTTATACAGTTACATACAAACTGATTCTAATCACGTTTGTCTTCACATATGCGTAAGAATATTTATCGGAAGTACATTTCGTCTACTAAAAGTAATTCTATTTCGGAACGGAGTAAAGTGAAGTCGTACCCAAACTGACTCGTACCCAAACAGACTCCTACTCCATTGTCCGGGGATAAACATGATATTTGGATTGTAAATACAAAGATAAGCTGTTAAAGTTAGGTTTTGGATTAATTACAATTTAGAAGTTACAAGATACGGTAATTGAATGTAGTATTTTGGTTATCTTCAAACAAAGTTTAATATCATCTCCTTAAAGCTTGCCAAATAGTTTCCTATATATCAACATTTGATAGAAAATTTTCGTTTACATGCAATCTTATCTTTTTTTTTCAAAAAATGTTAATTATATTGGAAATCAACAAAAAATGTAGCGGAATGCTTTTGCATTACATTAACAAAGCTGACCAAAGATAATAGCCAACATGCCGATCATTCCTTTAAAAGGAATACTTGTTTTAATGCTCCATCTCATTGGCATTTTGTGGTATAGATAAGCTTAACAAAATTAAACGTTATAGAAAAAAAAACTATTTAAAAACCGCTTATATGCTTATTTTGATGCCCCGTCAATGAATTCTAAGTAAATAACCATTGGCACGTCGAATTTATTAGCGAGCCAAGCTTTTCCTTTGACTTTATGCATGGTTTGCAATACCGTAACACGGTCCTGTCGTAAGCTCCATTTTAGCATTTTTCAGATTAAGAAAATAAAACTACACTTCTTTATCTCAAAATGTTAATTTTGAAAAAAAACACAATACAAAGGAAAGTTATAACTTTACAACTACAACTGTATGAAACAAATGATGCACAATGTCATGCGTACTCGAAGTGTACTCGGCCTCGTTAAGCAAAAAAAAAAATGTTTGATAATGAATGGACTTTACTCATGCCAAAAAGCAAAATATATTATAGCGGTTATCGCTGTATTGCGTTACTATGAAGGAATATAAAGTTATTATTGTTAAATGTTTGTGAGTTGATTAAGTTAATGGTATACTTTTTTCTGTACAAATTAGATTATGTACATGAATCAAAACAATTTTCGAATTTGTAGGCGAAACTGGTACTTTGAGTATTCTTACTTTTGTTTTCCCTGATAGCGATGTCTGTTACAAATCTGCCCTCTTCCAATGTCTCTAGCTCAACAAGTTTGGATCCATGTTCTTTACAGCTTTTCTATTATCAAAAAATATTGGTGTTGATACATATGCATACTCAAATATACATTATTCATGTAAAGAATTGTATTGAAAACAAATTAGTGTAGTAGTATATTGCATATAAGCTAGAATGTATAAATGAATATACAATTAAAGTAGGGAGGATGGTCAATAAATTTGCCATTAGGTCTACTTTAACTTTTAAGACATGATTTTTAGGCCATTAACTTTTATTTTAAAAAATCCTTATAATTTATCTTTAAGATTTGAATATTTTACAATAGTTTTATACAATGCTTTTCTTCTAAAGGAGGTTACTATTATAGTTGAAACATGGCCAGGACCAGCCAGACCTCTGACGATACAGTGAAAGTTAACACGATGTAGACAAGATCTACAGGACTTTCAGAGATATCCATTATGCCAAGCACAGTTCTACCTATTGAATACATGGCATATCCACTCACTTTATTGCTTATCTACATTTTGTATAAATCTTCTGAACAGTTACATAGTACACAAGCCGAAGGCGAAGAAATGTGTAAGTAATAATTGATTACAATTATTCTATTACGATTAGTATAACCTTTCAAAAAACTAATGTTAGTCGTGTACCAGGTATGAACCGTAATAAACAGTTCGGTTTGCAAATTCGACTCGCTTATATATGTCACAGGTGGTGAAAAGTCAAGTCTCAACCGGGACTCGAACCCAGGGCCTCTGGCGTACCGTGCCACTGCTCTAACCATTGAGCTACTGAGACCGATATATTGACTGACAGTCACACACCTGTTAACCCGGTGACATACAAATGTAATAGGAAAGGAGGAATGAGCATATACATACATTAAAAACATGTGGCTGGACCGGGAAACGAACCCGGGACCCCTGCATCTCTAGTCAGAAGCTCTACCACTGAGCTATTCAGGCCGATATCCACGCTCCATACAGCCCCATTTACTACATTATGTCACCGGGTTAACAGGTGTGTGACTGTCAGTCAATATATCGGGTCTCAGTAGCTCAGTGGTTAGAGCACTGGCACGGTATCATGCCGCATGATATGTTAATGAGTTGTATCCGATCATTTTCATTTCTACATATGCGAATTGTCTATTTACATAATAGTGGTGTTGTGCGCATGTACTATGCTTAAATAGTAGTCAGGGGTTGATACATAGTGCACATGTTTCAAACCTTGACTACTATTTAGGAGTACATTCACAACACTACTGTCATTATTATGCTGACTGTGTTATACTGATGTGCCTTGCTGTTACGTTTAAGTGTTGTGTATAACTAGTCCCTAAACAATTTCGTCGTAAAAGCAAGCGTTTGCTCTTTCAATTAATTGATTTTGATTATTCATTAAATAATAAATTGCTGTACAATCAAGAAAAATCAATCCACGTTTGGGGGGTTTTCCCAAGAAATGGGACACGATTTTCCTGTCCGAGAAAACTCTTGTTGTTTAGCAGTGCTTTTTTAAATCATTTTAAATTTAATTTTTTAATTCAAAATAGCGTTTTCATGTCTCTCATGCAACAATTTCTTTCAAATGTTTAATCAATTTATTTAAAATTTTATTAGAAACTTTAACTTTAAAATCCCCGTCAATAATGAAGATTTTATGTATAGATTATCATTTTTGATCGTTTGACGTCAAATGTATGTAGCGTCGTTTCATTTACAATTATTATTTAAAATCTCGCTAATTATTCATAAACTGCTGTGGCGTATTCGGTAGCGCATTTGGCTATTGTTCTTAAGGCAAATGAGTTTGATACCCGCTCTTGGCGCTATTGTCGCTCTTAAGATTTTCCTACAAAACATCCACCGTGCTCATTTTTGGCATAGTATGCACTATACATAAACCCATTGTATTCTATGCGAAAATAGATGAGTAATGAATATATAATGGAAAAACTTACAGAAAGCATAATTATTCGAACTTTTAATATTAATTGTACAGCGAGTTTTTACAATTCATAGTACACACTAAGCAAATGACATGTATAACAGAATCTTTGCGGTGCTAATAAACTATAACTTACATACGAATTGAATTAATTGATTTAAATTCCGTAGAAATGATGAAGTGAAATCGACTTCAATTGCTAAAATCATGACGCTTTTAAATACATCTAAAGGAAGGAGTTTTCTCATATTTGGTGACATGAAAAATTCACGATTTTTCATCAAATCAATCAGTGTTAATTAGTCCTTACAAACAGAAATATATAGCAGGTTCAAGTAAATGTTCTACCAAACCTCTCTCTTTACTCCTTACTAAAATTCTTACAGAAGTTAAGGAGAAGCTTCAAGAGTACTGTACAACAATCTACTCCAGAACTGGTGTAAATCAGATGTGTATACTAAAAAACTCTAAAGAATTATTAGAAACTTTGAGGTCACAAAATCTTACCAAAATCAATAGCACCAAAACGTACGATTTTTCAACGCTTTATACAACCATTCCCCACGACAAATTAAAATCTAGACTTTTTGATATCATCGACAGTTGTTTCTTTAATAAAAATGGAAGTCGTAAAAATGCTTATCTTGTCATTAGAATCTTAAAAACTATTTTGTTAAAAACCATTCTGATTGCACACACAAGTACTCTGAAGTTGACATTAAAATGATGCTTGAATTTCTGATAGACAACATCTATGTAGTTTTTGGAAATCAAGTCTTCCAACAATCTGTTGGAATTCCAATGGGTACCAATTGCGCCCCATTGTTAGCAGACCTATTTTTGTATTCTTATGAAGCAGAATTTATTAAAAAACTTGTACGTGAAAAAAATAAATCACTCACTGTGGCCTTCAACTCAACATTTAGGTATATCGACGACGTATTATCAATTAACAATTGTTATTTCCATACTTACGTCGACTCGATATATCCCAGTGAACTTGAAATAAAAGATACCACAGAGTCAGCGTCATGTTTCATATTTGGATATTTTACTGGAAATGGACATTGATGGTAACCTAACAACAAAACTTTATGATAAACGCGATGACTTCAATTTTTCTATAGTCAACTTTCCTTACTTATGTAGCAATATACCTTCATCACCTGCATATGGTGTTTTTTGTCTCTCAGTTAATTCGATACGCAAGGGCATGCTCTTCGTATGAACAGTTTCTAAGACGAGGCAAGCTACTAACAAACAAGTTGATAAAACAGGACTATCAACAGTCTCGTTTAAAGTCATCTTTTCGTAAGTTCTATGGTAGATACGACGACCTTGTCAGCAAATACAATCTTCCACTGAGTCGCATGCTGACTGACGTTTTTCATACTAATTGTTAGACCATAATTAATTACCTAATTGTCTACGGACTTTTGCGGTTTTTATTTTCCCGAATACGACAAAGAGCACACGGCGGGTGTGACCGGTCAGCAGAGGATGCTCACTCCTTCTAGGCACCTGATCCTACCTCCAATTTAATGGAGGTCCGTGTTTGCTCCAGGTTTGTATTTTGACCATCACAAACAAACCAGATCATCAACGTATCGTTTTTTTCCTATTATGACATTTCCCGATTTTGACATTTACTTCGATTATGACATGCCTAATTGTGACAAGGAGCACACGGCGGGTGCGACCGGTCAGCAGAGGATGCTTACTCCTCCTAGACACCTGATCCTACCTCTATCTTGGAGGTCCGTGTTGCTCTGCTTTGAATTTGTAATTCGTTTTATGGATTTTTGAGATGGCTGACGGTTTGTTATTGTCATTTTTTCATCAGACAATATTATCAAGTTATGTAGGCTATATTACCAATTATGTGGACAATATTTCAAAGTTATGAAGACAGTATAACCAATTTATGTCGACAGTATTTCCAAGTTATGTAGACAGTATTTCCAAGTTATGTAGAGAGTATTTCCAAGTTAGGCAGACAGTATAACCAAGTTATGTAGACAATATTTGCTAAGTTAGGTAGACAATATTATCATGTTATGTGAACAAATTGACCAGGTAATGTTGACAATATTACAAAGTTATGGTGTCATTTAAATGTTTGACCATACTATTTTTTCTAACATGATCATTTGAAGTCATTGTGATTTCAATCATCACAACATAATATTTATTTTAAAATATATATTTTTCTAATCACGTGAAAACTACACTATTACGTTATGGTGGATTATTGTCAAGATTTGATATAATAATTTGGTATTATTAAATTGTAAAATGTGACTTTCATTTGATAGACCTCGTTAAGAGCCTAATGTAACAGACAAATATGAACTGTTTTTATGGAATGGAGTAATATGTACTGTCAAATTAAAATATAAAATTAAACTTAAATAAAATTTGTTTGAACCAAAATATATTGTTCATTTTTATATGCTTCTATTACTGACACTGTGCCGGATCATTATGCAAGAGCCAAGATTGCATTTTTGCACCCGTCTAGGCTGCATGTATCGAACAATTCAAATTTGTCATTTGATAGACCGTTTCTTAAAGAGCTTATAACCACCTTTGATTTGAAGTTATCTCACCCGTCAGGTGAGATATTTATCTTTAAAAAATAAATTCCCACAGGAAGGTAAATTTCCTATTAGATAAACAATTTTCCTACAGGATATTTTGACTTTCCAACCCGAATTAAAGAATTTCCTTATGGAATTAAATTGTGGTTGGATTAGAACAAAACTCTCATATGCTTTTAAAATCCGATAGGAAATCTTAGTTTCCTACAGGAAAACTACCTGTCAGAATCAAATTCCAACAGGAAATTCTTGTCTCTTTTAGGAAAATACAATTCCTATAGGCTTTTAAGAAAATCAAACAAGATTTTTTAATATTTCCTGTAGGAAAAATATTTCTCCTATGGGAATTGTTATTTTCCTATGAGAGATTAAACTGTTTAGGTATATATCTCACCGGACAGGTGAGACGCACCAAAAACAAAAGTGGTTATACAATCTGTAGACAATGATCTATCATTTGGTATATATGAATTTTTAGGAAACTGCATTATAAGCGGGTGCAAAATTGCCATCTTGGCAATGGCATAATTATCCGACACAGTGTTTACTTAGGATTTTTTTCTTTGTTTAATAACTATGAAGATACTGCATATTAGTATAGATAGACAAAAAGCAAATAATTTGACCATTTAATAGGAGAGATTTTACTGACTTTGAAGATTATTTTACTCATCTTTAACTAAAGAATGAATGTTTATAAAACTTAGCATGAATTACAAAGGTTTAAAAGAAATCATATTAAGTTATAAAATTTTTAAACCCAGGTCCTTAATACGTTTTATGGTTAAAACAAAATCATGTATGAATGTTTAAAAAATATTAATCAAAATCGTTATTGTACAGCAATTTTATTAGAAAAAAAACTTGTTTTTTTCTGTCATTGCTCTTCCCAAAAAAAGTCTTTTGTTAGATGTTATACTTTGTTGACATATTTTATGCCATACAATTGTGACAACTCGATAAATCTATGAACTTGTTTATCCTTTATATTGCATAATTATTGACATTTATAAGAATAAACTGACACTATTTTACAAGTCGGGGAAAAAACTCCTTAATCAATGAATATTTGATTAAATCCCACAAACAGTGAAACTATACCTGGGTTTGGTACAGGTATGCTTCTTCTTTTATCAGCAGATACTGTGATTGACCAAACTTCAGCCATTTATTGACATCTTAAAGATAAATAACACATGTACAGTTTATATATTACCACTGTCATATTATTTATATCATATCAAACATGTAACATACGTAAACCTAGAGCGTGTTTTTTAAGATATCAAGGTAAACTTTATGTTATGCATTTTATAAAAGGTGCTTTTACTGGGACGAAAATGAACTAGAATTTCAATATGAGCTGAAACGGCATCGTCTTTAAACATTTATACACATAACTTTCAAGATTTGATAGACACGTGCATTGCCACGTGTCATTTGTCAGCATATGAATCTACATAACTACATATAAAACTATAACTATTCAGTACAAGAACTTAATACTTTATTGCTTAATTAAAACATGTACATGTAAAATACGATTATGATATAAAAAACAACAACAACAACAAAAAAACAAAACTAAATGTTCTATCTTTAAACTAAATTGGCTTCTTGGGGCTACTCAACAAACCTAAACAATAGCAAAGAAACCTGGGGGGGAGCCCGGCAGGTTCTGAGTAATTTGATTCTAAGAACGATGGCGAGAAAACCCCGGGGGGAGCCCTGCAGGGTCTGCCATATCTAATGACTGAGGATGAAAACGAAACAAACCCTGGGGAGATCCCAGCAGGGTTTGCAGCTGACTAATAAACGGTCAATACATTAACAGAATTCCAAATTTCTAAAGTTTTCCGACCCTGGGGGGAGCCCGGCAGGGTAAAAAACAGCACCTGGGGGGAGCCCGGCAGGTAAGCTGATATTCAAACTGAACTACCACAAAATAATGTATCATAATAGATACATTTGACAAATTTATCTTAAATATAATAAACATATGCCTAAAGTGTTAATGGAATAAATTTGAATTGGTGCTTAAAAAGGCTAGCAAGAAAACATGTATTTACATTTCTTTTCTTTTTTTTTTAAGTCAAGTAGCCCAATATGGAGAAAAATATACATATATGAAAACATATTACATGTAATTATTCCGTATTTTGTTACAGAATCGAAAATAACATTATAATTTCAACCAAGTGTCTAAATAATAGTACAGAAAAAAGAAAAAAACATAAACAAGGTGATGAGTATTATCTTAGAAGATATACACAATATGGATTTCCAATGATTGGAGTCGAGGGGGATGGTGGGTGGGTTATTTGAGTATTTGCACTGCATGCAACGCTTCACCATCTGAATCAATTCTGACCATGCGGGCTTAATCTGCACACGTTTCATGAGCTCAAACCACGTGACCATTGGTCGTTAAATTAAAACTACACTGTTTATTATTTTGGTAAGAAAGTGAATAACATGTCTGTATCGTTTGCTATCCAAGGAAACCAGATGTTGATACTGGACATTTAACGCGTGAGAACATTGGCCAGCGGAGAGGGGTTAATAGCTCGTATGTACGCACATAAATAAAAATCTCGGAAGTCAGTTCTGAATGTTTGGATATTAATTTACACATTAATTTTGCTTCGTAGTATCTTAAACTTCAAAATTGTGTATAAACTAATATTAAATAAATATACATTAAGAAAGGGTAATGCTCTACTTTGTTCCATATTAGAGTGTGGATGTTAGGCATTAAAAATTGTCATTGTTACACCCTCCACTTATCCGGGTTTCTTTTTATGTCATTTTCTATCAAAGTAAAGTAAAAGGAAAATCATCGGAACTTAGCAGATTTATAATATTTGATCTACAGGGATAAAGTCGATGATTGTGTATTGAACGGAAACTTCGTTCATAATTTTAAATTGTTTAAAGTTTCTAACAAAATGTTTAACAAACCACATTATTTTAAATAGAAGCGCTAGACTTATAACACTTACTACCAAATATGTTGTAACTTAGAAAGTAGCATATTGGGATAAAACCCAATATATCCAAAAAAGAGTTAACTGTTTTTTCTAGAGTAAGGAGTCAGAAAAAGTACTATGCTGTTTTGTTAATGATATTACATAATGTACCTGGATTTTGAGTTGTGTAATGTTGAAATCCTAGTGCTGACACCATTTGATGGTCTGAAACGTCACCAGCCGCTATACATTGTTTAGTTGCTCTGTTAAAGAAGATGGAAACACACCCTGGTCGGTTAAAACAGCTTTTGCTACACTGAGACACACTGGCAATGTCATCGAACTCGCTCAACACCATTCCACTCTCTGGAATCTTGTGGTCAAACGAAGGAACACGGAACAACTGTAAGGATTCTTGAACACCGAGAACACCATTTGCCATAAGGTAAACCAATGGTATCGCCAAAATTTGCAAAAGCGACATCGTTATCACTGTGTTGATTAGGTAACGTTTAATGGAGAATCTTCTCAACAACAGTTATTTTATATTGGTTTGGAGGAATATTGATTAATTGATTGAACTGAAAACAAGTATACACAATTTTGACTCAAATATTACATTAATGAAATAATAATTATAAATTAGTCTTACTTTATATGTTAATGGAATTTTTACAGTTTGGCTCTATTTCAGACTTGAATTTATCAAATGCAATGACATGCATTTCACGCAAAAATCAAATTGCGGTGTCTTTATTGCGCTAGTATAATTGCGTTTGATTGTAGCATCTAATGATAGAAACAAGTTCGATTAAAACACATTAGATGGTGGCCTTCGGCTGGGAGTCAGAAAACTATCGCAAGATCTATCATATGGCATATTGTAAGATTGTCTTCAGATTTGACTTATACTGAGATAAAGATGGTCTTCAGATATTTCAGTTCTGTTTGACAAAGCTATCTTAGGTGTAAGAGACGTATGACAATTTCAAATACCGGATCTGACCTAGTTAGATGTACACACGGACGGTAATTAAGCATTTACATGTATAAGGAAGCAGGCCACAACCACAAACTGATAACACTGCATGATTCCGTATACTGTTACATTGTACTAAAAAGTTTCATTACGAAATGTTAACAATATTAGATAATCTTGCAAATAAGTTTTTTTTTCCTTTCCGTTTATTTTTAGTGAATCTTATGCTCTGAAATAATATTTGATTTTGCACCATTAAATTACTTTTTCCCTAAATACCCGTTTTCGTCATAAGAGTTTTCTGCGTTTGAACCAACCTATAGGCTAACACCATTTGAATTTTTGACTTAAGACATGTATTAGGTTGCCTGTGTAACGTGTTTACCTGAACACTGAGTTTTGCGGGATCCCTCAGTTACTAAACTGAGCTTGAGATACTAATAAAAGAACTTGATTACAAACTGCTAAGGAAAATTTAACTATACAAAAATAATAATTCAGCCTAAATATGTACAAGATCGACGTGTTTGATCAATTATTTCCTGATAAGTTTGAGTAACAAAAAGCACTAAGAAAATCACTTACAATATAAAATCTATAAAACTACAAAAGTAAAATTCTAACTCAACTAAAGAACTACAACATAAGTAAAATAAACTAATCTCAACAACGAGTATCAATGAATACTCAACAAATGGGTATCAATCAAGTATTGCTCAACTAATGAGTTATCAAATATCAATGAGTACTCAACAAATGAGTACTGATCCAAATGTTATGAGTGCTCAGTAAATGAGTACTCATCTACTCAATCTCTGTGTAACAATTAAAGTGTAGTATGCTCGGCACACCCCGCGAGAGTAAGGAAAGTTCCAAGTTCCATACCAGAATACAAACCTAATGTGACTCGTCTGTTCTCTTCTGCAGTCAGAACTATTCTGATCTGTGTGTTGATGATGCGACGCTTTTATTCCCTTTTAACGCGGACATCCCTTTATTAGAAGCGTGAAATTCAAACTATCAAAAATTAATCTATTTACATTACACCTGACAATTACAACAGTCAGAATAATTAGAAGATATGACAGTTTTGTAAAGAGCTATGAGGATATGATATTTTCGTCTTAAAATGGATCTTAATCATTAGATTATTATGTAAAACGGACCAATGAACTTCATAATTATTTTGTGATAACCAACAGAATGTTAATTAATTCCCCATTATGTGCTTGCACCGTTCAAATCTAATTTTTTTTCAAAAAGAATGATATTTGTATATGAGTTTGCATAATACGTAACTTTAGGTTTTTCACCTCTTTTGTTTTCGACATTAAGAGACCTGCCAGATTTTGCGGTTGAATATCGCTAACATAGATTAAATATACAAAACCTTTGGCGTATTAACGTTCACATTGAGTTAAGGTGTGTCAATCTTAGACTTTATGGTCGCAAACGGAAATAAATGGCTCATAACTAAGTTGTTTTCCTGATAACTGTAAAAGAAAACTATAGTGCATCAATAACAAAGGCTTGAATCAAGTTTTATTCACTTCTGTTTCTAATTTATATATATATATATATATATATATATATATATATATATATATATATATATATATATATATATATATATATATATATATATATATAGCATAAAGAAATTTAAAAATTTTGAAAAACAATAGCGTGTACAGAATGTATGAATGTATAGGATGTAAGTTAAACATTATTTATTTGATTTTATTAAAATCAAGAAATGACCCACTTGTGAGTTTGCATTTTTTCAAAATATACCCATAATTTGGAAGAATTAATGGAGATTACCAGTGATTAACAGGGTTACCAAAGTAAATATTCATATTTACCTACTCCCTCGTTTATTCAAAATCAAAATATATTTATTAAATGTAATCGAATCAATTCTCGAATGAGATTTAGTAAAGTTTAATTTAATATTGAACTGACGCTTACATGTATCACGAATATCCTTCTCTGAGTTTTCAAAATTGCACCGTTAAATTTGTGTCAAGCCACAAGCATCTAGGAAAAACTTTTTCTGAAAACTTAAGATGGACGACATACATCAATATTATAATAGAAAAACACACAAAAAGATAGATCTATTGAAAAAAAACTCAAATATAAATGAAACCGCGAATCACTTTCTTTTATGTACACATCCTTTCTCATGCCTCATTTGGAATATGTTTCAGAGGATTGGAGCAGGTGTTCTCTCGCACACTCAGAAAAATTCGAACAAGTACAATTATCTGCTGAAGAATAGTAACCGGTTTTATAATTACTAATACTTGCCAATAAAGACTCTTAACTTCGAAACAGCTTGGAGTACACTACACTCAAGATCTCTAGACGTAAAATTGGTAGACTCAAAACAATGTTTAAGGTTGGTAAAAATATCAAACCCACTTATGTTCAAAATTTATTCCCTGACAAACGTTATACTATTTGTAACTATTCCATGAGAAATTCTTAAGATTACTGCTTACACAAATGTCGATTACAAGTATACAAATCATCATTAGTTCCAACTGTCATGCACGAAAGGAATTTTCTACCACTGAACATTAGGGAGCTTAATTCACTAAAGACCTTCACTAATGCTATTACCTCTGACGATAATATTTCAAACGCGAAAAAACCTCCACCACCATATTTTTCTTTTGGAGACGGTATTCAAAATCCAATTCACACTAAACTTCGCCGTTATTGCATGCTAAAGTGTGACTTGTTCAAATATAATATTTGTTCAATGAATAATGTCATCATTGTTACAAAAATAACACAATAAGATATTTTGGTTTTTTTTTAATGATTACCTTTAAAATACTCTTCTTTAACAAACACACATAATTTAATTCGATTTATCCAAGCTTTGAATGCATTCATATAATGTTTTTGGGGAATGGTATTCATGTACTAATACATAAATGAGCCAAAAGCATTACTTGAAGCATATCTTCTTCCTGACAAGTGCTTTTTTTAATTTAGAAAAAGAAAAAGTCACAAGGAGGGAGACAAGTTAATAGGGACGATGGGGTATGATTCCACAATCTGGGATTTATGTGCTGGGACGTTGTCATGAAGAAGTCGAGTGTTGCGAATTTCAGACTTTGGTCTTATCCTTTCGTAATGTTTCTTAACTTTCTTCAGCACATTATTTTGTATATATGTCCGGTGATTGATCGGCCTTTTGGAATATCAACTTGAACTACAGAACATTTTTTCTAGTCAACCACATCTTGTTATCAATTTTTCCTCTGAGGTTCAAAATAATGTATCCATGTTTCATCACCTCTAACAATGTCCGATAAACGTCGTCCATTGCCATTTTTGTTGATTTTAAGTAGTTTTCTACATATTGCAACCCGCAATAGTTTTGTTTTTCTGTTAATAGATGAGATATCCATCTTGCACTAACCTTTTGCAGGCCAAAGTGTTTCTTTAAATTAAAACTGTAAATAATAGCCCCGATGGAATGCCTTCTAAATTTGCTATTTGTTTAATGAATAATCGACCAACATTAGTAATTATATCGGTTATTTTTGTAAGTATTTCAACCGTTCAAGCCGTACGTTGCTTATCCTTGTGGTTGGTTTGGCCATTTTTGAATTTGGTGACACACCTTGTCTTAATGACATACACTTGCATTGTTTGCATACACATCACACAGATCTTTGAAAATTTCTTACGAGTCTTTATCTAGTCTGACACATGCTTTTATATAGCCTCTAATTTCAGCCTTATTGGACGATGACTTACCAGTCATATTTTCATACAGTGTCTCGAGTTGAGGTTATATTTCAGCTTCTCAAAGGAGTATTCGTGGATGACTCGTGGTCAGATAAACGCCCATTTTATTTGCAAGTGTAAAATGTGTATGTCAATTATTGTATAGGGAGAGGGTTATATAAGTTTTAGAACTTGTGTCTAATCCCATTGTAATTATATTACAATAAAATAAGTTCAAACCATGTATCATGTCAAGCCAAGTCTTATTTAATGTGTTTAAAATGGTTGCATAAGAAAAGAAAATGCAATAGCCCTATATTTTTGTGACATTATGTAACCCAAAGAGAGGACATCAAAGGCTTCCTGGAAAACCAAAGATGTATACTAATTGAGTTAATGCTAATTTTGATTTTAAAAATTATCGTCAATTTTTAAGAATCCCAGACAACTGCGTCTCCATTTATCATTATTCATTTTCAGACGTAAGATGACCCTAACAATTCTGGGTTTGCTTTAACGTAAATCTTTATTATTCAGTGGGGATAACATTGACTTTATCGACTTATTATGAAATAGCATTGACTTTTAAAAGATAAAGCAGAATATTGATTTTGCATGTAGAAGTCATTAAATCTTAGCGTAACGAAAAACTTATTTCATGGGATGAATGAAATTAAGTGTTTTTAATTATGTATAATTATAAAACAATTAATATTTCACTTATATTTAATGTGTCCCTTGTTATTTAATTATGTTCAATTTGTCTAGTCACCTGGCGGCAGTTATTGTCACGACGACGTCAAAATGAATTATTCAATGCTATAGTAATCAGACATCAGACAGATACCATTCTCAACTGTAACAAATCTTTGTTTGCCATCATTTAAAGATATTAAGTCTTTGGTCCGTTAAACAAAGTATTAAATTTAGACAGATTAATATGTACGAACCTGTCATTGTTTCACTTGTTTAGACTGCGGTCTGGGCTAGCTTATAGGAATGGGAATCGTTCAATTTTTAATTTTTTAATACAAACTGCTGCTGTTTGTATTAAAAAAAGAAAATAAAGCTCTACATGCACATGCTGAAAACAGGAAATGGAATATGGAGGAAAACAAGTATTAGAAAAGATTAGAACAACAATTTTGAAAAAATAATTCAAAACTAAAAACTGTTATAAACTCTCCCAATCAGTCACCTATTAAAAGTCAGATAATCAATTTTCCACCCGCCGATGAGTTTTGCATTTCACTCCTGTAGAATAAAGAATTATTTTATAAAATTTCAATTCTCTAATTTCTTCAAACCAAGCACATCGACATATATACAAGGGTTGTCCCAAAATACTGTAGACTGATCTCATAACTTAAAAATATTTCAGCTCAATTGCACTAAACTATTTCGGTCACTTTGTAGTGCTTTTGTTGACTTAAATCTCAAATTTCAGCTGTGTACCTTGATTTAATTTCTTTATTTTTATTTTTTTTTGGGGGGGGGGGGAGAGGGGATATATCTTTAGTATGTTAGTGTTGCACGCGTCGGCGCAATGCACGACGTAAAAACAATTACAGCCACAGTTTTCGTTAGTGTCATTCCGGGCTCTTTACAAAATGTATAACATTACGCCTCTGCCGTTGACACCGACATTTTTAACCTATATACGAGGGCTATTTATTCAATAGTAAGCCTTTTACTATAATTGCAAAAAATATGCACTTTTCACTTATTCACATTCTTTTAAAATAATTCCCCTTAACATCAACCCACTTATTATAGTATTTTAATTAAGGTTTGGAATGAGTCTCTGTACTCCGAAAGAGGTCTAATCCTCAGACACTGAAAAACCGCTTTAACGTAGTCCGGAACGGAAGTGAAAATACCTCCAGGTAGCCGTTTTTTTTTTCAATTAAGATAATAGAAAAAAGTCACATGGTGATTTATCTGATGAATATAAAGGATAGTCCAATTGTTGTGTTTCATTTTTCAAGCACATATTCATGTGTGTACTTTGCAGTGGGCGCAGGAGCAGTATTATATAAAAGGTACACCACTCTCATTTCTGACTTGGATCTTCTGATCTTGTAATATTGTTTTTACATTATATAATATTTTATGAATATAAACACCTTTTGTAACACATTCCGCCTTTTATGTTGAAAATCTGAGCAACTACACCATTACAATTAAAGAAAGTTGCGTCGAGAACCTCCATTGTTGCTTTGCCGCGTTTTCCAATTGTAGCTGTGTTTTGTGAGCCATATTTTCCCCCACATTTCTTTCAGGTTTATAAAAATTAAACAAAGATTCACCCGTTTAATAATTTTATTTAGACGACGTATTTTGTCACACTTAAAATATATAACATATATGTATCAAGGACCTACCATGTTTAACACACAGCTCTGTGTTAATTTTGTTTTGTTAGCTTGCTTTGTTTTGTTTTTATTTTCTTGCAAAATACCATTAAATTAATTATAATGTTTTTCATTCAAATCCATTCAAAAGTGACAAATTGACAATATAAGGACCAAGTATATTCGAGAAGTTCAAAAATTATTATTTGGTTTTTAACCACATTATTATTATAATTAAGCTAAGTACACCAAATACACAAGAAAATTTACCAATAATGTTGTTGTTTAAAAAATTATAAATAGATATTCCTGAAGGTCAGTGATTTGAAGAGAGTTTGTGTACACAATTGGATTGACACGATTAACATGGGATAATGCGAAGGTGTACATGAGATAGATAGATAGATAGATAGATAGATAGATAGATAGATAGATAGATAGATAGATAGATAGATAGATAGATAGATAGATAGATAGATTTATTTATTGATTCTAAAAAAAGGTTAGTAAAAGTAACTAAATTATTGTTAATGTGTATCAGTACGTTAGATAAAAGAAACTGCCAAATCATCATATATGAGCCTTTCAGCCTGACATCATCATGATTATTTCGTGCAGTCCGTGATTTTTGCTGAAGGTTTAGACCGATTAATAAACTGGTTAGAGCTTAATCGTGTAGATTTCAGTCCTGTCAGTTTCTAGACCGATGTGAATAACGATCAATATTTGTAAGAAATAATGGAAATCATACTTAGTGAATTTTTTTTACATTAATGTATTCCCTTAATCTTGTATAAAATACATATTTATCTATTATTATGTCGATATGCACAGTACAGTCGGTTCACTATACATCAAAGCTTTGCAAAAACGAGGCAACTCTTGTAAGAATAAAAATATATGCTTGTCATTTTAAACTTACGCGATTTAAAAAAAAAAATGAAAAAAATTCTTCGTTGTTTATTTTTGGTAAAATAAAAATCTGTTTACTGAAATGCTAGAATAACTACATGTATTTAAAATGATAAGGAAGCAAGCTAAAAAGCTTGAAAAAAATGTCATTTTACTTAACTATCATTGTAAATATTGTCAGTAGGAAGATTGCACAATATTTGTGATTTAAGACATGTTAATATACTGAGAAATACTTTATTGATATAGTCATGGAAATTAGCAAATCTGCCCAGCGACCGTCGATTCTCTTGTCTCTTCTCATACAGTTAGTCCTGTTATCTTAGCGATTGTCTAATTATCGCTTTTTGGAGACCGGTCTTGCAATCGATAAAAAAAATACGTTGAAATTGAGAATAGCATTTAATTATATTCAATTTTTTGAATTACGAATAATATATTATGCAAAAATAAAAACAAACAAAAAAACAAAAACAACAAATAAACAATCAATTAAAATAAATTAAAAGCGCCACAATTGTACCTTATTTTTCAAAATAAAATTGATACGCAAAAAATGGTATACGTTATTTCATTTGGTTTCCGTTCTGCTTTTTAGGCGGCATGTCTTAACATGAATGCGAACCTTGTGAATATAGACAAGTGGGAGGAAAACACATTTCTGCAAATATTGTCTAGAAACTTTATAAAAGGTACTATTTATTTTGGCAGAGTTAAAAGACATTTGTCTTAAAACCAATTTTTAACAAAAAGCCATTTATCAAGAATACGGGTGTTTGCTTGAATACATCAAATATATTCATCTTGAAAATAAGACACTCTCCGCTTAATATTCTAAATACAATTTATTGCCAATGTTCATGACACTTTACATCACGTATGATCTTCTTTTTGTTAATTTCAGAGACATCCTGGATAGGCGCAACAGAATCCCTCCTGGAAGAGACTTGGCAATGGACTGATATATAGCAACAATACGTTTTCTTTCACTGCATGGGGAAAGAAGCAACCAAATAATTATCACAATCAAGATTGTCTCACATTGTTCGATGAGTTTGATTATTTGTGGGCGGACGAACACTGTAATAATAAGCTATACAAGTATACATGTGGAAAAAAAAACCAGAGTAAAATTGTATTTGAAATGATATTTCGACAATTTATACAATATAATTTAAATTTTTGTTTTTTATTATATGAAATGCTATCTCCCTTTTGATGTAAAAAGAAAATACATATTGATATTATTTACTAGCATTCAAGATAAAATATATTTAAGGAGGCTGGATGGCCACAAACTACGCATAAGATCTGCCTTAAACTTTGACATATGATTTATTTTGGCCATAAAATAATATTTAGTGATGAAAAAATCCAAATATTTTAGCTTAATTTACGATTTGAGCATTCTACTATATAACTCTTTATACAGAGCTCTTCGTATCAGTGAGGTAAATAAAGCCTAAAAATGACCACGACTATCTTGTCCTCCTAAACATCATTAGTTCAGCACAGTATGTGTCGTTCTTCAATGATGGTATCAATCTGTTATACGCGTCCTTGGTCATCTATACAAACTTGTATAAACTTCAGTTTCGACTGTATGATATTGTTATATACATACGTATATTTTATTGATAAAGACAATTTTGTTATATATTTCATTCATATGGAATTAATTCTTCTTTTCTAAACTGAGTGTTATTTTATGTTTGAAATTTAATTTGTTTGATCATTGTAGAAAGACATTGCCGCATGTGTTTGTGATCTCTCATGTTGACATCTCCCTCCTCTCCCCTATCCATTTCTCACAGTGATCCCCTGTTTATTGCCATTTGTTTATTTTTGTTTATCTGATTGATGGTCAGATCTTAGACTGGTGTGTCTTTGAATTTATTATGGTAATTCCCTCTTGTATCCTGTTCTGAGAATTTATGTCTTTGAGCGTTCCAAATTTTGGTTCCATTTTAAAGTTATTTGATTGGTCCTTTATAGAAAAAGGGGAGGAGTTGTCAAAGATGAGACATGCGGGATAGATAATTATTTTACACTCTCACTTTGGATTTCTTTTAAAAATGATGTTTGTTTAATTTGTGATTTTGGACTTTAATAAATTCTAAATTTTTAAACCGGATATTTTTATTTACGCTACGTTACGTAATCAATTTACGTAATCACAACAATATAGTTTTAAAAGAAATTTTCTTCATGACTCTGACACTCCTCTCAAAATCGTCCCAAAAAGATAACAATAATCGCGGGTTTTTTTTGGATTTTGGTGTTGTTAATGCACTGTTTTTCTAATATAGAATAACAAATGTATTAATAGTACACAAAAAATTCGTTTGAAATTATTACAATATTGACACGGCAAGAAAACGAAATTGAAAATTAAAAGCCGCTATTGCCATTTATTAGCCTTAGACTTACGATTTTACATGTTCATGTATCTGTTACATCCAATATGTAACAAAATTTCAATAAATATTAGATTATGACCAACTAAATTCCGATCAGATGATGATGTAATATTTCCTCAAATAAAATCAATAAATAGCAACAGCATTAAGTAATATAATCTGATACTTGTAAAAGACTATAAAGTCTGAACGTTCAATCCTTTTTATTAAATAATTATATATTAACCTATGATGCTTCCATTGCCCCTATGTTAAAGGCACTTGTGGATAAATCAGTAAAACCTCTACGCATTGCAGTTATTCCATATGGGATAATGCAGTTATCCCATATGGAATAACTGCACATCGTGAGAATAAAAAATATAACAGTTCATGTCAACACATTTTAATGCAAAAAACCCTCTTCTGTTTTTAAACAGGGTACCACTATAGTACATAAATGGGAATATTTTAGCGATCGTTCACTAGTCCATCTGGAAAGTCACTATATAGCCCAATGCAATATGACAATAATTCTCACAGATCCAGAAACCGTGGAGTTTTGGGTAAATTTCACCACACTCAACATAATTTCTCGCATGGAATGATAAATACATCATTTTTCTGTTTCTCTATCATTTTCTGTTTCTCTATCTTTCTAAATAAGTGATGCAGGCGCCTCTTCCGCGGTAAACATCGCAACCTGGGGATAACTTCAGCAGTAGCGCATCCGGGGGGGGGGGGGGTCCGTCGACAGCCTATGTCGTACTTTTCTTCGTGTTCGGTTGAATTGGGCGAATTAATTTCACTCACCGTCGTCAACGGGGTTTGAAATGTGGCATGGTTTATGTTAAAATCAATCACATGTATATTCGTCCGAGGTACATATGCAAGGAATCAAGCTTAAAATCCAAAACTCGGAAACCATATCGTCTTAAGTTCAACGTAATCTTCTATATTTTGTCCGCTATTTGTTTCTTATGCATTGCTGAAGATGTTTTATGGCACAATATCAATTAAAAGTAAATCTTTATCGGGGTTTTTAAGTTCCATCCTGTCACTTTGACCATGTTGACTGCAATGAATGAATTACCAGCTAGTCCGTCACGTTACTAAGTTTTGCAGCTGCAAGGTTAGTGACGTCGACATTGGGACTCTCACTGGGATATTTTTATTGTGGGTTAAGACAAATGTTGAGCGATGTCAAGTTAAAATACTAAGGCATCAAAGGAACCATTTATTAGCTAAATCATAGGTTTAAACAGATAGCCCATACATAGTTTAACTGTTTTGTGGTGTTGCGTAAATTATACTATGGTTTGGGATTCACGACCCTGGGTAACCTTATTTGACTTCGTCTCGTGAAGTTAAACCCGGGGTCGTAAACCAAACCATGTTATAATTTACGCAACACCACAAAACAGTTAAAAATGTATGCTATATCTATTACATTATGTTCAATTCGCGTCTGTATGTCTATATATTGAGAATTTCTTGAATATGCAATTTCCAAAAACATGCTTTTTTATACCCGCACTTTCTAAAGAAAGTCCGGGTATATTGTTGTTGTCCTGTTCCGTCCGTCCGTCTGTCACGTTTTACTTTCTCAAACTGCTCTTACATCTTATAAACCAGCAAACTGAACTCTTGGAGTTTGATTTGGGGTATCATGTTGTTTTGTAAAAAGGTTTCAAAAATTTTCTGGTAGTCATGGGGGTCAAATAATTGGTAAAAATGACGTTTTTTCACAAAAAACCTTCTTCCTCGAACTCCTCCTACATTTTCAACAATAGACAAATCATCTTTTGGAATATGTTTTGGGGTATCCTATAGATGCGCAATAAGGTTTCGGAAATTTCAATTTTGCCCTGGGGGTCATTTGGTGGCTGAAAAATGACGTTTTTTTTTACACAAAATCTGATTTAAAAAACGTCTTTTTTTTGGCAGTAGCCAAATGATCTTCTAGAATATGATTGGGGGTGTCATTTTGAAGTGTGATCAGGTTTCAGAAATTTTTTTTTCAACACAGGGATCAGAGGGCAACAAAAAACGACGTTTTTTTTGCAAAAAAAGTATGGTTTCCATAACTCCTTTTACAACTTTTGGAGTAGCTCTGTCATCTCTTGGGATATGATTGGGGCTGTCCTATAGATGTGCAACAAGGTTTTAGAAATTTTAATTTCATCCAGAAAGTCAAATAGTAGCAGAAAATTGACGTTTATCTCTCCTAAACAAAACCTACATCCCAGAACTCCTCTTATGATTTAATGAATAGACACATCATATCTTGGGATATGATAGAGGCTGACCTAAAGATGTGCAATAAGGTTTTAAAAATTTAAATTTCATCTAGGGAGTCAAATAATAGCAGAAAAGTGACGTTTATCACTCATAAATAAACCCAGATCCCAGAACTCCTCTTATGATTTAATGAATAGACACATCATATCTTGGGATATGATAGAGGCTGTCCTAAAGATGTGCAGTAAGGTTTTAAAAATTTAAATTTCATCTAGGGAGTCAAATAATAGCAGAAAATTGACGTTTATCACTCCTAAAAACCTAGATCCCAGAACTCCTCTTATTATTTAATGAATAGATACATCATATCTTGAGATATGATAGGGACTGTCCTATAGATGTGCAATAAGATTTTGAAAAGTTTAATTTAATCCTGGTAGACAAATAGTAGCATGAAATTAACATTTATTCCATGTGCAGATCTAGAGGGGGGTCAGGGGTCCAGATCCCCCTTTCAAAATTCAAATTTCTTTAAATTACATTTAATTTAAAAAATTGACGAAAAAATGCTTCGGACCCCTCCCCCCCGGCAAACTCAAGATACTGTTGCCTCCCCCCCTTCCCCTGGAAAAATTTTCTGGATCCACACATGTATGTATCCTTACTTAGACTTTAAATAAAATGACGGTTTTTTCTCTTAAAATAAAAAAACCTTGCATTTATTTTTGCTTAAAATTAAAAAATTGTTGAATGATGTATTAAAATTAAAATATAATTTATGGTCTAAAAGTTTTATAAACTGGTAAAAAATGTTTTTCTTAAAAAAAAAATCACATTACACCTTGCATAATTGACAAATGATCTATTGAGATATGATCAGAATTAGTTAAATGTTACACATGGAGAGAGGCTCATCACAAAGCATGGAAACACCAGAAGGAAGAGAGAGAGAGAGAGAGAGAGAGAGAGAGAGAGAGAGAGAGAGAGAGAGAGAGAGAGAGAGAGAGAGAGCTAAAACAGATAACATGTAATGGTTCGGACTGGGGTGGTGTGGTTGATTATGAGTGCTGATTCTGATATGTTAATCAAAGTAGCAAAAATTATAAAATATACATGGATAATTAGAAAGATAAAATGATTGGTATTGTAATAGGGTGCATTTTATGATAATAATTAAATTCATGCATTATTCATATTTCATCAACATCATCATCTTCATCCTACATTTCATTTATATTTTACATGTACATATTTAGAAACAGACTATTATCCCTATAACTCCCTGTCTTTTATGCACCTATCAAGTAATTATTATTTAATTATCTATTCTAGTGTCTTCTGATATTTTATAGCCTTAAGGTATTTCACCTGTATGGTCACTTTAATACATGTGCACATGATCAGGTGGTTTACTATAGCCAATAGAATCTTTTAATCTCTATATCTGAATAAATGAAGAACCCTTAAGTGGACTTGTTAATCTTTGGGACAACCCACTATCACAGTATCATTCACCTTGGGACTTAAAATTGAGTCTTTTCGATAGAAAAAGGTACTAAATTATAGCATACTAGTATATATACATGTAATACATGTTGTTGAAAAGTAACAGAATTTTTAAAAAATGACTGAAAACTGCAACATTGATTTAGGTTTAAAAAATGTGTATTACTACATTTATAGAAACATGCATTTATTTCTTCTGAATTTATTTATCCAGGTGGACACAGGTACATTCTACCTGTACCTCCTTAGAGGACCCCATAATTGCCTAAAATAATTAGGTGTTTGTTTTGGCGAGTAGCCGTTCGAGGAATAAACCATCAGAAGTCTTATATTCTGCCTATTATTCAAGTAAAAATTAATAACAATAAATGATTAAAATTAAATGTTTATCCTCCACACCCCCCATCAGATTCAGAGTCTTCTTTAAGGTACCTCACTACACCCAGACTTATACTTTTTAAGACACTACGTCACAAGATGGCGATTTAAATGTTTTGTTAAGCTGTTAATATCGTTCGATTCGGTTATATATCGTTGTAGCTCAGTGGTTAAAGTATTGGGTTTCTGAACCGCAGATCATGAGTTTGAATCCGCCTGGAGCTTTTGTTCAAGTTTACTTAATTAAATTTTCTAAAATGTAATTTTTCATCCAAAATTGCACATTTTTTTGCCTATTTGACTTAAATACTTCTTATTCATTATGGTATATATCATAACCAAATAATTTTCTGCTGATTTGAGAAAATATTTCAAGGTGTAGTGAGCCACCTTAATACATTCTAACATGTGTACAGTAGCAAATTTTAAATCATTTCTTGATTGGTATTTTTCTCTAGATGCACATAAAGATTTAGGAAATTGCTTTTTAATTCTTATCGATAAGATAAACAAAATGTTATATGTATTCGGGGCAATTGTAATCCTAAACAAAGCAGGGTCATCAATAGGCTAGAAATTACCCACATGGATCAAACACTATACATATGAATTACATTACATTACATATGTTAAAATACTTTATTATATCCAGTTCTGGAAAGTCAGGGTGTCTCC
The DNA here is from genome assembly GCA_020458035.1 of Magallana ariakensis. NCBI lineage: Eukaryota > Metazoa > Mollusca > Bivalvia > Ostreida > Ostreidae > Magallana > Magallana ariakensis. Next base: position 43,736,858 of record CM035812.1, on the reverse strand, counting down.
AAGGGGGCATAACCTATATACAATTTGATGCGCACAAAGAGCAAGAATAAATATGGTATAGGGATGGGCCCGGGATCTCAAAAGTTAAAAATTATCAAAGTATATCATCATTTCCTATTTCAGAGGGGTGGGGGTGGTTTAAAGACAACTCCTGGGGGTCATGTACTTACACTATTTGATGCATCATAATGATTTTAGAAACAAGAATATAGTTGGTTTAGTGGTGGGGATCTCAACAGTTTTCAATATTAATGGCATTTTCCTGTTTCATTGGGTCAGAACAATCCCATAGGGTCATGGCCTACGTTTTATTTGATGCATCATAATACATTAAGAAAAAAGACCCTTTCCTCCCTATTAAATAAAACTCATATAGACATGATAAGTCTCTACACTTATTTAAATGTAATACACAAATTTAATACAAACTGCATGTCACAGGGTCAATATGGAGTCAACTTAATATTTAAATCTGACAAATGAAAAAATAACTTTTGCAATTCAAATGACAGAAAGTGTACAAATGCGATAGGATATGTAACAATGATGAGCTTATTTAGATATTTTAAAAAAGATGATGATACAGTATGCTGGCAAAGGGAGATCACTTATTTAGAAAGTGAAAGTAATACATATGTATACCGGTGTCTAGCGTTTCCAGTAGACGCCATTTTTTCAAAGGACGATAACTCTAATATACAGTAAAATTGTGCAAAATCGGCTATCTTGACCACATCGGATGACTACGTCAGGTACCATTTTACTTTTTTCATTTTAGAAAAGGATTGGACAATGACATTAATGTATTGATAAGCAGTGATAATGAGATGAATGTTGTGAATGTTTTAGTGCATTTTATACCAATATTTAACGGTAGTTTTTTCGTATTTACAAAAAGAACGTAACTAGTATCTACACTGCAATGTTAATTTTATTTTTTGTGAGGTTTAACATCTAGGGTACGCATTGGTTTCATCGATTTTCAGTTACTATTATATGTTATCTACAATCTGTAAAAATTCCATCGTTTATTGATGTGTTGATTTCTGTTGCTGAATTTTACAAAATTATGTGTCATGGGAAACCGACCTAAAAAATTCGAAATTCTCTTATAACAGTAAAGATACATGCTATTTAAAGTGAATTTTAGTTTTATCTTTTTAATTTAATTATCATTCATAAGAATGCATTCAATATTGAACACATTTATGCATGTTTCACATTTTTATAATAACATTGAAGTGGTAAAATTTGATAGACAGTTGTGAAATTTGAGTTATCTCCCTTTTCTCATAGTCTGTTTCAAATTGTTATTTCAGATTGTTGATATTGAATTTGTTCACTATATAGTACATCATTGGATTTGATCACAGTATTTACGGTAAATAGTTATTCATCAATGTAATATCTGTAAATTTTAATTAACATTTGAAATGACACTTTTACTTGTGTAAATTTATGTAAGCTGGTTAAGTGGTCATTGTCTGATAATCAAAATATTGAGTCTTAATACCTCAGTAGTTACAGTTCTGGCACTCAACTTGATTTCTTTATAAACATCATTTTCAGATACCCTTGTTTATCCTGTGGACTTTTTCTGATGTTTATGTGCATGTGAACATTTATACAGTTGTACAACTATATTAAGGTAAGTACATGTACTATTAAAATGAATAATGTCATGTGTCTTCATATGTTATGTGTATGTGTTATGTCTCTGTTTTGTGCTGTGTGTGTCTTGTCTTATTGTCTCACTAACATGTGTTCCATCAAAAATTCTGTCAAAATAGCCAGCATATACTTGGTAAATATAGTTTCATCATATTGTTAAAATGTTAACACACAAGTTGGTATTTGAAATATTTGAGAAGAGAGGAGGAAATATTAATGACATTCACAACGACATATGTCATATCCTGAAAATTAATAAGAAATTAGTGAATAAAAAAGCCCTGTATATCAAGATCAAAAGAGGATTATCAAAATTAAGAAAACTTAAAGGAAAAAAAAACAACCGAATATAAAGAATTTGAAAAAAAAGAATTCAAAATTCCTATTGAAGAAAACCCCAATTTGAAAATAAAGTCATCAACAGTGCATTCAACAACGGAGTCAGACATTACAATCACAAACCTACTAAAGAAAATCATTTCATTAAAAGAACAGCTTAGAGCTATCAAAAAACAGAGACTTAGTGAGAAAATAAAAAGAAAGGACGATATCATTAGAAACTTAAGAAGAAAAGTGTATATTAATGAGAAGAAACAGAGGAAGGAGACAAGGAAGGAGGAGAAAATTGAAAACCAAGGAAATGTATTTTTAGATAAAGGTGTTCAATGTAATACTTTTAAAACTGTATTGAAAGATTTGGAGAAGGAGTTAGATGTTTTATATTGTGAGAAAGAGGTTGGAGAGATAGAGAAAGAGGGTGTGAAAGTTTTGAATTTTAGAGAGAGTACTAGAGGAAAACCTTCTGATTTTAAACTAAGAGAAGTTTTTTATACTTTAAGGCCACTTAATGTGGGAATTAATCATATTAAGCCTGTTATTAATGCTGTTTTATCTCTTGTCAATTTTAAAATTTTAGATATTCCATGTAAAAGTACAAATTCTGTTTTAACAACAAAAATGGGTGTTTTAGGTCAAAATCAGTTAAAAGAAAAGTTATTAAATTGTGAAAATATGACCATGTTGCGTGATGCCACAACAAAGAAGGGCAGACATTTTTATGGTGTAAAATTTTCTACAGATTCCGATATTTTTACTGCTGGTTTAAGAGAAGTCAGTGACGGCAAGGCCGATACATATGTTTCTACAACTACAGATATTCTTAATGAAATTAGTGATGGACATTCTAGTGAAATTTTAAATAATGTATCTTGTTTTATGACAGACAGAAGTTTTACTGAAGAAAAAGTTAACAAAGTTTTAATGAATGAATGAACTGATTTTAATTGTAACAAAGATTTTTATTCTTTTAAGTGTTCTGTACACCCACTTTTAGAGTTTTCAGATGAATGTCTTAAAGAAATTTTAAAACTTGAAAAAGATTTTAATATCAATTTTCATAACTTGTTCTGTAAAGAATCCTATACTTTTTATCTTATTAGATGTGTGTCAAAATTATTTTTTAAAGATGGAACAGGTGACCCTCTTTTAGCAGCAATTTTTATTAAAGACCAAGGTATTAGAAACATACCCATCATGAATGTAAGAGGGAATCGTTTTAATGTTCTGTTTTACAATGCTGCAGGTATTTATTTTTTAAGAAAGCATATTATTTTGTATCTGTCTTCATCAAAAAGCACTTTGAATGTTGTTCAGAATTTTATTTTATGTGCCCTTCAAAACCATTTTATTTTATGTATTTTAAAAGCTCTGGGTAATTTATGCAAAGCTTTTACAGAGCCTTACTGGAGAAAAACAGATGAGGTTGAAAATGCTGTAACAATGGGTTCTGTATATAGAAGAATGTTAGATTTTTTAGATTCATGTACAACAAATCCATATTTACTTTTAAAGAGAGAAATTTCACTGTTTTATGGTCTATCCTTACCATGTTCTGATGTGGAGGACATTTTGTATGAAAGTTTTAATGACGATATTACCTGTTCCATCATAAAGAAGTTTTGTTCTCTTTTAAAGGTTAAGGATCCTCCACACACCCGGGGAAAGTTTTGCATACAAGCCCATTCTTCTAAAATACTTAAAGATGTGGACTTTTAGTATGTGTTCAACTTAAAAATGAACACAAAAACTTTCAATTTTGGGGGACAATCAACTTTTTGAATTTTACCGCTCTTCAAAAAAATTAAAAATCCCTGCAGTATTCGAACTCGGGACCTGCGGGTTTGTAGACCGACGCTACACCCGATACGCCACAGAGATAGTCACCCAGCTTTGGCGATATAAACTGTTTCTGAATGCGTTGAAATCGCCATTTTGTGACGTACTGTCATAAAAAGTAGAAGTCACGGGGTGTCGAGGATCCTTAAATGTGAAAAACTTTTTAGTTCTTTTTTACAACCATCAGGCAAGTTTTTTAATCCATCAGATGTTGTTTTAGAAAAATGTAGATCTTGTCTTACAAATAATATCTCTGTTGAAAGACTGATGGGTCAGTTGGACAAGAAAATGAATGATGTACCAACTTACGATGTTTTTAATCTTCAAAGTACTATTATATTTAATGATAACAAAACTGATGCATGGCTGAAAAGAAAATCATTGCAAGAGAAAGAAAAAGTTATTAATGATGTTAGAAAAAAAACCAAGGAAATTATTTTTGTTAACAAGACCAAGAAAACAGAACTGTTACAACAACATTTAAAGATCATTAAAGACAAACAAGACTTTGTGAAGAAAACCAAAGAAAAACAACAGAAAAAAATCAATGATGCCGTTGATATATTGCACAATGATGGTATGTGGACATCAAAGAAGAGAGTGGACCTGGAAGTGGGGAAAATAAAGAAAAAATCAGAAAAAATGAGTGAAATTAAAAAACAAATTACATTATATAAGAACGTGTACGCACTTGATAAAAATCTTTAAAATTTCACAAAATTCAGTGAAAAGGGACATCAGTTTAGTATAGACAAACTTTTAGACAATTTGAAATTTCTCATTGAACATGTAAATCAGGACAAATCAGAGGGTGAAAAATCTTTCAATCCCCAAAAATTAGTGTCCAAACTATTCTACCATGTGTGGACCGATGAGGAAGGAGAGAACAGAGAATGGAATGGACAAATAATTGAGTACAAGAATGGAATATTTAAAGTAATTTATTGTTAAACTTCAAATGAACACTTATTTTAACTAAAACTAATACAAGTTAAAAAAAGGGTATGGTAAAAAGTTGCAGGGTATGGTACAAAATGTGCATGTTTATAAACTACTTATAATCTAATAAGCATTATATAGGAAAACCACATTTAATATATTAAGGTTTTATGCATCATAAAAACTTTATATTAATAACAGTCATTATATGATGGTAAAAGAATGTACTACATTGATGATAATAATTTATTATTATTACAGGTCCAGTATTGGCAAGACGATTGTGAAAGAGACGAAGATTTATATGAATTGACAGAGCAAGAATTCAAATCAGACTTAAGAGAAGGAAATTTATTCATAATAAGTAAGTGAAACAAACCAATAATGAATTGAATAAGTTGTTATATGCAACTTATCTAAATTACTTCTGTTTATTAAATATTGTAAAGTCATTAATATTTCTTAAATAATTTTAGATAACACTGATCTAGACCACTGCTACGGCAAACCTTGAAACAGACTATAAAGGTAGAGTGATCTTTTCCTTAAATTGAGTTGTCCTTCCTTTCAACCAAAAGTTTCCTATTTCTCTTTTGATTACCTCCCTTTGTGTTGAACTATTGTTTATTACACTTTAATAATAAAATTATTTTCTGATCATTATGTTTATGAAAATGTTATTTTTAACATATCATCAACAAGTATTTGCACAATTATTGTTGAAAAACAAAGAAATATTATTTTTTTTCATATTTTTAAATTTTAGGTGGAATTGCTACGGTGTCTCATAATATTGTGCGAGTACTACATGTATTATGCTTACCTATATTGGTCAACATCATAATGATAATCCAATAAGAGCACAATATGAATCCATTAATTAGCTGATCATCACAAAAGAAATGTTTATGCATGTTAATTAATCCTATTCTGCACATGGAAAACACATACCGTTATGTACACCACGTGAAAGCAATCTACTGAAGAGCTGGGTAAAACTAGTACCCGGTAATGCGACCTGTAGACCTGTGTTGTGTACGTAACTTCGGACAAAGATCATTTTCTTGTAACATGCATGTATTTTCATGACTTTATTCTCCCTTGTACTGTTTTATTTGGTAAAAATATGTAAAGCACACATTTCAGCTTTAAGGTGGTACAGGACACCTGCATATTGTAATGAACTCCCTATTGCAGAAATAAACAATAAAGTATAAATATAATAATTCCCCCCAAAATAATGTTACCTAACAGTGAAGTGCAATGGGTTTGAGCGTTAACTACATGTCTGTAGAGAGTTCAAATGCTGCTGGGGCTTTTCTATTTTTTACTTCAGATTCCAAAATTTTAAATTTTTTTTTTTTTGCTACATACCTGTATTGTAAAAATTTAAAATTATAAAACGTCACTGTGAAAGAATTTCGATTATACTGCACTTTACTACATGTACAGGCTTTCGTTGTTATCAAAATATTCTGATGTTTCTTTATCCATGAGGAGTGTGTGTGTGTGGGGGGGGGGGGTGGCAAAGTAGTATGTAATTGTGTTTGCAGGGGGTGGGGGGATTGGAGTCCGAGGTGTATTGTTTGGTAATTTTACTACATGTATTAATATAAATTATTTTTTTCAAGGGTGGGAGGGTCTGGACCCCCCCCCCCCCCCATCCACTCCAATCCCTTCTCTAAATCTGTGCACGCGATGATGTTGGCACCTAAAAGCAAATCTAAATTAAGCCGGCAACCGCCGAGGGAAGGGGGCATAATTTAATTTTGTTTGTAATAATTATATAGACCATACTTTCTATGAAATGAAATGAAAAGATTATTGGTTAACTGAAAATTCACATGCAAACAGTTCAACCACAACTGTACATAAAGGGCCGCTCTTGTGTATTATCATCGTTGGAACCCACAGGTTTTCTATCTGTTATACTGCAGTGTAACAGATAGAAAACCCGTGGGTTCCGATGATGGTGTATTATGTGCACGTGGCCTTCGTTTTTACTAAAACTGGTACAAAACAGTGTCATTTAGGGGCAAACACTTGGTGCGGGTATTACTGTCTAATGACAGCATCTAGTTTGTTAATATTTTTGCAATGTTAAATCTTTAAAAACTCCATTATTACATCTAGTGAACACAGTACAAACATTGACATCAAAGGCGTTTGATTAGCTTTCAACATCAATTAAAAGACATTAAAGGGGCATGGTCACGATTTTGGTTAAATTCTATTTTTCTGTTTTTATTATTTACAATGTTTTAGGAATGCATTTCCAATGACCAAATGAAATTGGAGAGTCAGTAGTGAAGTTATAAGCAAGATACAGGGCCACACAATTTGTGCCCTGTGTATGTTTACATTAGTTCAATATACCGGTAAATGTTCTTTTTTAAGCTGATTTTTCACATCTTCTTATTCATTTTAAGCATAAATAAACATATCTTAACGTTTACCACATTCATTGTCGGTCTAAAACTGCAGCTTTTGCTTCAACGTTCAAAACGTAAACAAAATTCTTTGTTTACACAGTAAAGAATTGTAAGCTCTGTAACTCGCTTATACCTCAACGAATGACACTTAAATTTTGGTTGCCTATTAAAAATGCCTTAATGAAGCATTGTAAACATTAATATCAAGAAAATAGTTTTTGACCAAAATCGTGACCATGCCCCTTTAAGGTATTGTGGAAATGTATTGTGTCAAAATATATGACAAAGTTGTTGTGGATTCGTAGAGATTATTAGGCAAAATCAATTAATTTTTAATTATAATACCTAGCTTTAGAATCCTTTTATTTTACTTTTTAATGATTCTTTGTTTGCATCATTGTTTAAATTTTGAGTTACCTTACATTCTTAGAATTACAATAGTTTTAAAAAATCATATCATTGTACGTAATTGCAAAACAAATTCTGTTTGAAGATAGATATTATTTATTGCAGAAAGGTAAAGATGTCAATAAAATGTGGTTTTTGTAAAACATAACTTTTTCACACAAAGATTGATGATAAATATTTAAACAATAAAATGCTTTCTTTGGTGGTTCATGCGGCGACATTGCAGAAAAAATACATAACCCGCGTCGCTGTATCACCCTGGGGGAATGGTTACTTCTTTAAATTACTTCACTACCCGTTTTGTTTATTACCTGTAAAAGCACATTTAAAACACTTAACATTTTTAAAAACATATTTGACTGGATTGACGCAATTTATTATAGTAGAATACCATACCGTACGGAAGATACCAATACGTATATTTTTCTCAAGCATATCAAGCATATATCTGTTAAAGCGTATATGTATACTAGTATTTACCATAACAATACTGGTAGGCTTATTCCCTGAACAACAACTTATGATTACCAGGAGTACTTATTACCAAATCAAAGTAGTGAAAATACTTAAAGGAGTCTGAACATTGCATACTATTACAGTTTATCTGAAGGGGAGGACTCTGGGAATGTTTAAAAAGTGTTTACCGCTATTGTACATGTAACCCGTTACATTTTAAAAAACGTGAAAGGTAAACATTCAAGAAAAAACAAAATTGTTCCGACAGATTTAATCATTTAATAAATGATCAGCCAGAATAAAATTAATATCACCTACACAGATATATTAACCTAATTTAGGTAACTCCCAGGCCTGTCTGATAATAAAACTTATTTCTAATTAAGGAAGGAGTCTTCTCATTATCAGACATACTTCTTTTATTGATAAATTCATGAAATTTTCATAAAGTCAAACAAACCATATTACCAAGTGAAAGTATCAGTTTAATTAAATTCGACCATCTTGTTTTCGCAGCAAGGTCAGGTCAAGGTTATTATCTTATTCCTCAAGTTAAAGAATGATAAAAATAGATGTAGTTATTGAAGTGGCACTGCCGTCTATTTAAAATATAAAGTTTCTATTTATACAACGAAATGATAAATTATCACAATATCAATCAGTTTATGCTACTAAATTGAAATAAATATTTAAACGAAAGTTGATATAAGCCCGCATTTCCTGAAATTTTCTAAAATTTTGAAGATAATTGATTATTTTTCTATGCTTCCAATATCGAAATATTTCTGATTTTGACTTATTACAAAGAGTTATGTATAAATATAAATTGACAGAAAAGCTAATATAATGACCATCTAGTAAGAGAGATAACCTGGTTTTAGTGATTTTTTTTACTCAAATCTATTAATAGAATGAGCGACTAAAAAGTTAATAAAAATATGATTTGTTTGGAAAATCACATTTTAAAAACACATTCTGAAACCCAATTGCGAGTATCTTATTAATAGCTCACATTAGTTGAAAAATACAGCATTTCATAAATGCTAATTAAGTTCATAAATCTACAAAAATTTGAATTACAAAAATATGTGATATTTACTACGCCATTTTTCCGCCAAAAATATAGTCCTTGTTAGATTCCTAACTTTAATTACTATTTATGTGCCAAGTTGTAAAATTGAAATTAAGAAAAATATGATCTTTTTATTTCCTTTCATCTTCGTTTAATGAACATTTCATCAAATGTACTTTTGATATTTTGACAAGTCGAAAACCAAACAAGACTCTTTCCTTAAGCATTGAATCATTATTTTTTAAAGATATAGTCTCATAACTGCAACGGTGTGAGCATACAAATTGAGGAACGTGTTATAAAAATTTGTTTGAACATACCTTTGCAGTTATAAGACTATATCTTTCAAAAACTAATGATTTAATGCTTACATTTTTTTATCTTCTTGTTTTGTCTGCAAATGTGATCAATACCTCAAAATAACAATAATATCTTTAGGGTAAGTTCAAATTAATGGAAGAGCCACTGTAACAGCCACAAGCGTGAAGTTCGATTTTCGTTTGTAACGTTGCACTATTAAAGCGTTCAACGTTTTTGATATCCTAATAAACTCATCATTTAACCTTTGAGTACCTTTTCTGTGTTATGGTGCTATATCTGCAGAAGCTTTCTTTAAATTTTACGTACACATAATATGTGGAATGTAAATATCATTTGATAACTGAGCTTGAATGCAAATGCATATGTTATTACCCATGCTGTATCAACAATGGGTATAGGTTTGTTGAGGCTGTCAGTATTGCATTTTCCTTCATATATGCTTTGGACATGTAAATTGAAGCCATTTTATACTTTGAATTAATGAATAACAGTAATATTCTTCTCATTTTAAAATAAAACTATTTTATACCAGATTCCGGAATGAGGTTCTCACAATTTTTCAGTTGCATCGATTGCATAGAGAATCAACTCCAAAAAATAAAAAAAAAATAAAAATTAAAAGAGGAAAACGTATGTAGGGTTTACTAATCCTTGACTGGCTATAATTTTCAAACGTTAAATTAGCGTTAATTTTTTTTAAAAAAAACACAAAAAAAACCCAACATTTTAAGTTTTGTTATTCACCCGGACTGTTCAAAAAATACAATTTACAATTAAGCCAATAATTTCTTTATTTTTTCATTTAACATAAAGTTATTTAACTTTTCTTTGGTATTTGATTTTGTTTGGACAATGAGATTTTAAAGTTATTTAAATTTAAAATGAAACTATCAACTACATGTACATTATTCACAGGTTTTTTGTTCTGATTTTCCCGCTGATCATTTCAACACAATATTATTTGAATCAAGTCGTTAGATATGCACACAGCCTATCATGTTTCCAAATTATGAGTGGTGTTTTGCTCAGTATCTTTTGTTAATTTAAACAAAATAAAAGTAAGTGTTGTTTTCCTTTATTAACGGAATCGTTGTACTTTTAGAATTGTCTCAAATATAATATAATACAAGATATAATATTTGCTATAAAAAAAAGAGTGAAAATAAAATAAACAAGAAAAAATAAAACATTGTTTTCAAGACAAACCCTGAATTCTAAAACAGGAGACAAAAACTGAAATGTTTATCATAAAAAATCATAGTCTATATAATAAGTTATATTCTAAGCAATAAGAATTTAGTAGCTTTTCTTTTCACAAATTATCCAATTTTTAGTTCGCATACCACGTATGCTTCAGCGTCACAATAGAAGTCGCTCCATTGGTACTCGTACTTAGATTGGAGGAAGAGACAATGTTGTGACAAGTAATTATTAGGCTCATTGGGCGCCCAATCGGTGAAAGTAATTCCCTTCCAGGAGGATAGATGTACCCATGAACCTTCCTTGAATATGTCTGTAGCTCCAATTAAAACATCTACAATATTGACAATGTATGACCAATTTTTTTGGACAAAACTAATAAAGAAAGAGGTAAATTAAGGCACTTTTCAAACGGAATTCAACATTACACGTATAATTTAAATCATTACGGTAGTTGTAAGAAAATCACATTTAAAGATCGTATTCGAAATAGTGAACCAATATTTTCTTCACAATGTTTTTTTTTTCTTTTGTTTGCAAGAAATCAGTGATACACGAATAAACTATGTCAGGTTTTAGAAAACAGGTTCTCTTTTAATACATAATACACACAAAGAATAGTTTCCGACAAGAACGGTTCACGAGAACTTGTAAAATTTTCTCGCATTTATTTGCGGCAAGACGTTTTCACGAGGACCTCGCACGCGAATAAAATTTGTTTTATAATATCTTTTTAATGAAATTGAGCGGACGATTCACATACTTCCTAAGTTTTTTGCGATTTCCTTCAAAAAGCTATTCTCTTCTGCAGAATCAATTTCAGCAACTTTAGCACCAAGTTTCATGCATTCTTCCTAGGAAGAAACAAGAAACGTTCAATATATCAAGTTCAAAAGACTCATTATTCCAATAATACATGTAACAATTAAGGATCAATACAGTTACAACTGAATATGAGCGACAGGACAAATGCATTTATGGTACTTTGAATCTTTGTTGTTGTAAGTATATACATAATTGTAGAACAATGATAATAATAGAGTTAAAAAGTTGTTTAAAAATATGTGCCTGGTACTTTTCCTTCTTGTATATATAAAAAAAGATCTTGAAAATTCTACCTTTTACTCAATATTTCATTTTGGCAAAACCTTGTTTCCAAATACAGTTAAAATTATACGCAATGCAGTAAAAAAAAATTAATGAAAGATAAATGACAGAAACTAACAACGATAAAACATTAAAAAATTAAACTTTGATCACTGTTTTCCTACCTGTGCATCTACAAGTTTCATTGTTGAATTTAATTGAAGATAAGCTGACCTACCAAACGTTTTCCAGTTTGATGTCTCTGCCAAGTTAAAGATATAATATATTGCATTAAGTTACACAATATTAAGTTAAACTAAATTCAAAGCACCTCATTAATCGGAAGAAAACAATATTACATTTAGAACCTTTTCCAAAAAGAGCTAGATTGATTAATTTACAATTTTATTTCTTTAAATTCTTATCACTGCTCATCAACCAAAATATGAATACATTTAGATATTGATTTCTATGATAAAAAAGACATCAAGACATGTAGTACCTCTTTTACTAGAGAAGTGAGAGAACCCGTCTGAATGAACCAAGTCTACTCCATTAACAGTCCCTGTACATAAACACGTCTTCATCCCACTGTTGTAGAAAAACGATGAAGAGTCAGGCCATTTGGAACACATTGACATGCATTCAGATAAACTTTGAGTTTGATACGATTGATGCAGAATATTTCCCGATGGTTGTTTGTTGTCATCTTCAGGCACTCGATGGTAAGCAATAAACTCCTTATTTATAGCAAAACTAAACTGAACAAATCTTAGCAGAGAAACATATATGCTTAATACTTTCATCTCCGATTCAAGTTGTTCTTCTCAAATTATTTTCTAAATTGTAACATTTACTCAATCTGTTACTGTAAACTTTCTTCACAAATTTAATTTTCCAGACAGTAAGCACTTTTTTAAATACCGTTTCTTGCATCATTGATTTAACGCGAAAACATCCACTTTTCCGCTTTATTAGTCATATATATTAGTCATATATATTAGTTATATATATATATATATATATATATATATATATATATATATATATATATATATATATATAGCATAAAGAAATTTAAGAAGTTTGAAAAACAATAGCGTGAACAGAATGTATAAGATGTAAGTTAAACATTAATTATTTGATTTTATTAAAATCAAGAAATGACCCACTTGTGAGTTGGCATTTTTGTCAAAATATACCAATAATTTGGATGAATTAATGGAGATTACCAGTGATTAACAGGGTTACCAAAGTAACTATTCATATTTACCTACTCCCTCGTTTATTCAAAATCAAAATATATTTATTAAATGTAATCGAATCAATTCTCGAATGAGATTTAGTAAAGTTTAATTTAATTTTGAACTGACGCTTACATGTATCACGAATATCCTTCTCTGAGTTTTCAAAATTGCACCGTTAAATTTGTGTCAAGCCACAAGCATCTAGGAAAAACTTTTTCTGAAAACTTAAGATGGACGACATACATCAATATTATAATAGAAAAACACACAAAAAGATAGATCTATTGAAAAAAAAAAACTCAAATATAAATGAAACCGCGAATCACTTTCTCTTATGTACACATCCTTTCTCATGCCTCATTTGGAATATGTTTCAGAGGATTGGAGCGGGTGTTCTCTCGCACACTCAGAAAAATTCGAACAAGTACAATTATCTGCTGAAGAGTAGTAACCGGTTCTATAATTACTAATACTTGCCTATAAAGACTCTTTACTTCGAAACAGCTTGGAGTACACTACATTCAAGATCTCTAGACGTAAAATTGGTAGACTCAAAACAATGTTTAAGGTTGGTAAAAATATCAAACCCACTTATGTTCAATATTTATTCCCTGACAAACGTTATACTATTTCTAACTATTCCATGAGAAATTCTTAAGATTACTGCTTACACAAATGTCGATTACAAGTATACAAATCATCATTAGTTTCAACTGTCATGCACGAAAGGAATTTTCTACCACTGAATATTAGAGAGCTTAATTCACTTAAGACCTTCACTAATGCTATTACATCTGGCGATAATATTTCAAACGCGAAAAAACCTCCACCACCATATTTTTCTTTTGGAGACGGTATTCAAAATCCAATTCACACTAAACTTCGCCGTTATTGCATGCTAAAGTGTGACTTGTTCAAATATAATATTTGTTCAATGAATAATATCATCATTGTTACAAAAATAACACAATAAGATATTTTGGGTTTTTTTTATGATTACCTTTAAAATACTCTTCTTTAACAAACACACATAATTTAATACGATTTATCCAAGCTTTGAATGCATTCATATAATGTTTTTGGGGAATAGTATTCATGTACGAATACATAAATGAGCCAAAAGCATTACTTGAAGCATATCTTCTTCCTGACAAGTGCTTTTTTTAATTTAGAAAAAGAAAAAGTCACAAGGAGGGAAACAAGTGAATAGGGAGGATGGGGTAAAACATGAATCTTTTCTTTTTCCAAATATGATTCCACGATCTTGGATTTATGTGCTGGGACGTTGTCATGAAGAAGTCGAGTGTTGCGAATTTCAGACTTTGATCTTATCCTTTCGTAATGTTTCTTAACTTTCTTCAGCACATTATTTTTGTATATATGTCCGGTGATTGATCGGCCTTTTGGAATACCAACTTGAACTACACATTTTTTCTAGTCAACCACATCTTGTTATCAATTTTTCCTCTGAGGTTCAAAATAATGTATCCATGTTTCATCACCTCTAACAATGTCCGATAAATGTCGTCCATTGCAATTTTTGTAGATTTTAAGTAGTTTTCTACACATTGCAACCCGCAATAGTTTTGTTTTTCTGTTAATAGATGAGATATCCATCTTGCACTAACCTTTTGCAGGCCAAAGTGTTTCTTTAAATTAAAACTGTAAATAATGGCCCCGGTGGAATGCCTTCTAAATTTGCTATTTGTTTAATAAAATAATCGACAAACATTAGTAATTATATCGGTTATTTTTGTAAGTATTTCATCCGTTTAAGCCGTACGAGGTGCTCCAGGACGTTGCTTATCCTTATGGTTGGTTTGGCCATTTTTGAATTTGCTGACACACCTTGTATTAATGACATACACTTGCATTGTTTGCATACACATCACACAGATCTTTGAAAATTTCTTACGAGTCTTTATCTAGTCTGACACATGCTTTTATATAGCCTCTAATTTCAGCCTCATTGGATGATGACTTACCAGTCATATTTTCATACAGTGTCTCGAGTTGAAGACTCGTGGTCAGATAAACGAACATAAATAAACGGACATTTTATTTGCAAGTGAATAATGTGTATGTCAATTATTGTATAGGGAGAGGGTTACATAAGTTTTAGAACTTGTGCCCAATCCCATTGTAATTATATTACAATTAAATAAGTTCAAACCATGTATCATGTCAAGCCAAGCCGAATTCGTCCCATTTAATGTGTTTAAAATGGTTGCATAAAAAAAGGGAAATGCAATCGTCCTATGTTTGTGTGACATTATGTAACCCAAAGAGAGGACATCAAAGGCTTTCTGGAAAACCAAAGATGTATACCAATTGAGTTAATGATTATGTTGATTTTAAAAATTATCGTCAATTTTTAAGAATCCCAGACAACTGCGTCTCCATTTATCATCATTCATTTTCAGACGTAAGATGACCCTAACAATTCTGGGTTTGCTTTAACGTAAATCTTTTTTATTCAGTGGGGATAAAATTGACCTATCTCATGGGATGAATATAATAAAGTGTTTCAAATTAAAGTATAAATATAAAACAATTAACTGATATTTTAATGTGTCCCTTGTTATTTAATTTTGTTCAATTTGTCTAGTCACCTGGTGGCAGTTATTGTCACGACGACGTCAGAATGAATTATTCAAAGCTATAGTAATTAGACATCAGACAGATACCATTCTCAACTGTCACAAATCTTTGTTTGCCATCATTTAAAGGTATAAATGAAAACACTTAATATTAAACATAGAGACTTGAGCAAGTCTTTGGTGCCGTTAAACGTAGTATTAAAGAACTAAAACCAAATTCTCGTGATTTGGCCCTGTAAATCTGTGAAAATTAAATTTCGTTCATTTGAAGCAATTTTTTTGTAAACACTTCTTTACAAATTTGGTTTTACATTTCTGCCTCGGAAATTTTCCGGGAAACATCACCGACGTTTTTATAAGTGCTAAAACCGGACGCGGTATGGCAAAATCGGTCATTTTTACAGATATGCTCAACTATATGTGTTGATTTTATATGGGCGCCAACTTTAAACCAAAATAAGTTAGCACACAGATAAACTGAGGAATACTGAATATTAATTTTTCGGTTTTGTGTTGGTTCAAGTGTGGCGCCATACTTTTTATAACTATTTTTAATGTCTTGGTGCACTCCGGATTTGCGTTTTATACTTAGTTTGAACATAGTTTATTGTGTTAATTACAAAAGAGGATTAGGTGCAAGTTCTTACAACGTACATGTTCCTCTCCTAATGATAATACATACAATATATACAATTGTCATAGTGATATTACATGTTACTTATAGTTATTGACTTTATAATAGTAATATTCATAAATATGGATTTACAAAGTATTTACGAATATATAGTAAATAGTGTTGTTATACAGTATAAAAATAGCAAAAACAAGAGAAAATTAATTATTAAATACTTGTTAAGACTTGATAATTAATCTTATAATCATTTTTGAACAATGTGATTAAACAGTTTATTATTGCAGTATTATAGTGTTTTTGCGTAAAAAATTGAATCTTACATTTGCGTTGATTCCGGCGGACGAGCTACCAAACTAAAAGGGATTTTCCATTAGGCTAAAAATAGATATATCATATGTCAACACAACGATAAAAAAAACAGTATACACGGGTGTGAAATGGTGACACTTTAATGTGGTTAATATTTGTTTGTTGATACTGCTGATGTCGTCGGCAGCGCGGTGTCTTCTGCATGTCGCATGTCGGCCTGGATAACGCGAAGCGTTATATGCAAACTTCTATGAGAAGTAATTATTGACTTATCAAGTCAAAGTTGTTGCTTTTGTGTGCGCGTGTTTAAATCATTGAATTTGACTTTACACTCAACAAAACTTTTAAGTGTGTGAAATTATGAAATAAAATAATGTGAAATTTTTAACTTTTTAAATGTCACAAACATTTGACGTTATTTCATAACGTCGTCCGAAAAGTGGAATTCATAAAGCGCGTTATTTTTATAACGTCTTGTATTTTTTACTTGTTTTTTATTAATATAGCACGTTTTTGGGGGGTAAATTCTTTATCTAAGGTTAACTCTTTGGAATATATTGACAAATTCATTTCGTTTTTTCTCTCATTTTATGTTCGATTTATCGAAATTTGCTCAAATATTGGCTATAGCTTGAAGAACTGTTGTGGAAATATTTTGTTTAATTTTGGTATACGTGTATAAAAGTACGTGTTTCTTTCTGTTACATCATATCGATATTCATAAACAGCGAAAGCTAAATTATTCAGATAATTTGATATTGCTTGATTTTAAAAAAAAAATTCGGGACCTTACAATTTTTTTTTCAATCTTTAGCAATGACTGTTGATGTTATTGTTTTCAACAATGTACCAAGTATAAACTTAAGGAATGTTGCAGTCACTTATTTTTTAAATCATTATTTGATGGATAATTGAACAAAATAAGGGAATTAAAAAAATATCTGGTTGAACGAGGTTAAAAGCATACATTCTCCACTCATATTTCCCTCTGTATGAATATAAAAGAGAATTTTGAAGACAATCTTAGTGTTGATTCAAATGCCTTATGTTTAGAAATACAGTGTTTATTTGCTTTTATTCTGAAGTTAAGTACAACAATCCCTTTATTTTGGCAGAGGGTATACACGGTGTAATAAACCTGCTGAACTTCAATATTTTTGCATATTTTTGGTCATCGAAGCGGTCACGGTCCAGTAGATAAAGTCTGAAGGTTAAAACTGAACACGCTCGTAAATAGGCACCGTCACAAAGATATATCAACCCTTCGATTTCGTTACACCCGATTGCATACATGAAACTCGTGGGTGACGTGTAGTATTCCTTTCGTGGTCTTTGGATTTTATGCATTTATTTCTTATTTTATGTGCATATTCTGTTTGCAAATAATTACATTAACCTACTTATTATATGTTAGTATTCACCTAGCTTGAAAAAAGTGCGTGAAATTTGATAATTTCATCGTGACCGAGTAAAAAACAGCGAGGCAAGATATACGTCCACACAGGTGAGACCTCTACAGCATTGTGTTTTACTGAAAAATCAGAGAAATATTTTACTGCAATTCCCTGAACAAATTCAGATTGATTTACACGGGCTGTTACATTTAAAATTAATATTTTATATAGAAAAACACATTAATTGTTTGTTTTACTTAGAGTCTAGGGAATTCTCTAATTGCAATTCCCTGCATCAATTTTGATTGATTAACATAGAATGGTACATTATAAATGAATATTTTATACAGAAAAACATATTGTGTTTTGCTTAAAATTCAGAGAACTCTTTTACTGCTATTCCCTGTACTAATTTAGATTGATTTACACGGGCTGTTATATTTAAAGTTAATATTTTATAAAGAAAACACATTAATTTTTTGTTTTACTTAAAGTTTAGGGAATTCTCTAATTGCAATTCCCTGGCAATGTATCAATTTTGATTGATTAACA
Source organism: Magallana ariakensis (assembly GCA_020458035.1). Lineage (NCBI taxonomy): Eukaryota > Metazoa > Mollusca > Bivalvia > Ostreida > Ostreidae > Magallana > Magallana ariakensis. Next base: position 43,718,362 of record CM035812.1, on the reverse strand, counting down.
TAGAATGGTACATTATAAATGAATATTTTATACAGAAAAATATATTGTGTTTTGCTTAAAGTTCAGAGAACTATTTTACTGCTATTCCTTGCACTAATTTAGATTGATTTACAAGGAATGGTACATTATGAAATGAATATTTTACATGTAACGACTTCTTTCGTTAAAATCATCATCCTTCATCGATTGTGGTTTATTTTGATCATTTTTTTTACGGACTGGTACATTTTCAATTGATATTTTATATAGATGTTTACAGGCAATTTGTGCGTGCAATCAAACGTAGCTGTACTATTTAGTCACCCCTAACATTGTCCGACATTCCATTTATCATTCAGTTAGATGGATAACACAGGTTCATCCTGTCATCATGGCTTGAATTTTAATAACATTTAACATCATTACATCAATCAAGACGAACCAGAAAAGAATGAACGGGAACGGAAAAGAATGACTACAATCATAGATCTAACATTTTCATTTTGATATTTTGATATTGTAAATGTATGTGCTTTAGACTCCAAGAAATAAGAATACATCCCCCGAAACATATTTATGAAATTTTGCGATATTACATTTTGCGTTGATCTCAACGAAAATATTATAACACAAAATGTAATCATTACTTATGATCACTCAAAACCTGCCAAAATGTCTTGATAACAACGAATAATACACCAGTAATCAAGACTTTACCGATACTGGTTCTGTACCAGTGTATCTTATTTTGTACATAACAAATTAGACACAGTTTAAATGTTTGCTTCCTTATATCACCTCTTTCTATCAAGTTATAATATTATACGAATCATAGAGAACTTTGTACTTTTCTAGTGTCATATAAAAATACTCGAGAGCCATTCATCACCTATACATGTATATTATTAAGTGAAAAGATTTCAAACATCAAATCAAATATGTATTTTTTAATTAATAAATATTCTATAATTTATTTATGTACTGTATACAGTACCATATAAGTCAGCTATTATTATAGCATTGATCAAGCTGCACGGGCACTGCAATGTACATGCTATTAATTAAGACATATAAGTGCGTAACTAACGTATATAAAAAAATTATTTTTTGTAATTTTCATTGGTTGTAAGAAAATCACGTGACATATTCTGTCCCTGGACAATGAATCTTTATCGTCAACTGACCTTGATCGTCTGCCTTGGATGCTTAGTAATTTGGTTGTCCGAATGTACCTCATTTACTAGTTATTTTAAATATGATTGTCTAATCGGATGATTATATAATTTAACTATTATGGAAATCATTGTACAATAAATATTTGGCTATAATGACCCATGTCAAGTGATACCAAGAAGCGGATCCTGTGGGGTGTCTTAAAATAATATATTAATAAAGTGCTATCAGATACGGTGCACTATACAATGTACACCCCTCCTCGTTTGATATAAAAATCTGTATGCAGTTATATGCAATTGACGTTGCATTTAATACAATAGCTAATGCAAAAAAAAGTTGTAACAATAAAGAACAAGCCGAGAAAGTTTGTAATTTTTTCAGTCAGTTGCAACAAAAAAGAATTTGAACCATATGCATGTAAAATAAATTTAAGTTTAGATTTTTATCCCTGTCCTCTCCTCTAGATATCACGCCATATGGGTTTGTTTTAAGGTCAGACGAGACCTATCTTCCATTATTTTCTATTTTTTCTATCTCCACAATGTAAAGATTTTCACAAAGTAATTCCATAATGATGTTTTCATGTTTCATGATACTTCTTTTATCTAGATATAAAGTGTTCAATTGAAAATACTTATTATGACTTTATTTATAAGCATTCAAATGCAATTTGCATGGTATTTTAAGAAAAATTCTAAATATTCTAGCTCCAAAAATAGCATGGTAATGTACCCTGAATTTTTGGGTATTATCAAGTGAAAATGTTAATAAACAGAATAAAATATCAAGGAAAATTATATAAAATTGAGGAACGAATCGTGTGTCCTTAAAACTCCAAATTCAAAAAAAAAGGTAATAGAGTAAATTTTAAAGAATGAACAAAAAAAATCTGATTCAACATACAAATTCCATCAATGTGTAAACTGTTATTTGTTATTTCACGCGCTTGCACGGTATATCACCTGCTAGTGAACAAAATCAAAATACCTCTACTGTTGATATCTTGGTTCTGTTTACTTGCTTGTTCTTGTTTATTGTTGTTTTGAAATGGGATTATGTTTAAAATCTCAAAGTTTAGACAAATATGTTTCGAGAGAGAGTCCCAAACCAGCTTCATATTTATAAAGTTATAACGTCGTGATGACGTCAAAATGTCATAACACACACTATATTAAGAGGCTGGTAAAAATAGAACGAATAGAGATAACGACAAAAAGTAAATTACTTTAGAAAGCAAAAATTGTGACCTACAATCCCATAAAAGATGACAAATTTTTGTGACAGGGCCGATTTCTATAGTTTCTGGCTGTAGTCCTTTAGACAGACTTATTTGACGCACCTGTCATTGTTTCACTTGTTTAGAATGCGGTCTGGGTTAGCTTATAGGGATGGAAATCGTCCAATTTTTATTTTATTTTTTTATACAAACTGCTGCTGTTTGTATTTTAAAAAAGTAAATAAAGCTCTACATGCACATGCTGAAACAGGAAAGGAAATATGGGGGAAAACAAGTATTACTGTGTGATTTGATTTCAAAAACACTCAGGCCTTATACATGTATATCAAAAGATTAGAAAAACAATTTTGTAAAAATAATTCAAAACTAAAAACTGTTATACACTTTCCCAATCAATCACCTATTTAGACTCAGATAATCAATTTTGCAGAGTTTTTACTCTTGCAACACAAAATTTAAGACCCCGGTCGATCAGTTTTGCATTTCACTCCTGTAGAACAAAGCATTATTTTATAAAATTTCAATTCTCTTATTTCTTCAAATCAAGCACATCGACATATATATAAGTGTTGTCCTAAAATACTGTAGACTGATCTCATAACTTAAAAATATTTCAGCGCAATTGGACTAAACTATTTCGGTCACTTTGTAGTGCTTTTGTTTACTTAAATCTCAAATTTCAGCTGTGTACCTTGATTTATTAAGGTCTTCCGTTTCCAACGGAAGACCTTACTATTATTGTGCTTGTAAGATTATTCTTATTTTTCTTTTTTTTTTTTTTTTTCTTCCTAGACGCGAACTTTGAGGCTTCATATCTTGCTCATTTCTGAACGGTTTTTGCTCAAATTTTCAGGGCTTATAGACATTACAAAACACTATACAAAACATTTCATAAACTTTAAAATTCCTCTTCCGTTAACGAGTTATTTTCCTTTTAAAAATTTTTAGGGCCTTTAATTTCCAGACAAAGGCTCCGAAACTATGATAGCAGGGAATGGGAATCCAGCGAATTTGAATAACAGAGACATTGAAGTTGTGCACATCGATTTTTGTTTTTCGATTACGTTTTTTATTTAGAAAAAGGTAGGGGGTCAAAAAATAGGATTCCGAAAAGTGCGAAAATTTAGACATATTTTTCTTTGTATCTTTTAAACGAAAAATATTTTGTTAAGACATGTAGAATAAAAGTTGTGCAGAATGTTAAGGGCTTTCATTTGACACCAATAAAAAAGGGCTGGCCCCTAAAATTAAGGGCCAATAGCGCTTGAAAGTTTTTGCTTAATAACTCAAAAACGGTTAGGATTTCGATATGGCTGTCGCTGGAAAGGTTGTTTGTTGGGATCTCATAAAGGTCGTTACAATGTTATTTTGTTGGTGATTTGTGTTGTATGAGTGTAAAAAGCTGTACATGTTAACATGTACCTCGTTTAATTTGGCAAGTTAACGAAAGTCTATGTGCGTGCAACTGCCCTAAAGTTACCACAGAAAGTATGCTGGTTTATACAGGAAATTTTTTTTAGAATAGATTTTATTTTTGGAAGTTTATGTCAGTTTTGTTAAGTTCTTATAGTGCACAATCCCTATAACGAGAATCGGAAAACAAAACATTCTTCTTCCTTTGTAGTAAAACACAAAGTACGGATTTAAAATAAATCAATGTATTACATTTGAGTTTTCATACTGCATGCATTTAAAATCTACCTTGAATCAGAGCTGTGTGTGTACCGTTACGTAAGCTATCCCTCACCCGCGGCCTAGAAAATCGGTCACCATGGTCGCGACGGGGCTAACTAGCGGTCAGCGGTTATCTAATACACGAGAGTTGCGTCTCTCATATATGAGTTTATTTAGCCGCGAACTCTAGAATTGTTTTAGTTTATATACCCGTAAATAAAATACAACATCTGTTTTAATTTCTTCATGTTATAAGAGTTTGTCCATCTTGTTTTTATTTAATTAAACATTAGTTCTGAAAATTTATAAAGGCGATATTACTTCGTCAGTCTTAAATTAATGGTTGGTTTGTAGGTCTAAAATGTTTTTAAATCTGTACAAATATTGTTTTAAATCAACAAACAACCCACAAATATTAAAACTTTTAAATGATGATCATCCCTCGCATATGGCCGAGGAGATCCCGCGCGAGTGGACAGGTTTGTGTTCTTCTACATGTACCTTATCACGCGTGCATGTTTCAGACTTTTGTACAAACACAACTATTTTCTTTTATTATGATTCTAACTATGATATTGGTTTAAGATGAAAAGATAAATTTATTTTACATGTACAGTTGATTTAGCAATGATTAATACGATTGCGCACAAGGTAGTTTATTATAATCAAAGTTCCATGTTTCATGTTTGCGGTAGGTGCTGGCACGATAAAAGGATGTCCTGAATTGAGGCATTCGGATTTTTTTTAATTGGCAAAAAGATAATCAGATTTGACGAAAATCATTTTTTGGCGACTTCTTCTTATGTGTAACATTTTCACTTTCCCACCCGTTTGTTTATTCGGTCAGTCTGTGTAATTCAATCGCAGCGTGCGACCGAAAATCTTGTGTCGCTTCAGCGCACACAGCTGAGAACATCTATAGCCCCGTTTATGGCTGCAGATCATCAATTGTTATGTAATTGAATAACAATGTATCGAAGGTTATCGAATATCATTGAGTATCGAAGTGTGCTTTCACTACAGTGGTCAATTGTTAAACAATAAGGCTATTATTCGAAGTCAATCATCTTCACATTATACATGTAGGTGCGAAATCGTAATCGGATAATGTTGCTAATAAATCAACCTGTTGAACACGCTAAACTTCTACAGATATGAACGGAATAATATATTATACCTTAAAGTTTTAAGTCAAAGGAAAATTGTTCTCGGATTAAGAAGTTATGAAATACGACTACATTATGCAACGCAGTCGGTCGCCAAAGAAATAATCAAAGTACTGCAAGTGTCGTCAGATATCTTGTTTCTTTGAAATACATGTACCGTGATAGTTCACTACCAGAGTCAAGCTAGCCAGCACTAACTCCAACGCACTAACAAAAAGTTAGTTAAAATTATCGACCATTTTTCAAGCGTTTTCCGATCCCGATGTTAAACAACTGAAATTATTAGGCCGCCTTGCACCCAAACTAGGACTTGTGCTCATAAGGTGAGCCCGGATTCCTCGGGGACGGGTGTACCCTCGAGGATTCCGGCGCCAAATTAGGCACTAGTGACAACGATTTCCGGCGCCAGGGCGCGGAGTAGACCTTAAGTGAACAAATTATTTCTGTAATGTAGCGTTCTAAACAAGGTGCCCTGCGCCCAAACTAGGACTTGTGCTCATTAGGTGAGCCCGGGTTCCTCGGGGAACGGGTAATCCCTTGAGGATTCCGGCGCCAAATTAGGCACTAGTGACACAGATTTCCGGCGCCAGGGCGCGGAGTAGACCTTACGTGAACAAATTATTTCTGTAATGTAGCGTTCTAAACATGGCGCCCTGCGCCCAAACTAGGACTTGTGCTCATTAGATGAACCCGGATTCCTCGGTGGACGGGTAATCCCTTGAGGATTCCGGCGCCAAATTAGGCACTAGTGACACCGATTTCCGGCGCCAGGGCGCGGAGTAGACCTTGAGTGAACAAATTATTTCTGTAATGTAGCGTTCTAAACAAGACACCCTCCAAACATTGAAAGATCTTACTTTACACAAAGATTGCTTATGACCTAAGTGTTGACTTGTGCTTATTAGGTGAGACCGGATTCCTCGGGGGACGGGTAATCCCTTGAGGATTCCGGCGCCAAATTAAGCACTAGTGACACCGATTTTCGGCGGCAGGGCGCGGAGTAGACCTTAAGTGAACAAATTATTTCTGTAATGTAGCGTTCTAAACAAGGCGCCCTCCAAACATTGAAAGATCTTACTTTACACAAAGATTGCCTATGACCTACGTGTGTGTTATGATTTTGTTTCAAGGTTATTTTGTGAAGTTCAAGGTCATTGGAAGAAATTTCATGAGTTGTGTCTGCTTTATACTGTTTTTAAGGAAAAACATTGGATATTGCTTTTTCATTTAAAGATTGCTGATGACTTGAGGATGTGTCATGAACTTGACCCAGGGTCAGTTGTGCAAGTTCAAGGTCGTTTGAAAAAAAAATGCTTCTTTCTTGTCTGTCATATTCACATTTAATATACATGGAAATGATTAGAAGCTAATATTTGAGCCAAAGATTGCTTCTGACATGTACTTAAATATGTCCCGACTTGAACTTTGATCATCTGTGCAAGTTCAGTCTCACTATAAGAAAAAGAAGCATCCATTATTTTCTAATAGATAAATACTTTAGTTATGATTTTGTTGTTCTTAGTGGGGAGGGGAGGAATTATTTGTGAGGTTGCTCACAGAACCGCCAGTTAGTCCACTGAGAGCACTCTCCCCCTTTCTCGCAACCAAAATTAACTTTAAATTAACCCCCCTCCCCTACCACTACCACGGATTAGATTTTGAAGAATAATTTTTTCTTTTATTGGCTTGTTAATACATTTCGGATAAATTTGTTCCCCGAAGCAAAAACGATGCTGAGTGCTTGCATGGCCAAATGTTATACGGAGAGTTGTCCCTCCCACTGAGCACCTCTCGTACAGCGCACCCTCAGGTTGGAGAAGCCGTCATCATTTATTTTTGATTTTCTGTACTTACTTCTATCATATTGACAATCCTGTCTGATTGGTATCGATAACAATTCATCTTCACATGACCTCTATATTTGCACACAACCTAAATATATATCTCATTTACCAAATACATGACTTTATCTGTTAATGAAAGGTGCAACTCTTCAATACTCAGTCTGGGGGTTACATAGAAAGCAGGATTAAAATAATTTGCCTGTCTCCATTTAAAAAATTCCAGTACATTTTCTAAAGCCCTGATTGGTCAGAATTTTAGGTCGGGTGAAGATGACCCCCTATCAATACCTGTCAGACCCTGTAAGGAGAAGAGGGTGCTTTTAATCAGACTGATTGACAATCCTTTTCCGACAGGAAGCTGCAACGGAAGACCTCTTCGTTGCTTTGCAACGAGCTCGTTTCTAGTTTTATTTATTTTTTTATTTTTATTTTTTTTTTGGGGGGGGGGATTGAGAGAGGGGAAATATCTTTAGTACGTTAGTGTTGCACGCGTCGGCGCAATGCACGACGTAAAAACAATTACAGCGACAGTTTTCGTTAGTGTCATTCCGGGCTCTTTACAAAATGTATAACATTACGCCTCTGCCGTTGACACCGACATTGTTAACCTATATACGAGAGCTATTCATTCAGTAGTAAGCCTTTTACTATAATTGCAAAAATGCACTTTCCACTTATTCACATTCTCTTAAAATAATTCCCCTTAACATCAACCCACTTATGTTAAAGTCTTTTTATCAAGGATAGGAATGAGTTTCTGTACTCCAAAAGAGGTCTAATCCTCAGACACTGAAAAACCGCTTAAACGTAGTCCGGAACGGAAGTGAAAACATCTTCCAGATAGCCGGGTTTTTTTTCAATTAAGGTAATAGAAAAAAAGTCACATGGCGATTTATCTGATGAATACAAAGGATAGTCCAATTGTTGTGTTTCATTTTCAAGCACATATTCATGTGTGTACTTTGCAGTGGGCGCAGGAGCAGTATTATATAAAAGGTACATCGCTCTCATTTCTGACTATGATCTTCTGATCTTGTAATATTGTTTTTACATTATATAATATTTTATGAATATAAACACCTTTTGTAACATATTCCGCCTTTTATGTTGAAAATCTGAGCAACTACACCATTACAATTAAAGACAGTTGCGTCGAGAACCTCCATTGGTGTTTTGCCGCGTTTTGCAATTGTAGCTGTGTTTTGTGAGCCATATTTTCCCCCAGATTTCTTTCAGGTTAATAAAAATGGAACAAAGATTCACCCGTGAAATAATTTTATTTAGACTAGACGTATTTTGTCACACGTGAAATATATAACATATATGTATCAAGGACCTAACATGTTGAACACACAGCTCTGCGTTAATTTTTTTTTGTTAGCTTGTTTTGCTTTGTTTTTATTTCCTTGCAAAATACCATTAAATTAATTATTATGTTTTTCATTCAAATCCATTCAAAAGTGACAATTTGACAATATAAGGACCAAGTATATTCGAGAAGTTCAAAAATTATTATTTGGTTTTTAACCACATTATTATTATAATTAAGCTAAGTACACCAAATACACAAGAAAATTTACCAATAATGTTGTTGTTTAAAAAATTATAAATAGATATTCCTGAAGGTCAGTGCTTTGAAGAGAGTTTGTGTACACCATTGGATTGACACGATTAACTTGGGATAATGCGAAGGTGTACATGAGATAGATAGATAGATAGATTTATTGATTCTAAAAAAAAAGGTTAGTAAAAGTAACTTAATTATTGTTAATGTGTATCAGTACGTTAGATAAAAAAACTGCCAAATCATCTTATATGAGCCTTTCAGCCTGACATCATCATGATTATTTCGTGCAGTCCGTGATTTTTGCTCAAGGTTTAGACCGATTAATAAACTGGTTAGAGCATAATCGTGTAGATTTCAGTCTTGTCAGTTTCTAGACCGATGTGAATAACGATCAATATTTGTAAGAAATAATGGAAATCATACTTAGTGAATTTTTTTTACATTAATGTATTCCCTTAATCTTGTATAAAATACATATTTATCTATTATTATGTCGATATTCACAGTACAGTCGGTTCACTATACATCAAAGCTTTGCAAAAACGAGGCAACTCTTGTAAGAATAAAAATATATGCTTGTCATTTTAAACTTACGCGATTTAAAAAAAAGAAAAAAATGAAAAAAATTCTTCGTTGTTTATTTTTGGTAAAATAAAAATCTGTTTACTGAAATGCTAGAATAACTACATGTAATTAAAATGATAAGGAAGCAAGCTAAAAAGCTTGAAAAAAATGTCATTTTACTTAACTATCATTGTAAATATTGTCAGTAGGAAGATTGCACAATATTTGTGATTTAAGACATGTTAATATACTGAGAAATACTTTATTGATATAGTCATGGAAATTAGCAAATCTGCCCAGCGACCGTCGATCTTACAGTTATTCCTGTTATCTTAGCGATTGTCTAATTATCGCTTTTTGGCGACCGGTCTTGCAATCGATAAAAAAATACGTTGAAATTGAGAATAGCATTTAATTATATTCAAATTTTTTCAATTACGAATAATATATTATGCAAAAATAAAAACAAACAAAAACACAAAAACAACAAATAAACAATCAATTAAAATAAATAAAAAGCGCCACAATTGTACCTTATTTTTGAAAATAAACTTGATACGCAAAAATATGGTATACGTTATTTCATTTGGTTTCCGTTCTGCTTTATAGGCGGCATGTCTTAACATGAATGCGAACCTTGTGAATATAGACAAGTGGGAGGAAAACACATTTCTGCAAATATTGTCTAGAAACTTTATAAAAGGTACTATTTATTTTGGCAGAGTTAAAAGACATTTGTCTTAAAACCAATTTTTAACAAAAAGCCATTTATCAAGAATACGGGTGTTTGCTTGAATACATCAAATATATTCATCTTGAAAATAAGACACTCTCCGCTTAATATTCTAAATACAATTTATTGCCAATGTTCATGACACTTTACATCACGTATGATCTTCTTTTTGTTAATTTCAGAGACATCCTGGATAGGCGCAACAGAATCCCTCCTGGAAGAGACTTGGCAATGGACTGAAAGCAACAATACGTTTTCTTTCACTGCATGGGGAGAGAAGCAACCAAATAATTACCACAATCGGGATTGTCTCACATTGTTCGATGAGTTTGATTATTTGTGGGCGGACGAACACTGTAATAATAACCCATACAAGTATACATGTGGAAAAAAAAACATAGTGTAAAATTGTATTTGAAATGATATTTCGACAATTTATACAATATAATTTAAATTTTTGTTTTTTATTATATGAAATGCTATCTCCCTGTTGATGTAAAAAGAAAATACATATTGATATTATTTACTAGCATTCAAGATAAAATATATTTAAGGAGAGGCTGGATGGTCAGCAAACTACGCATCAGATCTGCCTTAAACTTTGACATATAATATATTTTGGCCATGAAATATTATTAAGTAAAAAAAATCCAAATACTTTAGCTTAATTTAGGATTTGAGCATTCTACTATATAACTCTTTATTAAGAGCGCTTCGTATCAGTGAGGTAAATAAAGCCTAAATCATGATCACGACTATCCAGTCCTCTTAAATATCAATAATTCAGTACAATATTTGCCGTTTTTCAATGTACGTATCAATCTGATATGCGCGACCTTGGTCATTTATTCAAACTTGTACCTGCAGTTTCCACTGTATGAAATAGTTTTAAACAAAATTTTCTTCATTACTGACACTCCTCTCAAAATCTTCCCAAAAAGATAACAATAATTCCATGTCTTGGTTTTTGTTGTTGTTTATGCATTGCTTTTCTAATATACATGTAACATAACAAATGTACTAAAAGTACACAAAACATTCGTTTGAAATTATTAAAATATTGACACGGCAAGCAAACAAAATTGAATATTAAAGCCGATATTGTCATTTATTAGCCTTAGAATTACGGTTTTACATAAACATGTATCTTCTAAGAGATATATGTAACAACATTTCAATATATATTAGGTAATGACAAACTAAATTCCGATCAGAAGATCGTGTAATATTTCCTAAAAAGTTAAAACTTTATCTAACATTTTGTATCGACAGCACTAAGTAATATAATCTGATTATAGCGAGCGCAGCTCGCCGGCGCGAAGCGAGCTCTACTGCAAGGCGTGTGTGAATAGAAAATTCGGACTAGTTGCACATTCATTCAACGGATTTTTTTGGTGTCAGTAAATCGGACCAATAATGCATTGTTTTAATCGTCCCAGTAGTTCCCTGCAATCATAGCAATATCTATCACTTCACACTCTCACGAGAATCAGCAAGACAATAAAAACAATAACGATGTATACGACATAGAGTCAATGTTACCTCTAAAGTTCACCTCAGTACACTCTCAATCATAAATAATCGAGTGACGTCACAAAGGTTTGCACATTGATCCGATAGATTTTTGCGGCATCAGTAAATTTTGACCCACAATTCATAGTACCAATGGTTTCCAACCTCACGTTCTCGCAAGAATCAAAGTAAAACTTTTGAGAAGCATATAAGATGTGTAATTTTAAGAACATCATGCTTTTTAAGTAAATAAAACAGTATACGTCGCTTTCTTTTATTTCTCAGGGGAGTTTTAAAGAGTCAGACGACACTTAACCAACGTGAACTTTGACGTCACAATGAGGGGAAATTACTCTAACTGAAATTATTATAAATCTGCTGAAATCCTCTCAAAATCTTGCAAAGCTAAAGAATGTTGACATTTATTCAGATATAGGAAACAATTGTAATTTGCACTCTTTGGATGAATGCTCACATTTATTTTATACACTATAATTACGGTAATTTCCAAGAATGTACACGTAGCATCTTTTTTTTAAAAGGGGGTGGGTGGGTGGAAGGCAACCTCATCCAAAATATCTTTACAAGCAAAAAGAAAAAAAGAGGATAATTCTCAAAATTCTAATCTTTTAGCTCTTTAGCAGTTCAATGGTTTCTTTATTTTCACTTCCATTTATTACATGCTCCAAATCCCAAGGGAGGGGGGTGGAACTCCATGTTCCTTTAATATGATAAGCAAATATTTTTAAGCGTAAATTGAAAAAAAAAATTAATTTTTTACAAAGTGGAGGGGGCAACTCCATGATAAGTCGATTTTCTATGTTCAAATTAAAAAAAATTAATTTTTTTTTACATGGGAGGAAGGGGCCCTCTATGAAAAGTCAACTTTTATATTTAAGTTTAAGAAAAAAAATGTCTACTACAAAAAAAAGCGGGGATGAACTAATGTTACAATCACTTTAAAAGAGGAGATACAGTGCAATGACCATTTATATTAAAATCTTTATTATTCAACAACATTGTATCTAAGATTAAACAATTGTTCTTCTTATAAATAAATAAATAACAATTCTTATAAACTATGAATAATAAAAAATTACTGAAAAAATAGGTATGTTTTATTTTATTTTGCAATAAAATTTATTTACGTTGTTAATTTTATTTTTATTGATTTATCATAATTCATTGTTTTATCACATGCTGCGCTCGCCGCAACGGTCGCACCGTAAAACATATTATATAGAAGACCATGCATGCTGAAAGTTCGATCCTTTTTATTTAAAAAATATATAATAATCTTTATTTTGCGTCTGTATGTCTAAAAATTGAGAATTTCTTGAATATGCAATTTCCAAAAAGATGCATTTTTTGTTATATTTGCAATGTTAAATCGTTATAAATTAAAACCTCCATTACTACACCTTGTCAACACAGTTAAAACAATTTCACCAAAGGCGTTTGATTAGCTTTTCACATCAATTGAAAGACATAAAGGTATTGTTAAAATGTTTTGTTTCTACATAGTTGTGGGGTTTCGTAGAGATCATTAGGCATAATCAATTATTTTTAATTTAAAAACCTAGCTTTAGTGTCCCTTTGTTTTCCTTTTTGATGATTCTTTGTTTGCATCATTGTTTAAATTTTAAGTTGCCTTACATTTTAGAATAACAACAGTTTTAGAAAATCATATCATTGTACGTAATTGCAAAAAAAATTATGTTTGAAGATAGATATTATTTATTACAGAAAGGTAAATATGTCAAAAAAATGTGGTTTTTGAAAAATATAACTTTTTCACACAAAGCTTGATGATTGAAAATTTTTAAACAAAAAATGCTATCTTTGGTGGTTCATGCGGGATGTGAAGATGGCGACATTGCAGAAAAAATACATAACCCGCGTCACTGTATCACCCTAGGAGAATGGTTACTTCTTTAAACTACTTTACTAGCAATTTTGTTTATTACATGTGAAAGCACTTTAAAAGCACTTGACATTTTTAAAAACATATTTTAATGGATTGACGCAATTTATTATTGTAGAATACCATACCGTTCGGAATATACCAATACGTATGTTTTTCTCCTGCATATCTAGATTAAACATATACTAGCATTTACCATAACAATACTGGTCGGCTTATTCCCGAATCACTAATTATAATTACCAGTAGTACTTATAATTACCAAATCAAAGTAGTGAAACTACTTAAGGGAGTCTGACATACTATATTATTACAGTTTATCTAAAAGGGAAGTATCTGGTAATGTTAAAAAAACGTTATCCGCTAATATTTACATTTTTCAGTGTCTTTGCTTTTGTAAACACTACGTATCGATTTTGTACTATACAATCCAATAAATTCAAATGCAGTATAATTGGGGCGCAAGTGGAGTTTGCTTATTTATATTCTATTTTATCGTACAATTGCTGAAAATAATATGAATATAAGTAATAAGGATTCGTTCTTTAAATATTATGAGGTGATTATTTCGGGCTTTATTGGATTTGATCACGCCCCGACCAAAAATATCACCTCATAATACACCAAGAATAATTCCTTATTCCTTATTTGTATATCTAGGCCGTTATATCTATAAAAAAACGTAAAAGACAGTAAAAGAAAGGAAACACAATTTTGCCGATAGATTTATAATCACTGAATAAAAAATTAGCCGGATTTAGTTGTTGTTTCCCACACAGATATATTGGCCTTATTTAGGTAACTCCCATTCCCATCTGATAATAAAACTTATATTTAACATAGATAACTAATTCCGAATGCGAATGCATAAATCATTACTTCTATTGTGTCAATAATTTTCATATATTTGTTGAGGATGAATTATATACAGGCTGTCAGTATTGCATTTTTAATCATATTAGGTAGCATATTTGCTTTGGAGGTAATTAAAAGCCATGCTATGCTTTCAATAAATGAACAACACTAAAAATCTTCTCATTTTAAAATGAATAAAACTATATTATTCTAAATTCCGGAATCAGGTTCTCACAACTTTCAGTGCGATCGATTGCATAGAGATTCCACTCCAAAAAAAAATTCAATAAAAATAATTTAAAGAGGGAAACGCAAATAGTGTTTACCATAACTTGGCTGACTTCAATTTTAAATCGATAAATTAGCGTGAATTTATAAATACGTTTGAAGTTGAATTGTCTTAAATATAACGATACAAGATATATATATATATATATATATATATATATATATATATATATATATATATATATATATATATATATATATATAGTATTTGATTAAATCAACAAGAATATATATATAAATATATATATATATATATATATATATATATATATATATATATATATATATATATATATATATATATAGTATTTGATTAAATCAACAAGAAAAACAAACATTGCTTTTATTGCGAACATTAAATTCAAAACTAGAAGACACAACTAAAAGATTTTAAATATTTTATCATTAAAAATCATAGTTTTTACCCCAAAAAAATTTATAAACTACGAATTAGAATTAAGTAGATTTTTCATTTCACAGAATATCCAATTTTTTTTCGCATACCACGTATGCTTCAGAGTCACAATTGTCGTCGTCCCATTGGTACTTGAAGCTAGGTTTGAGGAAAAGACAATGTTGTAACTTCTGGTAATTATCAGGATTATTGGACCCCCAATCGGTGAAAACAATTCCTTTCCAGGACGATAGATGTACCCATGAACCTTCTCTGAATATATCTGTAGCTCCAATTAAAACATCTACAATATTGACAATGTATGATTATTTGTTTTGGACAAAACTAATCAAGAATCAAATTAATTAAGGCACTTTTCAAACGTAATTCTACATTACACGTATAATTTAAATCATTACGGTAGTTGTAAGAATATCACATTTAAAGATCGTATTCCAAATAGTCAACCAATATTTTCTTCGCAAGTTTTTTCCTCGGAGTTTTTACTGTGTTTTTTTATGGGTTTTTTGTTTGCAAAAAATCAGTAATACATGAATAAACTATGACAGGTTTTAGAAAACAGATTCTCTTTAATACTTAATACACACACAAAGAATAGTTTCCATTTTCGTGAAAGGTTTACGAGAACTTGTAAAATTTTCTCGCATTTATTTGCGGCAAGACATTTTCTCGAGGATCTCGCACGCTAATAAAACTAGTTTTACAATTTTTTTAATGAAATTGAGCGCTGAAAATTCACGTACCTCCTGATAAGTTCATTGCGATTTGCTTCAAAAAACTGTTCTCTTCCGCAGAATCAATTTCAGCAACTTTAGCACCAAGTTTAATACATTCTACCTAGAAAGAAATAAGGAACTTCGAACATATCAAGTTTAAAAGAGTCAGTATTCCAATGATAATATTACAATTATTCCAATAATAATAATAATTTAGGATCCATACAATTACAACTGAATTTTAACGACTGGACAAATGCATTTTGTTGTACTTTGAATCTACCCAAATACAGTTAAAATGATACGCAATGCAATTGATATACATTTCAAAATTTAGAAATAAAAAGATAAATGACAGAAACTAACAACGATAAAACATTAAAAAATTAAACTTTGATCACTGTTTTCCTACCTGTGCATCTACAAGTTTCATTGTTGAATTTAAATGAAGATAAGCTGATCTACCAAACGTTTTCCAGTTTGATGTCTCTGAAAATTAAAGACAATATATTATATTACATACAAGTTAAAGATATAATATATTTCATTATGTTACACAATATTAAAGTTAAACTAAATTCAAAGCACCTCATTAATCGGAAGAAAACAATATTACATTTAGAACCTTTTTCTAAAAAGAGCTAGATTGATTAATTTACAATTTTATTTCTTTAAATTCTAATCACTGTTCATCAATCAAACATTAAATACATGTAAACATTGATTTCTATGATAAAAAAGACATCAAGACATGTGGTACCTCTTTTACTAGAGAAGTGAGAGAACCCGTCTGACTGAACCAGGTCTTTTTCGTTCACAGTTCCTGTACACAAACATGTCTTCATCCCATTGTTGTAGAAAAACGATGAAGAGTCAGGGCATTTGGAACACATTGACATGCATTCAGACAAACTTTGAGTTTGATCCGATTGATGCAGAATAATTCCCGATGGTCGTTTGTTGTCATCATCAGGCACTCGATGGTAAGCAATAAACTCCTGATTAATGGCAAAACTAAACTGAACAAATCTTAGCAGAGAAACATATATACTTAATACTTTCATCGCCGATTCAAGTTTTTCTTCTCAAATTATTTTCTAAACTAATAACATTTACTCAACTTGTTTTTGTAAACTTTCCTGACAAATTAAATTTTCCAGACAGTAAGAACTTTTTTAAATACGGTTTCTTGCACCATTGATTTAACGCGAAAAAATTCACTTTTCCGCTTTATTAGGTATTATTCGTTACAAATGTATTTTAAACTAGATACGATCTCAAGATACGAGTAACGAGTAGGTCTTCCGTCTGATTTGTTTTAAATGATACGATGATTAATTGATACAATGTCAGAATTACTCCCCCCCCCCTCCTTTCAGATAATGTATAAAATCCCTCATTACGTAATAAATGGGCGTTGCAATGACTTTTTCAGATAGATATTGTTACGAGTCACAACTTTGCTTCTTTAATGCATTACAAACTCTTCATCGTTTTAAAGTTATTTGTAATAGATTTTACGAGTCTCTTGGCCCCTAATTAAAGGGGCCAGTCCTTTTTTCTTGAATTCATACGAGAAGTCTCACGAATACTAACATTTTTTGTTCTTACACTCATCTTAAATTGCTGTTCGTTTTTGAGATACAAATGATTGAATATTTTAGGGGCTAGCCCTGTATATCCTTAATTGGGTGCAGACATTGGTGTTTTGATTACTGGAATCAATTTAAAACAATAATACAAACATTTTCTCATCTACAATGCTTAAAAAAATATATGTCTCGTTCTCTAGATATATTACGTCAAAGTTTTAGGACTTTGACCCCTAAAAATACCTCATTACGTAATAAGTGGGCGTGGCAATGATTTTTTCAAACAGATATTTATACGATCAACAACTTTGATTCTATAATGCATTACAAAATCTTTATCGTTTTTAAGTTCTTTGTAATGGACTTTACGAGTCTCTTGACCCCTAATTAAAGGGGCCAGCCCCTTTCTTTTGAATTCATACGAAAGGTCTCACAAATACTAACATTTTCTGTTCTAACACTCATCTTAAATTGTTGTTCGTTTTTGAGATACAAATGATTGAATATTTTAGGGGCAAGCCCTATAGATCCTTAATGGGGACAAACATTTGTGTTTTGATTAGTAGAATCGATTTTAAACATTAATGCAAATATTTTCTCTTGGACAATGCTTAACAAAATATGTCTCGTTCTCTAGATATATTGTGTCAAAGTTTGAGAACTCTGGCCCCTAAATATCCCTTATTACGTCATAAATGGGTGCATCAATGAGTTTTCCAGATAGATTTTGTTACTATCAACAACTTTGCTTCTATAATGCATTACAAAATCGTTATCGTTTTTAAGTTATTTGTAATGGACTTAACGAGTCTCTTGGCCCCTTAATAAAGGGGCCAGTCCCTTTTTCTTGATTTTGTTGGAAAGAACTTTTAATAGTCTACCTCTTTTGTTATATATGTCTTAACAAAATATCAACTGATAAAAAGATACAGATCAAAACGTATGAAATTTTTGAAAAAAAAACTTTTAGAATTATGACCACTGGCAATCATCTGTGAAAAAATGGTCGAAATCGGCCGAATAGTTTTCGAGAAATCGCGTGCACAAAATTTGTGGAAAAAATAATAATAACTAGACTCTTGTTGCTATAGCAACAAAAAGGTCTTCATGTATTTTAATCTGAAAAAAAAAATCATTTCTCTTGTAAAACGAAAATGTATATAATTGATCCTGTGATGGAATTTCCCAGTAATTATATATTTGTAAAACAAAACAAAAAGACAAAAAGTCAATTTTTGAGTACTTTCTGTGACGACCGGAAATTACGCCGGATCAGACAGAACATAGTAAACATATCTTTATACATTGTTATGTGTTTCCTCAAAGTTTGGATGTTCAAGTTTTGTTAGTTAGGAGACCTTGCTGAGAAAAGTTTTTTGTCTCAGGACCGGAAACGGAAAAACGGAAGTGATTAAGGAAATTAAAAGTAGATATTTTTAGTACATTTACCTACGGTACGTCACTGTTCATCACACTGAGTAAATTTTTTGAAGAAATCTAAACTTAAAAAAAAAAAACTTCATTTTGCTTCAACGCTTCGAGTGAGAACCGGAAGTGACGGACGACCAAATGAAACCCATATGCATTAAACACATGTTCAATCAACTGTCAATCATCTATATAAGTTTTGTATCTTGGTCTCTTACAGTTTCTGAGATCTCCGGGTACAAAATTTTTATAAAAGAAAGCTACCTGAGATATTTGAGATGTCTCACCGGAAGTAGAAATGTTTTCGTTTATTTATCCATGTGTAGATGAACTTTTGTATTTCTATTGCTAAAATGTTACTTCCATGCTAAATAACCAAAATATTTTTAAATAATCAAATTTTGGTGTACTTCCTGTGACGACCGGAAGTTACACCGGATAAAACAGAATATTGTAAACACATGCTCATACATAGGTCTATCATCCTACAAAGTTTGGTTGTTCAAGTCGTTACCGTTTTTGAAATCTCGTCGAAATAAGTTTTTTGTCTCGGGACAGGAAACGGACAAACGGAAGTGCTTAATGAAAAATTAATTTATTATTTCTTGTTTACTTGCCCATCGCACATTATTGTTCATCGAGCTAACTAATACTGTCAAAGAAAAACAGTTAAACTGATAAACAGCTTGATTTGTTTGAACTCTTCCGGTGTGGACCGGAAGTGAGGGTCGACAAAATAAAACCAGTTAAAAAATCTTCAAATGTCTATCATCCATGAAAGTTTAGTGTCTTCATCACTTACAGTTTTTGAGATCTCGCGGGAACAAAATTTGTATAAAAAAATTATTTAGATAATTCAGATATCTCACCGGAAGTAGAATGTTTTTGTTTATGTATCATCGCTTAGATGAAACATGTAAGGATTTATACTATCAGATTTCATTTTAGGTAAAATAAGTTTAATACATAAATAAAATAATTTTTGAAGTACTTCCGGTGACGACCGGAAGTTACGACGAACAAAACAAAATAGTTTAAAAACATCTACAGATATAGGTATATCACCCAACAACGTCTGGATGTTCAAGTGTTTGCCTATTCTGAAATCTTGAGGGAACAAGGTTTTTTGACGCGGTAGAGGAAGCGGACGAACGGAAATGAATTTTGAAAAAATGAAAAAAACGCCTCGAGATATTATCATTCCCTATCATCCCTTAAAATTTCAGGGAAATCCATCAAGCCATCTCTGAGAAATTCTGCCGACAGAAATACAAAAAATAAGAAGAAAGAAAGAAACAAGTATTCCTATTAAAGGAATGATCGGCAATAATGATATATTGATAGCTAGAAGCAATCAACATGATCAGTTTGATGTAAAATGATAAAAAAGTACTGTATTTATACAAAATATCGAATATTTTGAATCTGTACACCATAATTTCATTATTATAAACCGTCAACAAATTTAATTTTGAAATAAATTTGGGAAAAGCCGTTCGTAAACTCCTTGTCTAATTTTATATTTTTAACGTAATTATTAAATGGTAATGTATCTTCTTCTTTTTCAGAATACTGAGTAAGTAAGAGTATTAACACGTATACAAAGAAAGAGTTGTATTAAAATAATTTAATGCGACTGAAAAACATGCGCGGATCCAGAAAATTTTTCCAGGGGGGGGGGGTCCGAATTGAAAGTAGGGGGCTACACTAGTCATCACAAATGTTGACAAGCCAAAAAAAAAAATCATAATTCCGAAAATCATGAAATTCCTAATCCCCATATTCATGAAATTCCTAATCCGGGGGGTGGGGGGGGGCGACTATAACTATAACTATAACTGCAACTTTCAATATCAGTCTTCATATTTTCGCTTCCGACGCCTTTCCAAAGCATATATGTGTTTTCCAGGGGGGGGGGGGGGTCCGAGGCATATTTGCGATAATTTTACTATGTAAATTTAATAACTTCTCATTTTCCAGGGGGGGGGGGGGATCCGGACCCCACCCCCCCCCCCTCTAGATCCGCGCATGGAAAAACATTGAATGTCATCATAACTTGCTATTGAGGTCGCATTATAACGTAACCTTGTTTATAAATCAAGCCGTCTTCCTAGCTACTATTATGCAACATCAATAGATCGAGGTCAGTCCATGGAGCATCTTCTTATGATTGAGGTCGTTGGAAACGGAAGACCTTAATAACTAGACACGATCTCGTTGCAAGCAACGAGGAGGTGTTCCGTCCGATTTTAAGAAGGTGATATGACATCATCGACTTTGATTTTCGACAAAAAAACATGATCTGTAAAAAGAAGTGGAGTACTAATGCTTTTCTGCATCGCTTTTTATAAATTCTCTTACGTTGCTTTTTTAAAACTAGCATTTCTTTCAATTGAAATAGAAACGATTAAACTTTTTACTTCTGGCCACTTGAAACTCCTTATTGGGTAACGCATAAGTAAATCATTATATTGTTAGTATATATAAACGTATTATACCTTATTTCGTTTTTATAACAAAAGAACAAAATATCTCTCAGTAAACGGCTATGGATAAAAGACTTTAGGACTCTCTTGATATGAAATGAAAGGTCATTTAACTCTAAACACATTTTGTTTAGCAAGTGTTTAGAAATTCGTTACTGTTTTAAGATATACGACAAAGAATGTTTTAGGGGCCGATTCCTTATCTCCTTATAAGGCCGTTTAACTAAATTTTGAACATTGCATAATGTTAAGTACATCATTTTGAGCATGATTTGCATAATTGTTAAAGAACGATGTACATTTTTTGAACTGTATTATTGCATAAACATATACAAATGGTTCGAATACAAGTTCTAGCAACTTACGAGGTTCTTATCAAGTATAACAATTTACAACTGTGTAGTAGTTTAGAATGGAAAGTACATAGAAATGGATATTACTAAAATAATTAAATTATTGAACAAACGTACATGTATTTATAAACAGTTCTGTTTGAATTTGGTCTAGGCAGTAAGACTTAAATTACGAGAATCTACCACAGATTCACGATTAATATTTTTTCGCGTAAGTATTCACTTTTTCATGGTTAATTCTAGAAAATTTTGTATATTTTGGGCTGTGATAATTTGTCTGCACCGCTTGATGATTTATAGGACCGATGACATTCAAAAATAGGAATTTAATGCTTATAATCATATTCATACTGATGTCCATTTGTATGAAATATATGTGTATCGTCGCTTTATAGTCAGGAAGCTGCTTGGTCCGATTTTATATCAAATTTTGTGTTCGCTTTTAAACAATGGTTATGCTAAGTATATGTATAATAATCGACAATAGCCATGAATTTGCTTTACCCTAATCATAGTCGAAATTTCTTCTCGCTTTTTCGCTATATTGGGCGGACTTAATTTGTCCCATACCGACGTACGCCGAAATGCGCCGGTCATATGACCGGCGTTAAACTGTATTGGTAAACGAAGTAAACCGACGTAAAACAAAAATGAACGTATTACTGTCACAGCTGTTGGTGTAAATGTAACAATCCAAAGGACACCTTTCTTTATCGGCTTTGCTAGAATTCCGACATAGATAGAAATAAAATATAAAGATTGTTATAAAAAGGTAGCAATGCAATTTCACCAAAAGCACCAGAAAATACAGATTTTTTAGTGGTTTCTATGCAAACTTTCAAATTTTGTTTAATCAATAAATTCAATCAATGAGCATGCTGGTTAATTAACAAATATCTACATTTTTCATCTCATTAAATTTCCAAACAGTGAGATTCCGCCGTATTTAAAAAGCAGCGAATTCCACGCCGATCTTTCCAGACCGGCGAGATCGACATCCGCCGGCGAACCTTCCTTGGTCAAATGAAGCAACAAGCCGGGTTACTAAAGGTTAACCGGCTCATTCGGTGTATGCCGGTTTGACAAATCAAGTCCTTCCATTATGAAAAGATTCTGCAAAAGTTTTATAATTGTTACGTTCATAAATACGCTTGAAATCGTGTAAACTAATTTATTCATTTCGTCATATTACCCCGAAAAATGTGTAATGTAATGTTAAATATTCGAAGCAAGTTTCTCCTTCGCCATCTTGGGGTAAAGTGTGTTACCCTAGTCCGTTTCTACACAGTGATTATGCGCTAGTGCTTTGTGAACGGAAACGAGCGCCTACTGAACGCACCTCAAACGAACATTGAGACTACACAAAATTCAACAGGAGATAACAATAAGCGATAACAATATGCATTCTTATACTTTCATGTTAAATACTGAAATCTGATTGGTTTAGACGAAGTTGACAATCTGTTCTCATACAATTAACAAGCAGACCCTTTAAAATTCACTAAATCGTCAATATCTCAGAAACGGAAATGACGTCATCAATATAAAAAATTCCCAATAAGACTCAGATCAACATCTATCAGATCTGGAAGTTTCATTAAAATCAACCGAGCCGTTTTCGAGAACTCGCGTGCACAAAATTTGTAAGTAACACAGAAAAAAATAATAATACTGTGGTTTCATTACTATTCAAGGGTATCAATTTTCGTGGATAAAGTGAAAATCACAGTTTCAAGGATACGTAAATTCGTGGACAATGACCCTATCAATACAAAATGATAATAGAAATTGCACTTCAATGAACATTTGATTTCGTAGATCAAGTTAACAACGAAATCCACGAAAATTGGTATTCAACGAATATTGATGAAACCACAGTAATAGGGAAAAAGAAACAAAGCAAAAACAACGGAAGACCTTAATAAGAAACAGTACGAAAACAATAAGGTCTTCCGTTGGAAACGGAAGACCTTAAATAGCTCGTCAATCACAAAGTATAAGTCACTGTTTACTGAAGACGAAGCTGTGTAATATTTATCTACCAAAAAAAGAATTTTCTTTGATGTGTCCTTAAAAGCAAATCATTTTATTTTACTTTTAAAGTACGTGTATGTAGTCTTGTTCAAAAAGATTTATGATTCTCTAATTTATTAGGAGAATCATTTCCCAAAGAGAATAATAAATTAATCCTCATATCTAACGATCATTCATGTAATGAATAGTCATAATTTCTATAATAATCTTTCAATACATCTGTCAAGCATTCAAGTCGTAAATTGTGACCATGAATTAAGAAAAACAACACATGAACAAATAAAGAAATTCTTTATCAGCTAAATAAATTGACGGAAATATTTTTCCATAAAATATTTAACGGAAGTCTATACATCAAACGATTCTTTTAAATAACCATTGATTTACCTTACTTGAAGACTCTTATTGATTAATGTAAAAAAAATTATTGTTTTCTTACTTTAACTTTTACTTAGTCCAGCTTTGTGTTGTTTCTTTCAGGACACTACTATTTTATTAAGATTGGTTTATAAAGTATTCATATTTGAAATTAGAGGGCTCTGTGTCTTTCATTTTTAACCTTATAAAGATCAGAAAAATTAAAGAAGCTTCTAGTTTACTCATGTATTTATTTGAACTTTCTTTTCTCCCTTTAACATAAATTTCAAGTGAACTTTTTTTTATTACCTATTGTCCGTCGTCTGCCCGTCCGTTTGTCTGTCCGTCCGTCTGTCTATCTGTAAACTTTTCTAATATATTGATATGAACCAATACATTCCCATCTGAAGCGTTCGTAGCTCCTATGGATGACGATATGCTTCTACGATTAGATTTATAAGAACGAATAATAAAGTGTTGGACTGCTGAAAACAACAGATCATCATCAACTCTGACACATTTCACATGTCATAGGAAAAAAATAAGGAACTCCGGCCGGATCCCTCGAGTAGCAAAAGTTATTTTACCAAGTAAATGGTGTTACAAACGAATTCAACGGTGCACATTAATAGACAACTTACAGAAAACATTATTAAAAACTATGAAATTTGATTAAACCAGAAAATGACAATTCAGTTAAAAATGCCGAGATGAACGTACCCCTATGAAGCAGAGAATGAGCAGAACTTTAGTTTTAGTGAATAAAGACAAATGTTATATACGGATCATGTTTAATTCGGGAATTAATGTCATTTCCGCCCGTACAAACACTTAAACGAATTAAAGGAGAACATCATAAGATGGTGTATAGATTACTGGAAACTTAATTCAGTCACTAAAAAGATGTCTGTATAACCCTTACCGTTTAATGTAACGTGGATTGACAAGCACCATCACAAACACCTGACGTCACAGCTAGAGCTGCTGTAAATGAATTCTTTGCTATACAATGTCCAAAGTTTCTGCTTTAACCACTTTTTGCGTAATATCTTGATAATCATAAATATATTTGTGCCAAAACTACAATATACATCCATTCACTAAATTGGAAATAAGTCCAGATTATCTATTATTCGCTTTAGGTTTCAATACACAACCAAAAATAAAGTCTAATTGGAAGTTTGCATTGCAAAAAACATTAAAAATTGTAAGAGGTGTTCCGAGTACTTCCAAATGAAGAAAAGATGTATAGATTTCCTACTTTGAATTTCTGTACGATGTTTATTTCTGTTCATGTAAAATTCTCCTGGTCAGACTATAAATTTAATTTTCCCCTCAATATTTGGACAGATCATAAAGTGATCAGAGATGTATTGAAGACACATCAATTATATATAAAAAAAAAAGAATAGTGCACGCACTAAAGGACCTATTAAAAAAGTAGACCCACTTTGGAAGGGACCAGAGACAGTAACGGAGGGAGGTCAAGGCAGCCCAAACACCATGCTTGGGATTGTGATATTCCCAGGATATTTTGGGATTACCCTTGGGATAGCTCGAACGCTTAACATAAGAGCCCCCTATCTAGATATCCTAGCTCAGTTATTGTTGGATCCACAGGTAATGTGCCGGACTTAGTTGTATATATCAAACAAGGAAATAAATATGCCTCGTCAATACCTATGATTCCCAGGACTTTTGACCAGATATGCTTTCTAACCCGTGTTATGTGGTGGCCAATGACAGAGTCCTTTTAAAATGATTTTCGTCAATTCACCTACTGTCCTTCTCCACTATGGAGTTATGCTGGCGCTAATAGGTAAATGTATCAAGACCCATAAGAATGGGATTGATTCTACTAGTATGTCAATGTGTAGGAACAACTACATGTATTACGGTTCAAGAACAAAGTAAAGAAACACTTGGTGACAGTTGAAGAAGAGTGGACTGTAATTGACGAGTAAGGGATGAAAAAGAGGCTTCAAACCCCTATGTGGTTATCGGCATCAGTGAAGGATATTTTCTGTCCTACACCAAGACATAGTAAAAGGGGCATGGTCACGGTTTTGGTCAAAAATTATTTTATCAATTTTAATGTTTACAATGCTTCAGTAAGGCATTTTTAATAGGCAACCAAAATTTTAGTGTCATTCGTTCAGTTATAAGCGAGTTACAGAGCTTACAATTATTTGCTATATAAAAAAACGCTTTTGTTTACATTTTGAATGTTGAAAAGAAAATTACAGTTTAAGACCTAAAATGAAAGTGTTAAACGTTAGGAACTGTTTATTTATGCTTAAATGAGTAAGAAGATAAACACATCAGCTTGAAAAGGATTTTTTACTGGTATATTGAACATATGTAAACAAAAACATGGCACGAGCCTTGTTTACATGACGAAGAATTGAAAGCCCTGTATCTTGCTTATAACTCAACGACTGACTCTAAAGTTTCATTTGATCATAAAAAATGCATTCCTAAAGCATTGTGAATAATAAAAACAGGAAAACTAAATTTGACCAAAATCGTGACCATGCCCCTTTAAGATAGAGATGACCGTAATACTCTGAAATGGTCCGATAAACATCATCATTGATAAATAGGACCAACAGACAAAGACTTCATCAAATAGGCGCTGGTGACAAATAATTCAATGGGTGTTGTGTATCCAAGAATGGTTATTTTGACCATATGGGAAATCTTCATCCGTTTTCTAACGCTTACCACATCGCTGTCGTTGATATGTGTACTGGAATTTTGCATCGCATTCATGATTTCCAATCTGGAAATGCGTTTGCAGTGAACGATGATGTTACGTTTGCCTGTATTATATTCATTGTCACTACATTGTTAATCTATAAACTTTTTTTTTATTTTGATGTATATGCACATGTATAAGGATGCGTATATATTTACCTATGGTAATTTTGTAAATGGATAATTTATAATATGAGGCAATTGTTTAGATGTAACATTAATTTTTTGTGAGAAATTTCGTGAAATATCCAGACCATTATTATTATTTCACCATACATGTATTGTTTTCAATAGTTGAGGTATTAATTAACCATGCGACAAGTCTAGTCAATCATTGAGCATATTCACTTTGATAGATACACTTGTCTAGGTACATTGTGTTAGATTTAGATACAAGAGTGTCCTCCTTTTTTTCAAAAGGGAGGAGATTGAAGTGGGATATCAATGTGTATAGGAACGAGTTAGCTTGATACCGTGTAGTTGTGCGCATGCAAGAGCATTCTCTCACCGGAGGTCGTGCTACACAAGCTTCGCTTACACCTCTGTCAACGCCCGATGTACAAGATTCTTGTACAAACGTAAACGATGGGCAGAATGTAATTAAAATTTATATAATTATTTCTTTTATCTATGAATATGATTAAAAATAATTAAATTTAAATCTGTAAAGCCTTTATTTATTTTTATTTCAACGTTACAAGGAGAACTATTTTGCGGAGGTAAAAATTAAAATATGACCACATGATCTAGTTTGACAGATGTTTGAAAAATCAGTTTCTGTACGCTACCGATTTATCGATGATTTTACATAAATCAGCAACAATGTCATCTCCTGTGATGTTTTTAAACGTGTCCTCAAAGTCTTCGCCCGTCGATGACTCCCCTTCAAGCTGATTGTACAAAAGAAATGAATCAACAATGCAATGTGCTCGCCATGCTTGTTTTGATCATGTGACAGACTATTTTTCCGGCGTTGACAGAGGTGTAAGCGAAACTTGTGTAGCACGACCTCTGGTGAGAGGTGGATGCTGTCATGCCACTGTTTGTGGTGCTTGGTGGTGTATATGCGCTGAAGACGGCAAATGCAAATATTAAGATATTAAGATAATATACTGAAAAATAAATATATCAAAAGATGTGTTAACTCTTTCAAAAATTGGTCCCAACTGATGTTTATTTAACATAACACCGATTTCTAACCCTTGAAAAATTCAATACTTGCGATATATTGATTCAAACCAAAATTTTCACTTTTTGTCATTGTGTCAACTTGAATGCTTTTTTATAGAGTTGGTCTGTGCTCCATATTTTGCTCTTAGTCTAATTAAGGTCTAATGGAAAAAGAAACAACTTCAATTACTATTATTATTATTTTTATTATCAAATTTATATAGCGCTAAATTATAATGAAAATTACTCGAAACCGCTTTAACGATAAAATGCACGTGCAAATATACAAATATTTAATTGACATACATAAGAATTAACCCATAGATCGATAAACAAAATTTATAAAACAGCTAAAAATTGTAGACAAGTCTTCTGGTAGCATAACGAGGAATTAAACAATAGAGTATATAAATTACAGTCTAAAAGATTAGAATGTGAAAACTATTTTTGTTAATTGTAAAAAGCCATCCTAAAAAGGCGAGTCATCAGACACTTCCTAAAGTGTCTGTTTAGTTCATGTCTTACTTCTGTCGGGAGGATGTTCCATCGAACCTCCGACTCCATACAACTAAGTTCGAGCTAGAGAGTGAAATTAACACCTGGATTTCTCAGAACGCAATGATCTTGCTCAGATATGAAAAATGACAAGGTATTGAATATATAACAGAGGCTTCCTATGAAGTCAATCAACAAAAACTTATACATCAGAAATATCATTATATATCCCAACAATTGAACATTTTAGGAAAATTATAGAAGTCCGTACACCCATGGCAAAAATCGCATATTGTATTTAACTAAATCACTTTGTTGTGACTGAAATGGCTCAGTGTTTCAGGCACTATACATCTTATAGAATTGGTTTTGTAGGCTGGGGGTTCGATACCACCAACGCTTAAGGTAATTTTTTTTTGCCTCGCGTACGTTCTTAAAATATTCAAAATGATAATAGTTAGAAAATTGGTTTGCTTATACTACCTATGATGAAAACTTAATTGAAAAAGGAAAAAAAAATATGAAATTGTATTCTATGATTAAAGGGGAAGTAAACTAAAAATATTTTGGACAACATATCAATTAATTATCATCTACTATGATTATAAATCGCATTTATTTTTATCAAAAAAACCCAAAACAATGAATAATTCAAGAAAATCGATTGCTGAATTTTAATTTCCCGCCGCTATGGAAGCTGCCATTGAACTTTAATTCATGACGACACACCATCTATTCCGGTTTGTTTTATCAACGTAGCATCAGTATTAGCAAATCATGATATTCGCTCTAGGCTTAAATGGCAAGTTCTGTAGAAGTGAAACAATATTGAAATCGTTCTTTTACCTTTGAATTTCCACTACAATTTAAAACCAGCGTTAAACGGGCATGTTCATTGAAATCTAAAAGCTGAGGTTAGTGTCGGAGGAATATCCGCATAGTTGTGGAAAATTAATATTGTCAACAGATACCAAGTATCGTAGAAAATGTCTGCCGTCGTTATTTCGACATGGTAATTCCGACTAGGAGAATGTATTTTAAAACATCCCGATTACAATTATAACATACGTATTTAGTTAGCAAAGAGCTTGACTTGGAATAAAAATTTACTCGAGGTCATTTTCTTTGAATGATATCAGAGTAACGGCTGTCATTTATTTAATAAAAATTCATAATAATATTCAGGCATATACATTTATTAATTCTTTAGACTGACTTGTGAACCTCAACAATATCAATGTTATCAAATTTGTTCAGTCGATTACTTGAGTAAAACGGAATAGATGGTGTGACGTCAAAATAATTAATTTTTTTTGTTTGTTTTTAATACAAAAG
This sequence comes from Magallana ariakensis, assembly GCA_020458035.1. NCBI lineage: Eukaryota > Metazoa > Mollusca > Bivalvia > Ostreida > Ostreidae > Magallana > Magallana ariakensis. Next base: position 43,688,705 of record CM035812.1, on the reverse strand, counting down.
AGTTCTACATCATGTCAGCCTTCATTAAATACGATTTCTTTAACTTCAAACTTGCATTAAAGCTTAATTTTGTAGTTTATTTTCAAAACAGACTTTGGCTTAAAATGTACCTGTAATTAAATTCTTATGTTCTAGATCTACCTGTATTTTACCTGTATTTTTCAGAATAATGGCTAAGTGGGAAGACACCACAGAGGTAGTAGTCTAACTTGGCTCCAAGGCTGAATGCAACCAATTACATGTACCATCACAAACAGCTAAAGGCACAGCTAGAGCTGCTGTAAATGAAATATCAGAGAAGACAATTAGAAAGCTGTCTCTTCAAATCTATTTATGACGTACTTCAGATCCATAAGAGTCGCACAACGCCATACCGCTCGTCTGCAAATGGACAGGTTGAGAAATTTAGTAGCACTTTTACCGATTCTTTGAAGACAAGTCACCAAATATTGGGACAAACATTTACCTTAGCAGGCTGGTGTTATTAGATCTTCCGTAAAAATACACATTCTGGTTTCACAGAGATGTATTGAAGACACATAGAGTCCTTATGAAAAGAAATTATAATAGATACATAAAAAATAATATGCAGTTGAGGATTTTAAATGAGTTAAGTAGCGCCAAGACTAAAGGACGTTAATTCTAGAACGTAGCTTGGAAGGGATCAGTTCAGAAACTTTTATCATATTAATACAAAGTCAAACTTCAAAACTATGCTAACCATGTCAGATTGAAAAAGGTCAACTACTCGGCTACGTCAACGCCAACGTTGTCTGAAAAATGGATAAAATTATGTTAATTTAGAATCCGCTGACACCCATTGTATATGTCACAAACCATACCATTGAAATCTTGTGTTACAATGTGATTCCTGTGATATTTGGTATCACGGAGTTTGTGTCGCAATACCTCAAGAGGTAACCGATATCTTAAAAACAAACATATCCAATGTATCAAGTAGATCATCCTGAATATAGTTTATTTTTTTCCATGTTTATGTCAGAAATGAAGGATCAAAATATAAACTGCATGAGTCTTTCACTGAGAATGAAGAGTGCGAGTCTGAAAAATCGTCGTCAAAGTTAAAGAAGACAGCGAAGAAGAGTGGACTGTAATTGACGAAAGTTGGAGTGTAAAAGAACCTTAAAACTCGTATGAGGTTATCGTCATCGTCATTAAGAAGGGATATTTTTAAGCTGTTCTACACCAAGGTAAAGTTAAGATGGGGAGCACCATAATTATATTTAACGGTCCGTTAAACATTATTATTGACCAACGGACAAAGACCACATCATTAAGGCGCTCGAGATGAATAATGTCTCAGTCCAAGACATTTGGTGTTGCGTATCCACTCATAGTCATATTGACCATATGGGAAATCTTAATCCGTTTATAAAAATAAAATAAAAATCTGTTTACTGAACATGCTAGAATAACTACATGTAATTAAAATGATAATGAAGCAAGCTAAAAAGCTTGAAAAAAGTGTCATTTTACTTAACTATCATTGTAAATGTTGTCGTATGAAGATTGCACAATATTTGAGATTTAAGACATGTTAATATACTGAGAAATACTATATTGATATAGTCATGGAAATTAGCAAATCTGCCCAGCGACCGTCAATTCTCTTGTCTCTTCTCATACAGTTAGTCCTGTTATCTTAGCGATTGTCTAATTATCGCTTTTTGGCGACCGGTCTTGAAATCGATAAAAAAAAATACGTTGAAATTGAGAATAGCATTTATTTATATTCAATTTTTTTGAATTACGAATAATAAATTATGCAAAAATAAAAACAAACAAAAACACAAAAACAACAAATAAACAATCAATTAAAATAAATAAAAAGCGCCACAATTGTACCTTATTTTTAAAAATAAAATTGATACGCAAAAATATGGTATACGTTATTTCATTTGGTTTCCGTTCTGCTTTATAGGCGGCATGTCTTAACATGAATGCGAACCTTGTGAATATAGACAAGTGGGAGGAAAACACATTTCTGCAAATATTGTCCAGAAACGTTATAAAAGGTACAATTTATTTTGGCAGAGTTAAAAGACATTTGTCTTAAAACCAATTTTTAACAAAAAGCCATTCATCCAGAATACGGTTGTTCGCTTGAATACATCAAATATATTCATCTTGAAAATAAGACATTCTCCGCTTAATATTCTAAATACAATTTATTGCAAATGTTCATGACACTTTACATCACGTATGATCTTCTTTTTGTTAATTTCAGAGACATCCTGGATAGGCGCAACAGAATCCCTCCTGGAAGAGACTTGGCAATGGAGTGATAGCAACAATACGTTTTCTTTCACTGCATGGGGAGAGAAGCAACCAAATAAATACCACAATCAGGATCGTCTCACATTGTTCGATGAGTTTAATTATTTGTGGGCGGACGAACACTGTAATAATAAGCTATACAAGTATACATGTGAAAAAAAACATAGAGTAAAATTGTATTTGAAATAATATTTCGACAATTTATACAATATAATTTAAATTTTTGTTTTTTAGTTTATGAAATGCTATCTCCCTTTTGATGTAAAAAGAAAATACATATTGATATTATTTACTAGCATTCAAGATAAAATATATTTAAAGAGGCTGGATGGCCACAAACTACGCATAAGATCTGCCTTAAACTTTGACATATGATATATTTTGGCCATAAAATAATATTTAGTGATGAAAAAATCCAAATATTTTAGCTTAATTTACGATTTGAGCATTCTACTGTATAACTCTTTATACAGAGCTCTTCGTATCAGTGAGGTAAATAAAGCATAAAAATGACCACGACTATCTTGTCCTCCTAAACATCATTAGTTCAGCACAGTATGTGTCGTTCTTCAATGAACGTATCAATCTGTTATACGCGTCCTTGGTCATCTATACAAACTTGTATAAACTTCAGTTTCGACTGTATGATATAGTTTTAAAAGAAATTTTCTTCATGACTCTGACACTCCTCTCAAAATCGTCCCAAAAAGATAACAATAATCGCGGGGGTTTTTTTGGATTTTGGTGTTGTTAATGCACTGTTTTTCTAATATAGAATAACAAATGTATTAATAGTACACAAAAAATTCGTTTGAAATTATTACAATATTGACACGGCAAGAAAACGAAATTGAAAATTAAAAGCCGCTATTGCCATTTATTAGCCTTAGACTTACGATTTTACATGTTCATGTATCTGTTACATCCAATATGTAACAAAATTTCAATAAATATTAGATTATGACCAACTAAATTCCGATCAGATGATGATGTAATATTTCCTCAAATAAAATCAATAAATAGCAACAACATTAAGTAATATAATCTGATACTTGTAAAAGACCATAAATGCTAAACGTTCAATCCTTTTTATTAAATAATTATATATTAACCTATGATGCTTCCATTGCCCCTATGTTAAAGGCACTTGTGGATAAATCAGTAAAACCTCTACGCATTGCAGTTATTCCATATGGGATAATGCAGTTATCCCATATGGAATAACTGCACATCGTGAGAATAAAAATATAACAGTTCATGTCAACACATTTTAATGCAAAAAACCCTCTTCTGTTTTTAAACAGGGTACCACTATAGTACATAAATGGGAATATTTTAGCGATCGTTCAATAGTCCATCTGGAAAGTCACTATATAGCCTAATGCAATATGACAATAATTCTCACAGATCCAGAAACCGTGGGGTTTTGGGTAAATTTCACCACACTCAACATAATTTCTCGCATGGAATGATAAATACATCATTTTTCTGCTTCTCTATCATTTTCTGTTTCTCTATCTTTCTAAATAAGTGATGCAGGCGCCTCTTCCGCGGTAAACATCGCAACTTGGGGATAACTTCAGCAGTAGCGCATCCGGGGGGGGGGGGGGTCCGTCGACAGCCTATGTCGTACTTTTCTTCGTGTTCGGTTGAATTGGGCGAATTAATTTCACTCACCGTCGTCAACGGGGTTTGAAATGTGGCATGGTTTATGTTAAAACAATCACATGTATATTCGTCCGAGGTACATATGCAAGGAATCAAGCTTAAAATCCAAAACTCGGAAACCATATCGTCTTATGTTCAACGTAATCTTCTATATTTTGTCCGCTATTTGTTTCCTATGCATTGCTGAAGATGTTTAAGGTCTTACGCAAGGAAATAGCCAATCGAACTGAACTTAGTCAATTGTAGTTCCATATATATAGAGACATTTTTTTTTTTGCACAGTTTATTACCACAAAACACTGCCACAACATTCTTCTTCTTGGTAACATTTTCACTTAAAGTGTATGTCACTTGCGTGGCAGCTTGGAATGGTGTTTTCCCGATCGCACTGAAGGTGGCATTGTTATACCGGGCATCTCCTTCCGCTCTTATAGGTGTACTGGCAAGTCCACATTTCTCGTTAAGCTCTTGAATGTCCTGCCTTATTTTCTTCCTGCTGCTTTTGTTCACATCAGTGATGATTTTGCCTACTTTGTTGCAGGTCTGATGAATGTTGGTGGCTTATGCTGGTTCGATGTTTGCACCAAGAAGCATACCACGCATACCCTCTGTAGTAAGGCTGGTACCCAAGTGGCCGACAGCCATGGCCACATTAAGCTGTGCGGCTCTTCGTCCCCTTCCTGGTCGACTGACTTCCTCGTACAGCTTTTCACGGTGACTGGTGTAATGGCACTTCTTACATCGAATGGAAAGGATCCATGCCAGGCCTCGCTTTTCCTCCCCATGCTGGTTCCAGTCCAGTGAACCGTCACAGTCCGGGAATTTCTGTGAGTGCTCTTTAAATGCATGGTTCCATAGTTTAGCAGTTTTTTCTTGATGGAGTACTTTGTAAAGTTTGGAATTGGGGTTCGGTGATTCTGCATCCATGTAGGAGTCTACCGGCTGCACTTCAATTGGCCCCGGTCGCAGAATCTTCATTTCGCTGCTTCTACGCTCAGCATCGCTAACTGTGAATATTCCATTCTTCTGCTGCTGTACAATGTCATGAAACTCTTCTTTACTTAGCCTTCTTATAGGACATAGACAATGGACTGGGCTGGCGGTCCCTGTACTTTTCTGGCCCTTGTTGTGAGGAATGCTTCCTGTTTTGTACTGATGTCGATGCAGCCACTTTGGTCCTCTCTTTGGCATGATTTATATTGAACTGTACACTTGTAGACTTTTTCTAAGAATATGATGTTGTGTGTGGTGCCAAATTTTATGTATTGTAAACTTTCATACTGTTTATTTATTTTAGAGCTGCCATGTCTTCTAAGAGGAACCCCATCTTGGATGACTGATGGAAAAGCCTCATAACACCCCATATCTTAAGAACCTCTTATCTTAATCACTAGCCATTAATCAGTGACCACCGTTATCAAAGCTCCAAGGTACATTATTGAAGACTCTTCTGGCACCATTTTTTCCAGTTTCTGTCTTTGTCTTTTAATTAAAATTAACAACTTTTTGCTAATTAATTCTAATATTTAAGTTAACTTCCTGTTTCTTAGTTAATTAATTTTTTTAATTAGAATTTTATTTTAAAGCACATACACATAAACTCTAACATTTCAGGTTTCATTTCATTCAAAGTTTTTTTCTCAAAAAATCACTGGTTAAATTTTATTGAATTTTGAAATCATGTACTGTAGATAAATTTTAACAGAAATTTACTCCAGAATTCAGCAATCTGTTCAGAAGAGTTATCACCTACTTTTTAATCCCTTAGGGTCAAAATTAGATTTTCATACACTAGCATATAGGAGAAATATAACTACTAGACATTTTTGGCAAATTTTATTAAATTTCATGAACTTTTAATTGTCTTAAAGGTCTTACGCAAGGAAATAGCCAATCAAACTGAACTTAGTCAATTGTAGTTCCATATATATAGAGACAATTTTTTTTCTCTCTTCCTTTTTTGGCACCTTATTTTAGGCCCACAGTATTGATTTTGGACTCAGTGGCTAGGAGAATTATTACTTTAGTGGAATTGTCACACTAATTTCAGTGGAACTATTTTTTAGATGCGCGTGATGCAACTTCCTGGATGGTGCTGAGTCTGTTTGTCAACATGTGAAACCCACGTGTATTTGGGGGTAGGTGTGTTTACTATCAATTATCTCTCTTAGAAGCCGCATAAGGCGTTATTTTTCTGATCTAAAATTTTTCTTGAAGCATTTAACTATAATTTGTCTTTCATGATTTATATGCTGAGAGTATAGTTAATCAATTAACTTAATTAAAGCTAGTATATAGTAACATATAGTGAAATTTATTCCTTGTGTGAGACCTTAATGGCACAATATCAATTAAAAGTAAATCTTTATCGGGGTTTTTAAGTTCCATCCTGTCACTTTGACCATGTTGACTGCAATGAATGAATTACCAGCTAGTCCGTCACGTTACTAAGTTTTGCAGCTGCAAGGTTAGTGACGTCGACATTGGGACTCTCACTGGGATATTTTTATTGTGGGTTAAGACAAATGTTGAGCGATGTCAAGTTAAAATACTAAGGCATCAAAGGAACCATTTATTAGCTAAATCATAGGTTTAAACAGATAGCCCATACATAGTTTAACTGTTTTGTGGTGTTGCGTAAATTATACCATGGTTTGGGATTCACGACCCCGGGTAACCTTATTTGACTTCGTCTCGTGAGGTTAAACCCGGGGTCGTGAACCAAACCATGTTATAATTAACGCAACACCACAAAACAGTTAAAAATGTATGCTATATCAATTACATTATGTTCAATTCGCGTCTGTATGTCTATATATTGAGAATTTCTTCAATATGCAATTTCCAAAAACATGCTTTTCTTTGTTAATATATTTGCAATGTTAAATCTTTAAAAACTCCATTATTACATGTACATCTAGTGAACCCAGTACAAACATTGACATCAAAGGCGTTTGATTAGCTTTCAACATCAATTAAAAGACATTAAAGGGGCATGGTCACGATTTTGGTTAAATTCTATTTTTCTGTTTTTATTATTTACAATGCTTTAGGAATGCATTTCCAATGACCAAATGAAATTGGAGAGTCAGTAGTGAAGTTATAAGCAAGATACAGGGCCACACAATTTGCCCTGTGTATGTTTACATTAGTTCAATATACCGGTAAATGTTCTTTTTTAAGCTGATTTTTTCCATCTTCTTATTCATTTTAAGCATAAATAAACATATCTTAACGTTTACCACATTCATTTTCGGTCTAAAACTGCAGTTTTTGCTTCAACCTTCAAAACGTTAACAAAATCCTTTGTTTACATAATAAAGAATTGTAAGCTCTGTAACTCGCTTATACCTCAACGAATGACACTTAAATTTTGGTTGCCTATTAAAAATGCCTTAATGAAGCATTGTAAACATTAATATCAAGAAAATAGTTTTTGACCAAAATCGTGACCATGCCCCTTTAAGGTATTGTGGAAATGTATTGTGTCAAAATATATGACAAAGTTGTTGTGGATTCGTAGAGATTATTAGGCAAAATCAATTAATTTTTAATTATAATACCTAGCTTTAGAATCCTTTTATTTTACTTTTTAATGATTCTTTGTTTGCATCATTGTTTAAATTTTGAGTTACCTTACATTCTTAGAATTACAATAGTTTTAAAAAATCATATCATTGTACGTAATTGCAAAAAAAATTCTGTTTGAAGATAGATATTATTTATTGCAGAAAGGTAAAGATGTCAATAAAATGTGGTTTTTGAAAAACATAACTTTTTCACACAAAGATTGATGAAAAATATTTAAACAATAAAATGCTTTCTTTGGTGGTTCATGCGGCGACATTGCAGAAAAAATACATAACCCGCGTCGCTGTAACACCCTGGGGGAATGGTTACTTCTTTAAATTACTTCACTACCCGTTTTGTTTATTACCTGTAAAAGCACATTTAAAACACTTGACATTTTTAAAAACATATTTGACTGGATTGACGCAATTTATTATAGTAGAATACCATACCGTACGGAAGATACCAATACGTATGTTTTTCTCAAGCATATCAAGCATATATCTGTTAAAGCGTATATGTATACTAGTATTTACCATAACAATACTGGTAGGCTTATTCCCTGAACAACAACTTATAATAACCAGGAGTACTTATTACCAAATCAAAGTAGTGAAAATACTTAAAGGAGTCTGAACATTGCATACTATTACAGTTTATCTGAAGGGGAGGAATCTGGGAATGTTTAAAAAGTTTTTACCGCTATTGTACATGTAACCCGTTACATTTTAAAAAACGTGAAAGGTAAACATTCAAGAAAAAACAAAATTGTGCCGACAGATTTAATCATTTAATAAATAATCAGCCAGAATAAAATTGATATCACCTACACAGATATATTGACCTAATTTAGGTAACTCCCAGGCCTGTCTGATAATAAAACTTATTTCTAGTTAAGGAAGGAGTCTTCTCATTATCAGACATACTTCTTTTATTGATAAATTCATGAAATTTTCATAAAGTCAAACAAACCATATTACCAAGTGAAAGTATCAGTTTAATTAAATTCGACCATCTTGTTTTTGCAGCAAGGTCAGGTCAAGGTTATTATCTTATTCCTCAAGTTAAAGAATGATAAAAATAGATGTAGTTATTGATGTGGCACTGCCGTCTATTTAAAATATAAAGTTTCTATTTATACAACGAAATGATAAATTATCACAATGTCAATCAGTTTATGCTACTAAATTGAAATAAATATTTAAACGAAAGTTGATATAAGCCCGCATTTCCTGAAATTTTCTAAAATTTTGAAGATAATTGATTATTTTTCTATGCTTCCAATATCGAAATATTTCTGATTTTGACGTATTACAAAGAGTTATGTATAAATATAAATTGTCAGAAAAGCTAATATAATGACCTTTTAGTAAGAGAGATAACCTGGTTTTAGTGATTTTTTTACTCAAATCTATTAATAGAATGAGCGACTAAAAAGTTAATAAAAATATGATTTGTTTGGAAAATCATATTTTAAAAACACATTCTGAAACCCAATTGCAAGTATCTTATTAATAGCTCACATTAGTTAAAAAATACAGCATTTTTGTTAATGTTTCATAAATGCTAATTAAGTTCATAAATCTACAAAAATTTGAATTACAAAAATATGTCATATTTACTACGCCATTTTTCCGCCAAAAATATAGTCCTTGTTAGATTCCTAACTTTAATTACTATGTCTGTGCCAAGTTGTAAAATTGAAATTAAGAAAAATATGATCTTTTAATTTCCTTTTATCTTCGTTTAATGAACATTTCATCAAATGTACTTTTGATATTTTGACAAGTCGAAAACCAAACAAGACTCTTTCCTTAAGCATTGAATCATTATTTTTCTCATAACTGCAACTGTGTGAGCATACAAATTGAGGAACGTGTTATAAAAATTTGTTTGAACATACCGTTGCAGTTATAAGACTATATCTTTCAAAAACTAATGATTTAATGCTTACATTTTTTTATCTTCTTGTTTTGTCTGCAAATGTGATTAATACCTCAGAATAACAATATTATCTTAAGGATAAGTTCAAATTATTGGAAGAGCCACTCTAACAGCCACAAGCGTGAAGTTCGATTTTCGTTTGTAAAGTTGCACTTTTAAAGCGTTCAACGTTTGTGATATCCTAATAAACTCATCATTTAACCTTTGAGTACCTTATCTGTGTTATGGTGCTATATCTGCAGAAGCTTTCTTTAAACTTTACGTACACATAATAAGTGGAATGTAAATATCATTGGATAACTGAGCTTGAATGCAAATGCATATGTTATTACCCATGCTGTATCAACAATGTGTATAGGTTTGTTACTGCTAAATTATAGAGGCTGTCAGTATTGCATTTTCCTTCATATATGCTTTGGACATGTAAATTAAAGCCATTTTATACTTTGAATTAATGAATAACAGTAATATTCTTCTCATTTTATAATAAAACTATTTTATACCAGATTCCGGAATGAGGTTCTCACGATTTTTCAGTTGCATCGATTGCATAGAGAATCAACTCCAAAAAATAAAAAAAAATAAAAATTAAAAGAGGAAAACGTATGTAGGGTTTACTAATACTTGACTGGCTATAATTTTCAAACGTTAAATTAGCGTTAATTTATGAAAAAAAAAAAAAAAAAAAAAAAAAAAAAAAAACCAACATTTTAAGTTGTGTTATTCACCCGGACTGTTCAAAAAATACAATTTACAATTAAGCCAATAATTTCTTTATTTTTTCATTTAACATAAAGTTATTTAACTTTTCTTTGGTATTTGATTTTGTTTGGACAATGAGATTTTTAAAGTTATTTAAATTTAAAATAAAACTATCAACTACATGTACATTATTCACAGGTTTTTTTGTTCTGATTTTCCCGCTGATCATTTCAACACAATATTATTTGAATCAAGTCGTTAGATATGCACACAGCCTATCATGTTTCCAAATTATGAGTGGTGTTTTGCTCAGTATCTTTTGTTAATTTAAACAAAATAAAAGTAAGTGTTGTTTTCCTTTATTAACGGAATCGTTGTACTTTTAGAATTGTCTCAAATATAATATAATACAAGATATAATATTTGCTATAAAAAAAAGAGTGAAAATAAAATAAACAAGAAAAAATAAAACATTGTTTTCAAGACAAACACTGAATTCTAAAACAGGAGACAAAAACTGAAATGTTTATCATAAAAAATCATAGTCTATATAATAAGTTATATTCTAAGCAATAAGAATTTAGTAGCTTTTCTTTTCACAAATTATCCAATTTTTAGTTCGCATACCACGTATGCTTCAGTGTGACAATAGAAGTCGTTCCATTGGTACTCGTGCTTAGATTGGAGGAAGAGACAATGTTGTAACAAGTAATTATTAGGCTCATTGGGCGCCCAATCGGTGAAAGTAATTCCCTTCCAGGAGGATAGATGTACCCATGAACCTTCCTTGAATATGTCTGTAGCTCCAATTAAAACATCTACAATATTGACAATGTATGACCAATTTTTTTGGACAAAACTAATAAAGAAAGAGGTAAATTAAGGCACTTTTCAAACGGAATTCAACATTACACGTATAATTTAAATCATTACGGTAGTTGTAAGAAAATCACATTTATAGATCGTATTCGAAATAGTGAACCAATATTTTCTTCACAATGTTTTTTTTTTCTTTTGTTTGCAAGAAATCAGTGATACACGAATAAACTATGTCAGGTTTTAGAAAACAGGTTCTCTTTTAATACATAATACACACAAAGAATAGTTTCCGACAAGAACGGTTCACGAGAACTTGTAAAATTGTCTCGCATTTATTTGCGGCAAGACGTTTTCACGAGGACCTTGCACGCGAATAAAATTTGTTTTATAATATCTTTTTAATGAAATTGAGCGGACGATTCACATACCTCCTAAGTTTTTTGCGATTTCCTTCAAAAAGCTATTCTCTTCTGCAGAATCAATTTCAGCAACTTTAGCACCAAGTTTCATGCATTCTTCCTAGGAAGAAACAAGAAACGTTCAATATATCAAGTTCAAAACAGTCATTATTCCAATAATACATGTAACAATTAAGGATCAATACAGTTACAACTGAATATGAGCGACAGGACAAATGCATTTATGGTACTTTGAATCTTTGTTGTTGTGAGTATATACATAATTGTAGAACAATGATAATAATAGAGTTAAAAAGTTGTTTAAAAATATGTGCCTGGTACTTTTCCTTCTTATATATATAAAAAAAGATCTTGAAAATTCTACCTTTTACTCAATATTTCATTTTGGCAAAAACTTGTTTCCAAATACAGTTAAAATTATACGCAATGCAGTAAAAAAAGATTAATGAAAGATAAATGACAGAAACTAACAACGATAAAACATTAAAAAATTAAACTTTGATCACTGTTTTCCTACCTGTGCATCTACAAGTTTCATCCTTGAATTTAATTGAAGATAAGCTGATCTACCAAACGTTTTCCAGTTTGATGTCTCTGCCGAGTTAAAGATATAATATATTCCATTATGTTACACAATATTAAGTTAAACTAAATTCAAAGCACCTCATTAATCGGAAGAAAACAATATTACATTTAGAACCTTTTCCAAAAAGAGCTAGATTGATTAATTTAAAATTTTATTTCTTTAAATTCTTATCACTGCTCATCAACCAAAATATGAATACATTTAGATATTGATTTCTATGATAAAAAAGACATCAAGACATGTAGTACCTCTTTTACTAGAGAAGTGAGAGAACCCGTCTGAATGAACCAAGTCTACTCCATTAACAGTCCCTGTACATAAACACGTCTTCATCCCACTGTTGTAGAAAAACGATGAAGAGTCAGGCCATTTGGAACACATTGACATGCATTCAGATAAACTTTGAGTTTGATATGATTGATGCAGAATATTTCCCGATGGTTGTTTGTTGTCATCTTCAGGCACTCGATGGTAAGCAATAAACTCCTTATTTATAGCAAAACTAAACTGAACAAATCTTAGCAGAGAAACATATATGCTTAATACTTTCATCTCCGATTCAAGTTTTTCTTCTCAAATTATTTTCTAAATTATAACATTTACTCAATCTGTTACCTTAAACTTTCCTCACAAATTTAATTTTCCAGACAGTAAGAACTTTTTTAAATACCGTTTCTTGCGTCATTGATTTAACGCGAAAACATCCACTTTTCCGCTTTATTAGGTATTATTCGTAACAAATTTATTTTGAAATAGCTCGTCAATCACTTCGTATAAATCACTGTTTACTGAAAACGAAGCTATGTAATATTTATCTACCAAAAAAAAAATTTATGTGTCCTAAATAGCAAATCATTTGATTTTACTTTTGAAGTACGTGTATGTTGTCTAGTTCAAAAAGATATAGGATTATTTTTATTTTCTCTAATTTATTAAGAAAATCATTTCCCAAAGAGAATAATAAATTAATCATCATAAAAAAACGATCATTCATGTAATGAATAGTCATATTTCCTATAAGAATCGTTCAATACATCTGTCAAGCATTCAAGTGGTAAATTGTGACCATTAGAGAGGTTAAGCATTTGAACGTGTACGTCTACGTGTGCGTGTAGAGCTACAAGTATGTTTACACGTACACGTACCAACATTTGGGGTATGTTTAATAAACTGTACGTGTAAGCGAACGTGTAAAATAAGTAGATTTACTATTTTCAACATGTTTAGTTTACTTTCACTGTTTATGTAATAGTTCTATGAATTTGATGAAACCAAAAGCACAGTCGTCCTAAACTTATCGTCTGCTATACATAGAACAACGTTTGGTATACACAGAGTCTGTATTTCTATCACAAAATGCTACAAGTATTCACCTCCGTGTACTTTTGATTCTACACGTTTTGTACAACTTGTAGAATTACACGATATGCAGAAATTATGACGTAATACACATAAAATTAGGGGACTCCCCTAGTTACACGTACTCGTACACGTACACGTTCAAAAGCTTAACCTCTGTAAGAAAAACATCACAAATAAAGAAATAAAGAAAATATTTGTCAGTTAAAAAAATTGACGGAAATATTTTTCCATGAAATATTTAACGGAAATCTATGCATCAAAAGATTCTTTTAAATTACCATTGATTTACCTTACTTGAAGACTCTTATTGATTTACAAGAAAATAATTACTTCTTTTTTTTACATTAACTTTTACTTAGTCCAGCTTTGTGTTAAGTTTCTTTCAGGACACTATATTAAGATTAGTTTATTAAGTATTCATATTTGAAATTACAGGGTTCTGTGTCTTTCTTTTTTAACCTTATAAAGATCAGAAAATTTATAAAAGAAGCTTTTAGTTTACTACATGTATTTATTTGAAATTTCTTTGCTCCCCTAAACATAAAGTTTAAGTCAAATTTTTTTAATCACCTGTTGTCCGTCGCTGCCCGTCCGATTGTCAGTCTGTCCGTCTGTCTATCTGTAAACTATTTCAATATATTGATATAAACCAATACATTCCCCTTTGAAGCGTGCGTAGTTTCTATGGATGACGATATGCTTCTAGGACTAGATTTATAAGAAGGAATAATAAAGTGTTGGACTGCTGTAGACATCAGATCATCATCAACTCTGACACATTTCACATGTCAAAGGAAAAAAATAAGGAACTCCCTCGAGAAGCAAAAGTTATTTTACCAAATATATGGTGTTACAAACGAATTCAACAGTGCACATTAATGGACAACTTACATAAAACATTATTAAAAACTATGTAAATTTGATTGAGCCACAAAATGACACTTCAGTTTAAATACCGAGATGAATGTACCCCTATGAAACAGAGAATGAGCATAAGTCCTTTATGTATAGTGAATAAACAGATGAAGAAATTTTGGATTTTTTCCCTTTTATCGATTTGAATAGTACTTCATTGACAGGTATGTTTATTTTAATGAAACATCATCAAACACTGACGGGAGTAATAACTTGGGATAGACTAAAAATTTAATTTTCCCTTCAACATTTGCACTGATCATGGAGTGACCAGAGATGTATTGAAGACACATCAATTCTTTATAAAATTGTCAAGATATAAATATTCATACTTGAGAATATGCAGATGGGGATTTTATATATGTGTTGAATAGTGAAAAGACTAAAGGACGTTCTAAGAAATTAGACCCACTTTGGAAGGGACCATAGACAGAAACGAAGGGAGGTCAAAGCAGCCCAAACACCATGCTTAGTAATGTCATATTCCCAGGATATTTTGGGATTACCCTTGAGATAGCCCAAACGCTTTACCTTAGAGCTTCCTGTCTAGATATCCTAGCTACGTTATTCTTGGATCTACAGGAAATGTACAGAGTTGTATATATCAACAAGGAAATACACATGCCTCGTCAATACCTATGATTCCCAGGACTTTTTATCACCAGATAGGCTTTCTAACCCGTGTTATGTGGTGGCCAAAGATCGAGTCTTTTTAAATGATTTCTGTTCATTCACCGACTGTCCCCCTCCATTAGAGAATTATATTGGCGCTAGTAGGCACATGTACCAAGACCCCAAAGAATGAGATTGACTCTACTAGAATGTCAATGTGTAAGGAACAACTATTACGGTTCAAGAACAAAGTACAGACACACTCGGTGACAGTCGAAAAAGACAGCGAAGACTGTAATGGACGAGTGTGGGGGTGAATAAGACGCTTAAAACTCCTATGAGGTTATCGTCATTAGTGAGTGATACTTTAAAGGTGTCCCACACCATGCCAAGACAAAGTTAAGATAAGGATATGCATAACTCTCTAAAAGGGTCCGATAAACATTATCATTGATACTGGTGACCAGCAGACAAAGACCACATGATTAAGGCGCTCGAAACGAATAACGTCTCAGTCCAAGACATTTGGTTTTGCGTATCCACTCATGGTCATATTAACCATATGGGAAATCTTAATCCGTTTCCTAACGCTTACCACATTGCTGCCTTTGATATGTTTATTGATAACTTGCGTCATATTCATGATTTCCAGTCTTGATATGCATTTGTAGTCAACGATCATGCCGCGTTTGCCTGTATCATTTCTTATTATAATATATAAGTTAATGTATCATGTGTAGATATTCAAATATGGTAATTTTAATTCAAGGTATATATGTTTGTTTCATAGAACAGATGTTTGTGTGAGTTTCGAAGAGAAATCTAAATGATTAATTGTTTGCTATATTACATTAGTAGATGGAGCTTCTTTCTAGCATTATTAATCAAACATTGAGTTTATGAAGATATTAGGCAATTGTGTATCTAATAGGCTTTTTTTGTATGTGTAGACTTGTGAGAAAATTTTATGAAATATACATTTAACATAATTATTATCATTTCAGTATAATATCTTCTACATATATAGATGAGTTAGAAATTAACTATTTAACAAGTCTAGTCAACGATATTTAGCATAATTATTTTGATTAATACATCTGTTAATGTACATTGTGTTAGTTTTATTAGATACAGGATTATCATCCTTTTTTTAAAAGGGAAGAGGATGTAGTATGAATGTATAAAGGAACAAGTTAGTTTAATGTCATATGGTTGTGCGCATGCGAGAGCTAAAAGTCGAATGGTCGCTGTGAGTGGTGCATGGTGGTGTGTATGCGTTGAAGACTGTTGTTGTATTATGTTAGTGCGTGCGGATATTAATCGTAATAAGCTATTTGCTGACCAGCTAAATTTTTTACTGTAAATTACAACCGTTTTTTGTTATGCATACGATAATACATGTATAAATCGTCAAGGTAATAAAGTGGATAAAATGCTTATCATTATTAAGATGGATACATGATACTGAAAAACTATATTTTATGATTAAACAAATGGGCATTTGTGCTATCATATTCGCTTCTTATCTTTCAATGATAGCAAACAGTACTTGCAATGCTAAATTAACAACACGTAAACATATAAAAAAATGATTCATGAGCTATCAATTTGATTGAAATACATCTCAGTAAAGCATGTGTTAATCAAAAGAGCTGTCGATAATGATTAAACTAACAATAACAACAGAATCTTTCGTTAAGCTCATTATAACAACAAAATATTTGGTTAAGATATCTTTATTTATTTATCATGTTTAAAAAAAAAACAATTGTCAGAAATAAAGATTTTTACAAAATAAAATTGTGCCTTCTACAACTTCAGGTTCAGTTAAACTGTTGCAAGTATGCATGGTAAATAAGTGACCCTATGAACAATGTACATGCTCATGTCATCCGCTACAGTTGTAATCCGCGACCTTCAAAACCCAACGAATCTTTCACAAACGTAGAATCTTCGTTCATTCAAGCAATTAAAATCATCCCACCAATAATTAAAATAAGCTGCTATACAAACACAGTCTTGGTTTACGTAATTGTCAGGGTTTCCACCGCTGAATTGGGTGAAAGGAACGGCTTCAAGCGAAGATAGGAACACCCATTCATTTTCTTGAAATGCATCTGTCACACCAATCATTATGTCTTTAAAAAACAAGAGGCTTATGGGCTACATCGCTCACCTGAACATCAGTTCATTGTATCATTTTATTTTAGTTTTTAAATATTTCCCAATATATTTCAAAGTTAAACATTGAACCCCTCTTGGGGCCCCAATATTAGTATAGGGTCACAATTTAAACTATTTAGAATCTACCCTTTATAAGAATGCTTGCAAAGTAATTGTATCATTGTAGTTCTTGAGAATATGATTTTTAAACATTTTTGCTTTCTATTTCTTTGTAAAATTTTGAACCTCTCTTGGGTCCCAAAGTATTGTACCGGGGGTCAACAATTTAGAAACTACATCATTTTAGGATGCTTTCATAGTAATCTCACAAATTGTAGCACTGTAGTTCTTGAGAATAAGATTTTTAAACATTAACTCTAGTATATATTTCTGTTAAACGTTCAAAACCTCTTGGGGGTCCAGTATTATTCCGATGACTCACGATTTAAACATTTTAGAATCTTCACTATATATACAAGCTTTGTTGTAAATTTTGGCATTTCTAGTGCAGTGGTTCTTGAGAAAAAGATTTTTACAGTGGTTCTTGAGAAGAAGATTTTAAAAGACATGCCACCTATTTTCACTGTTTCGCAATTATCTTTCTTTTAGAAAGGGTTGTGCCCTTTATTTAAAACTTTAGAACCCCCATTCCATAAGGGTGTTTTGCACCAAGTTTGGTTAAATTTGACTTAATTGTTCTAGAAAAGAAGTAAAAAACGTGAAAAGTATACAGACGGACAGACGGACAACTGATGATCAGAAAAGCTCACTTGAAACTTCGGTTAAGGTAAGTTAAAAAAAGCTAAAATACATGTAAGGGCAACAAAATTACGAAAATTGACTACAGTAACAAAATCATAAAAACATACGTGACGTAATTATTTGAATTGATATTGTATAATGTTACTCATTTTCAATGATCTCGAGGCCGAGTGTAATTATTTTTACTATAGATATCTTAATGATATTTCTTGCATGAAGTCATACTTCCATACCAAATATTTCCGAATAAAAATAATTTTATTTTAATACATATCCCGATTTCGTAAAGGGTCGTCTCGAAAGTATTAAACCCTATGGGATTTTGTCGGTAATATTTACTTGTTTCCCATATTTTTTTTAATTTCTGCCATAGAGATTTCTTTTTCATTTAAACATATGATAATTATTGTAAAAAGTCACTAAATGATGAAACCTCCTGGTTTGGTACAGGGATTGTACGTTGTATTAAAATTGATTTTTTACAACGCCCCATCTCTCTTGATTTTTGCGGTATAAATTAGCTTAAAAAATGAACTATATAGAAATAAAACTATTTAAAAACCGATTATATTTTTATTCAATGAATTCTTAATTAAGGAGGCTGGGTAGTCAACAAATTAAATATCACATCTTCCTTAAATTTTTAGATATGATAAGCTATGAACAATCGTTTAATTAAGAAAAAGTTCAAATATTTTACTATAAAATTTTAATATTTTGTTATACCTTTATACTGAGCTCTTCTTCTAAGAAGATTTTTATAGTCTAAAAATGGCCACGACCATCCAGCTCTCTTCAATAACCATTGCCACGTCGAATTAATTAGCGAGTCAAACATTGACATTATGCTTAGTTTACAATAACGTAACACGATGCTATCGTAAGTGCCATTTTAGCATTTTTCTAGATTAAGAAAAAAAATTACAATTCTTTATCTCATAAACGTTACGGATAATGTTAATTTTAAATAACAACACAATACAAAAGAAAGTTATTACTTTGCAATTTCGACTGCATGAAAAAATGATGCGCATAGCCATGCGCATAGCCAACTGTACTCGGCCTAGTTGAGCAAAATATGAAATGTTTGATAATAAATGGATTTTACTCACGTCCAAAAGCAAAAGTAATATATCATAGCGGTTATAATAGATGCATTACGTTACTATAAAGGAATTTAAAGTTTACTAATTGTTGATTGTTTGTGAGATGATTAAGTTGATAGTAGTAAACATTTTCCTTGACAAATTAGCTAATGTAGCAAAAACAAATTCTCGAACTTGTAGGCGAAACTGGTAATCGAGTATTCTTACCTATGTTTTCCCTGATAGCGATGTCTGTTACAAAAGTGCTATCCTCAATGGTTTCTAACTCAACAAGTTTCGAACCAAGTTCTTTACATCTTTTCTATTATTAGAAAAATATTAGTATTAAACGTTTCATGTTGAAATCCTACATGTATGAATGTTTAAAAAAAGTATGAAATTAAATTGTTTCTATGCAGCAATTTTGATTGACACAAACTTGTAATATTTTTATTCGCCATTGCTCCGCCAAAAATAAAGTCTTTGTTAGATGTTATACTTTGTTAACTTATTTTATGCCAAGTCGTACAATTTTAGAGCTGCAGAACTGTAGTTAAACGGTAAATTCGGGTTGCTAAACTAAGAGCTACAGTTCCATAAATACAAAAAACTGCATAAAAATTTACCATACTTCACTTTCCGAGACTCGTAAGGGTGTTTCGGAAAACTTTGAAGCAACTGAAGCGGTGAATCAGTGGTAAAATCACTCTGAGAGTTTTTGGTTTGAAAATATATACGGAATATTTTCAAAAATAAGTTTAAAAAGTCCAAAACCAAGCGCAATTTTGGTGCGTAATAAATATAGTTTTTTTGTGTTGATGGAACTGTTACAGTAGTTACAGTGTATAGAGTTCTGCGGTAAACCCGAATTTACCTTTGAGTTACAGTTCTGAAGCAAAGAAATTTGTGATTTTTTTAATACCTTATCTTGCATAATCATGGACATTTGTTAGAATAAATTGCCAATATTCTGACAAGTCGGGAAAAAACAAGACTCCTTCTTGGTGAATATTTAGTTAAATCACACAAACACTGAAACAATACCTGGGCTTGGTACAGGTTTGCTCCTTCTTTTATCAGTAGGTAATGTGATTGACTAAACTTCAGCCATTTATTGACTTCTTAAAGAACAATAACATATTTTATATTTCAACATGGACATATTTTCCATATCATATCAAACATGTAACATACGTAAAATCTACTGCATTTTTTTGACGTTTAATCAAGGTTTACTTTATGTTATGCATTTTATAAAAGGTTCTTATATTGAGACAGAAATGGATTAAAATTTCATTATGAGCTGAAACGGCATCGTCTTTAAACATAAGAAAGGATAATGCTCTATTTTGTTCAATGTTAGAGTGTGGATGTTAGGCACTTAGAATTGTCACTGTTACAGTATCCACTCTTCTGGTTTTAAAAATCATTTTCTATCAAAGTAGTGTTTAAAGAAAATCTTCTCAACTTTAGCACATTAATCATATTTGATCTACATGGATAAAGTCGATGATTGTGCATTGAACGGAAACGTCGTTGATACTTTTAAATTATTCAAAGTTCCTATCAAAAAAGTTAACAGACCCAGTATTTCAAACAGAAGCGCTAGACATAGAACACTTACTACCAATTATTTGTTAACTTAGATCTGGGGGTTAAAACTAATATATCTAATATGGGGTTAACTGTTTTTCCAGAGTAAGATGTCAAAAAAGTATTAGGATATTTTGTTATTGATATTACATAATGTACCTGGACTTTGAGTGGTGTAATGTTGAAATCCTGCTGCTGAAACTATTTGATGGTCTGCAACGTCACCAGCCGCTATACATTGTTTTGTTGCTTTATTAAAGAAGATGGAAACACACCCTGGTCTGTTAAAGCAGCTTTTGCTACACTGAGACACACTGGCAATGTCATCGAACTCGCTCAACACCATTCCACTCGCTGGAATATTGTGGTCAAACGAAGGAACACGGAACAACTGTAAGGATTCTTGAACACCGAGAACACCACTTGCCATAAGGAAAACCAATGGTATCGCCAAAGTTTGCAAAAGCGTCATCGTTTGGAGAAATATTGATTATTTGAATGAAAAGAGAAAAAGTGCACACGGTTTTAGTTAAGAAAACATTTAGTTTAACAGTTCAGTACATTTATATTGTGCATGTTTGGTTCGAATTTATAAATAAGTAATAATTACTAATGAATGATAATGATTAATTGGTCTAGCTTAAATGGTCATGGACATCTTACATTTTGGCTCTATTTGACACTTGAATATTATAAAATGCAATAACTTGCATTTAACGCAAAAATCAGTTTTGCTGCATCTTCATTGCACTACCATGTTTCCCTTTCATTGCAACAACTAATGAGATAAACAAGTTGAAAACCAACCAGATAGTGGCCTATGGCTGGGTTTCACAAAACGGTCGTAAGAGCTATACATACCGTAAAATTGTCTTAAGATTTGAGTTAATATGACAATCCTAAGCTTTTTAAGTTTTGTTTTACATAGCTATCTTATGTACACATGTAAGAATTTTCAGACAATTTCTTAAGATGAGCTTCATGCTTCTGTAACGTGCAACGCGGCCGAGTTGTTTGTTTTTTTACTTGTGTATGTCTTACACCCAAGCGTTGCACTAGGTCCGTTAACCTGTTAACTCAGATTTGTGTTGACTATGAGAAAAATAAAAACAATTTCCTAATGATTGGATAACCACAAACTGTGGTCGACGGGTATCTCCCGCAAATATCAATCACGGTTGACTGAAGTTTTTAAATGAATTAACATGTATTATTTGTGTAGTAATTTATCACTGTATTGTGTAACCTAAAATTTTCATAGTAACTGCATACTTTCGCTATTTTCGGATCGACAAAAATAATGCCTGTTTGGGAGGGTGACAGTTGAAATTAATTGACACCACGAGAAAACCATTGTCAAGGAATGTCTTCATTTCAAAGAAAACGTTACTCTTTTATTTTTATTATTTATTCGCATCATATTTTTTCAAACGCATATTACATGACTTCTTTATAGGAATGACGTAAAAAACATACAACGGTGTTAATTCTTGAAGTCATAAAAAATAACAACAAAAAACGGACCTACTCAAGAATGTGTACTTTAAATTCTACGGATTAAATTCGTATCAAAATGATGTTTATGTGTAATAGCGAGCGCAGCTCGCCGGCGCGCAGCGTCGGCGCGAAGCGAGCTCTACCGGCAAGGCGTGTGTGAATAGAAAATTCGGACCAGTTGCACATTCATTCAACGGATTTTTTTTTGGCGTCAGTAAATCGGACCACTAATGCATTGGTTTAATCGTCCCAGTAGTTCCCTGTAATCGTGGCAATTTTTATCACTTTACACTCTCACGAGAATCAGCAAGACAATCAAAACAATAACGATGTATACGACATACAGTCAATGTTACCTCTAAAGTTCACCTCAGTACACTCTCAATCAAAAATATTCGAGTGACGTCACAAAGATTTGCACATTGATCCGATAGAAATTTTCGGCGTCAGTAAATTTTGACCCACAATTCAAAGTACCAATGGTTTCCAACCTCACGTTCTCGCGAGAATCAAAGTAAAACTTTTGAGAAGCATATAAGATGTGTAATTTTAAGAACATCATGCTTTTTAAGTAAATAAAACAGTATAATTCGCGTACTTTTATTTCTCAGGGAAGTTTTAAATAGTCAGATGACACTTAACCAACGTGAACGTTGACGTCACAATAAGGGGAAATTACTCTAACTGAAGTTATTGTAAATGTGCTTAAATTACCAAAATCCTCTCAAAATCTTGCAAAGCTAATGAATGAGGACATTTCTTCAGATATAGGAAACAGTTGTAACTTGCACTCATTTGGATGAATGCTCAAATTTATTTTATTCACTATAATTACGGTAATTTCCAGGAGCGTATACACGTAGCATCTTTTTTTTTAAAAGGGGGTGGGTGGGTGGATTGATATGGCACGCCAAATTCACAAAAATGAGCTAATCATAGTTTCACAGTCGATAAACTAGGTTTAACGGTTGTAAACTATAGTTTACGAACAGAAAACTATAGTTAACGACGATAATCTATATTTTACATCTGTAAACCATAGTTAACGTGATAAACTATGTTTCAGAAGTGTAAAACTATAATTAACACTAAAATCAACGATTTGCGATTGCAAAACATAGTTTATCTGATAAATATAGTTTCACGATTGTGAAACTATAATCAACAACTCAAAACAATAGTTAACGAATGTAAATTATAGTTTACAGATGTGAATCTATATTTATCAGCAAAATCTTTCGTTAACGTTATTTGCAGACAGATAAATTTAGATTATCATTCGTAAACTATAGTTTACAACCGTTAAATATGGTTTTGCAGATGAAAACTATAGTTAACGGTTCGTAAACTATAGTTAACATTAAACTATTGTTAACTATAGTTTAACGTCCGTAAACTATAGTTAACAGTCGATAAACCTAGTTTATCTTCTGTGAAACTATATTTAACGCCGTTAATTTGTAAACCATAGTAAACGCGATCATATATGTTTCAGAAGTGTAAAACTATCATTAACACTGAAAACAACTATTTGCGATTGCAAAACATAGTTTATCTGATAAATATAGTTTCTCTAAACTATAGTTAACGAAAGTAAATTATAGTTTACAGATGTGAATCTATATTTATCAGCAAAATCTATTGTTAACGTTATTTGCAGACAGATAAACTTAGATTATCATTTGTTAACTATAGTTTACAACCGTTAAATATAGTTTTACAGATGAAAACTATAGTTAACGAATCGTTAACTATAGTTTGCAGTTCGTAAACTATAGTTAACAGTCAATAAACCTAATTTATCAAATGTGAAACTATGTTTAGCTCAATTTTGTGAATTTGGCGTGCCATAGATGGATGGCAGCCTCATCCAAAAAATCTTTACAAGCAAAAAGAAAATAAAGGATAATTCTAAAAATCATGAAAATTCTAATCCTTCAGCTCTTTAGCAGTTCAATGGTTTCTTTATTTCACTTCCATTTATTACATGCTCCCAATCCCAAGGGGAGGGGGGCAACTCCATGTTCCTTTAATATGATAAGCAAATACTTTTAAGCGTAAATTTAAAAAAAAGTTAAAAATTAATAAGAAAAAATGTCTACTGCAAAAAAAGGGGATAAACTTACGTTACAATCACTTTAAAAGAGGAGATACAGTGCAATGAACATTTATATTAAAATCTTTATTATTCAACAACATTGTATCTGAGATTAAACTATTGTCCTACTTATAAAAAAATAAATAACAAATCTTATAAACTATGTATAATGAAAATTTACTGAAAAAATAGGTATGTTTTATTTTATTTTGCAATCAAACTCATTTACGTTGTTAATTTTATTTTTATTGATTTATCATAATTCATTGTTTGATCACATGCTGCGCTCGCCCCAACGGTCGCACCGTAAAACATATTATAACGCACGGGTTCTTTTCTCATTTTGCTGTGACTCGCAAAGACCGATCCTTTCATTTTGGAGTACCGAATGAAAATGAATGACACGGACTGAACGATAAGTGAACGCTGAACGAACGGTGAACGCAAGGTAAACGCTTTGTGAACGCACTGTGATCGCACGGTGAACGCACGGTGAGCGCACTGTGAGCGCACGGGGAACGCACAAAAAATGGGAAAGTAGAACGTTTCAGGAACTGTATGGCTTCGAACAAACCGTAGCAATCAAATATGATGCATACAAAGCAGTCTCTCTATCATCTGACAGTTCTGACATAAAAATAAATCATTAACATTCACTGTGGTGTTTAAGAAAACGTTTGCTTTACGTTTTGGCAAAACTACATATCAAAATCAAACAAAAGTAAACTCGTGCAGAGGTGTTTTCTTTCAATTTATATTTAGTGAAGCTTATGCTCTGAAATAGTATTCGATTTTGAATCAAATGAGTATATTTCATGTGCGCAGGAAGGTAAGATTTTTCAATCATGGAACTAGATTGAACCAAATTACGGAAGAGAGGAACCATCGAGTAAATGTCAATTTCTAGAGTTGTAGGGGGGGGGGCTGGTGTTTTAAATTCGAGCACAATCACAGAAGCCTTTTCATATTGTCCAAAGGGCTGTTTCTTTCTCTAAATACTCGTTGTCGTCTTTTGAATGCCATTTTAAGTTTTGGCGTAGGACATGTATCTGGTTGCCTGAAGACTACGGCAGTTCTTAAGAAGAGATGAGAGATGATATGCAAATATATATATCTAATGACAAAGTTTGGTCTTAAAACAGGCATTGCACAGTCATAAAATTGTTTTGTAAAACAGCCCCCTGAACGTTAAAGAGAAAGTCTAACCTTGTGTAACTGATGTATAAAAATATTTTGTGATAAGCAACACGCTGCTATTAAATTCACATAACGTGCTTGCACTGTTTGAATACAATTCGTTTTGTTGTTTTTTTTTTCAAAAGATTTTTATTTAAGTTTAAATCATGTGTAACATTAGTTTTTCAGCTCTTTAATCTTCGTCATCAAACGATCTGACATATTTTGTGTTTTAATCGTACAAACATTGAAACAATATTCCTTTCTCATATTTTAAACCTTTTTTTTTTATCAAACTTAGATTGGATGGTCGCAAACGAAAATCAATGGTCCTGAAAACTGTAAAGGCCAGAAAAAACATTATATACACTACAATACAATTATGAAGGCTTGAGCCAGGTTTGTTTATTCACTTTTCTTCAGGATCTAAGTGTTTAATTTTTTTTTTTATAATTCTAGTCGGCATTTTTCCATAATAAATTCATAAGTAGATTTAATTAAGATCTATCACCTGGGATTAAGAGGGATATCAAAGTTATTATCTCTATTCTTTTAACAATTCGTTTATTCATAAGCGGAATTATACATTACAATGTAAATGTAGTCGATCTATATTTTCGACTCAATGCTGGCATACGAGGGTTGTTCGATAAATAATGTGTATTGAATGATATCTCAAAAGTGTTTGAATCAAAAAAGTAAAATGAAAATTACATCTTTTCAAAGTATTCTCCGCGGTTTGAATACATACTTTCCATCTCTTAATCCATTTCTAAAATGCTTCATTGTACGCTTATTTAGGTACTGACTGATGGCTGAGCCAAGGGCTTGTTGGGAGTTGGGACCTGTAATGACGACGAGATAAGAACTTAATAAGTTTTGGTAAAATAAAAAAAGTCGCATGGTTGGGTCTGGAGAGTGTAAAGGTAACCTTCTCCGACTTTAAAAATTGCTTCACAAGCTCATGAAGTATAGGAACATACCAAATCCTGACACAGGGGTTTATGATACAATGTAGTATTCCTTGAGACTTTTTAGTATAAAATCTCGGTAATACCTACCTGTAACACTTTTGCCTTTCGGCACCGGAATTTGTACGGTAATGCTATCACATGAGAAGAATATTCAATAAAGAATCTTCTTTGTGCTTATGGTTCTTTTGGCGGCAACGTTAGGCCTACTACCGTGTTTAGTTTGTCATATACTGTCTCCAATACTGAACCCATGTTTCTCCACCAGTAACAATATTGGCAAATTGTCTTTGACTGAACTGAGGAAACATTTTTAGTAATTGCTTAGCGGTTTGTGGTCGTACCTGTATTTGGTCATCTGTCAATATATGCGGTATCCATCTGGCAGAAATCTTTCGTACTTTCAAAATACGCATTTAAAAAAATCCACCCGCAATAGCAATATGCCAACAGCTTTGGAATTATCACAATCGTGCATCTGCCATCATTTTCAATTATTTCCCTGACTTTTGAGCCTGTTACAGTCACGGGTTGGCCAGAATTTGCAGCACCTTTGACGGACTCTGTGCCAGACGGACATGTCTTTCTCCACCTGTGAACTGTCTCATAACATACCTTATCAGACCCATACGCATAGACTTTCCCCAAAATCTGCATTACCGATTGACCGGTTTTTGTGCAAACGTTTATTTAAGCTCTAATTTCTTCAATATATTCAGCTTGATTACCAACCACTTTTACAACAGTGTTTAACGACTGGCTCTGTCTAAATGACTATAAGTTTAAATACTTTGTGGAGCTGAAGTTTTGTGTTTGTGCCGTTTGAACGGCATTAAATAGTGCTATTCAAGTGAATCATCATTCAAGAAATCGTGCAAAACGTTATTGCGCTGTGCTACAATACAAACTACCTATCGAACAACCCTTCTACTTCTGTTTCTCGTGTGCAAGCTATTTTTAATCTAGTATGTCGAAAAGCAAGATTAATAGGTTTACATGCAAAATAGTTAATAAATATGCAACATATCTATGTTGATAGGCAAGAAATTTGCAATCAGATTAAAATTTATTCAGAATGTCAACAGCAAAAAAATCAAATATCGCCCACATGTGACTTCCAACATGCTAGATGCTACTCATTTATGTTGACATGCAATTTATATATGTTGGCTTGCGAGATAAATATGTTGACATGCAACTTATTTATTTCAACATGCCAGTTAGCTATGTTGATATGCGACTTATTTATGTTAAGATGCAACTTCGTTATTTTAATATGTAAGATAAATATGTTGACATGCAACTTATTTATGTCGACATACAACTTATTTAAATCCTTTGATTGATCTTTCAAATATGTGGGTTTTTTTGTTGATGTTTTTTAGGTGGGGGGGGTCGTCAGGGGAACATAAAAAATACTATAAAGATCCATATATAAAAAAAACCTCCAATTCAGAAAAAACTATAAGAAATTGTGTGATCGTTATGTATGACCCCGCCTCCAATGATTAACTTGATTATCTTGTCCTTTCTGATATATTGCATTTTATCAAATAAAATATACAACATGACTATAGTCATAGTCATGTTGTATATTTTATTTGATAAAATGAAATATATCAGAAAGGACAATATATATATATATATATATATATATATATATATATATATATATATATATATATGCACGCATATGTCATGTTTGCATTTGTTTAGATTGTGGTATAGCGTAGCGTATAAGGATGCAAAATCGTCTATGTAGTTAACAAACTGCTGAAATATGGAGAAAAAAACCAAATAGTATAATTATTGATTTATCAAAGGTCAGGAAAACAATTTTTCGAAAAAATAATTCAAAACTAAAAACTATTATACACTTTCCCAACCAGTCACCTATTTTATACAGCACACACGGTAAGGCAATTTTCCAGAGTTTTTCCTCTTGCAACACAATAAGTCACATACCTCAATCATTTTTGCCTCATACTTTTGTAGAACAAACTTAAGCATTATTTCAAAACATGTCGCCGTCTTTAAATACTCACTCGATATACAGTATAGAAAATCCTTTCATAGGTATTGGAGCTAACATATACCCTGCAAAAGTCCACTATTTTAAGAATAAGGAATCATTCTTTGAGTGTTATGAGGTGATCAAATACGGTTGGGGGTGATCAAATCCAATAAAGCTCAAAGTGCTTTATGATATATATACATGTATTTGATCACCCCCGACCATATTTGATCATCTCATTATATGCGATGAATGATTCCTTATTACTTATATTTATATAATTTTCATCCATTGCATGATTAAATATTTAAATATTAATTAACGGAATGTATTGGACTATGCATTACAAAATTGATTCTTAGTGTTGTCACAGAAAAAGACACTGGAAAATGTAAATATACGTGAATTTGGGGTAGTTTTTTTTTTCAACCAGCTATCTCTTACGCCTACAAATATAAAATGTATAACTTAGTTAGTTCCTTCTTCTTTTTATCAGGCCTTTTTCAATCCGTGTCATTTTCCATATAAGAAGTATTTGTTGGAAAATAGCGCTTGATATACTAGTAAATTAAGATCAGTATTACGCTGTCATGTTGTAAATTTTGAATTTACCGGGTGGCAGTAAATACAAAATTGTAAATTTTGAATTTACCGGTTGGCAGTAAATACAAAATTTACAACATGCTGTAAATTTTGTATTTACTGCCACCCGGTAAATTCAAAATTTACAACATGATATGACAACGCTCTCAAATATATGTAGTATCCACATACTGTAGAATCATAATAATTTGTGGTGGCTCAATTTTCGTGGTATTCGAGGATAGTCCTCCACCATGAATTTACATCCTTGACCAAACAAATTTTGAAAGAGTTAGTTATCTCACTGAAACTGAAAATCGACGCATCCACGAAATTTAATCCACACGAATAAGCACAAAACCCAAAATCCACGAAAATTGGCCCCCACGAATTTTAATGATTCCACATATTTACCTTTTTTAGGATGAAATTATTTGAATTAGTGAATAGAAAAAAAAAATGATGACATTAAAATAAACATAACTATAGGTTAGCCACCCCCTTACCTCCCCCCCTAAAAAAAAAAACATACATACATATTATGTAATTGTGCCACACATTGGGTAAAAAAGCGCCCCAATATGAATTTCCCCATGTGTACAAAGTTAACATAGAGTGATTGCATAAAAATAAAAAAAAACAAACATCAGCCTAGTTTGATATTACGTGTGTTGCAAACTCCGTATTCAAGATCCCAATCTAAGGAGATTTGAAAAAGGTCATCTTTGCTTTTCTTTTACGAAATATTGTAAATACACTGCAGTCCTACGCGTACGAGAATTCGAGAAATGTCAGACAGGTACTGAATATTGCTTATACGCGCTTAAATAACCAAGTTCACAGAAATGGGATTCGAAGCAGATATATTTATATATAATTCATTATTTAATTTCATTTCTGCTATATGACCTCATTGTATAAAACCGAAATGTCATCATTATAAAGTACGTTGTTGTTTTTCCGACGAAATGGTTGGCTGTATTAATTTATTTACTTTAAAAATTTGTGCATTATTTAGGAGGTGACATTTGCATATCAAAAGAAACCTTTACAAGTGGAGCTAACTTGGCAATATATGATTGAAAATGTGATTTATGGCTCCTTTGAACAAGATAATTTCTACGTAGCATTCACCTTTGTTTAAATTATTGTACACTGACGAAGAAGTTGACCTTCAAAATAATTAAGGGTTAGAAGTTCTTTAATTGAGCCGTATAGCTAGCCCGGCCAAAACGGGTACATCAAATAGAATAAAGTTATAAAGGGAACATGCAAGGAGCTGGCTTCGAAAAGTGATTAGCAACTGAGTTTCAAATTTCACTGTTCTTCCGTCTACCATTAATTTCTCCATTATAGATGTAAAACTACAATTTCAAAGTATATTTCATTACATTTGAGTGATAATAGGTTACATTTTAACGTATCTTATTTATTTTTTAACTGACACTTGTTGCACATCGAGTGGTGTTTATTAATAGGTGGTTGCGGGTTACGGTTCAGCAACCGTGTCACAGTTGTAACAGCAGACGATAGCTAGAACGCTCACTGGTTGGATTCCCCACGTGCTACACGTGCAGTGTTCGAGATAGTCAGCCGCTAAACGCTCTCTTCAGCCAGTGTCACTGTTCTAATCGTTAATTCAAGCAGCACGTGAAATTGCTCTCACTAACGGATTATTCATCAGATTTCTTTTCTTAAAATAAACTGTTGCCATCTGTCCAATTTGAAAAGAAAGTGTCCTGGTGCTTTAGAAGTCTTTTTGTTGAAAATATCTGCTTTATATAGCGAAAGAGATATACGATGGGAGACGAATTTCAATGAAATTGTTTTATTAGAGTGTATGCTGAAGTGATTCTTGGAAAAAGAGAAAAAAATATATTGTATAAATTGGCTCCACTCTGAGGATGCCGGATGCCTTTTCCGTATCATCTGGATAAAGACCCGAAGCCGGTAATGGATGACTCCAGGCTACCAAAGGGAGGTCACCATAACGGAAAAGACATAAATATTCTAGTTGTTGGACTCAAAGGTGTTGGAAAATCCGGTAGGTTTAGTAATTTTTTTTAGTTTTATAGAAATGTCGCGATCGAACCATGGACTTAGAATGGTTAGGTATATGGTTTAAAGGTGTTGGAAAATCCGGTAGGTTAATTTATATAGGTTGTAGATTTGTCACCATTTAACCATGAATTTAGAAATACTGAATTGTTGGCTATAGATATTAAACTTTTATAAAAAGTATTGTAAAAATTTTTTTTGTCATACAAAATATAAGCACTGTTTCGCAAAAGCAATATGTCAAGGCACTGTTAAAATAAATGAAACTAACGTGGCAGTGACACATTACCAGATGCAAGATTTCATCGGCATGAAATTGACATCAAAATGTGAATAGCAGAGCAATTTGTTTAAACATGTGTATTGTGTATTTCATTGTCAAGATGGAACAATAAATTCGAATAAAGTGGCGGTAAAGCAAACATTACGGTAGTTCTTACCTACCAAATGAAGTCTTCATTCATCAACAGACATATGTACTTAATATTACGTAAGCGTAGAATATATATAATTACTTCAATAAAATTTATTTTAAATCAATTTAAAAGTTTAATGCTATTGTATTTATTCTTTTGTATATTCTTCTTAAAAATAATAGACAAAACTGAAATACGAACCCATTGAAACTTTAGAATCAATCGGGCCTTAAACTAATCTAGTTTGTTTAGAAAGTGTTCAATTTCAAAGAACAACCTGTTTTCCAGAGACATTAATCGCAATGTTTACATTCTGTTCCTATCTTTTCATCCCCAAATTCGTTTTCACAGCTGGTGGTCTTGAAATAAAGTGTAATGTTCCATGATGGCTCTTCCATCGTTTGTTTGCTTTGAAACGTATAAAGGGCCATGAAATTGGTTTCCAAAATCACGATTTAGCATCTTCAACTATAGCTTGCATCCAGGTCAGAAATTAGATGCAGAAAAAATTAACTTAAACTTAACGGTACATGTTTGAAGTTTGTGTTTTCGAAAATGTATACGTACATGTAGCTTTTATCTTAATTCTATTAAGCGATGTTTTAACACAAATTAGCCATCCTGTGTATGTGTTCGTACGTGCACTGATTACAGACAGATACGGTAAGAGAGTGAGGGCATTGAAAGAATCGGCCACCGTAGTTAGTCCAGCAATAAATTTTCAGTTCAATTAAATTTTATGCTTGAAATCCATTACCAGCATTTGATACAATTCGTATATAATGTTTAGATAGTTATAAATACACGAAATATCGGAGGGGGGAAAAGGTTGTTATGGAAGGTTTGTTATGTTTATTGGTTAAGGAGGTAGGATTGCACTCTAGAAGCAAATCGTTTACCCCTATGTGGTAATAAGAGAGGTCGCGACGGCGTAATTTTACCCTTGCTCTCGTTAACAAGCTTTAAAGCATTTTTTATTCATACTGTGTTTCTTTGACTAATGCCAGTTTATATACCGCCTAACAACTGGGTTCAAGGAAACGGTGTTCTTTGTTTTTATCAAAACCTTTAGATTGATTTGCATTTATACACGTAGATGTAACGGTATCTTTGTTAAGATTCCCCCTTTTTAATACGAGTATCATTAAAAGGTGAAATATAAAGAACATGTATAATAAGTTCAATTTTGTTTATGTTTTTTAAAAAGGTAATTGGGGGAAAATGTGAATTCTAGTTGTTGTGGAAACGATCAAGTGAGGTGGTTCTTCTTTCTTCTTTTCTTCAAGAACTCGAGCATCAGACTAGCAGCTGATCTCTTGTAATTTTTTTTTCTTTGTTCTCCACAGAAACAGTTGTCTATGAGTTGAAAACCCATAATTTTAAACAAAAGACTTTGATAAATCAGACAGTCAGGAGTTACCACAACAGACATCGTGTAAACGTTCGCCTCCTGGAAAAAAAGCCATTCACTATTATGCCAGTGGCGATAGATGACTTTTCTCACGTTTCGTTGTGGTGTTTCTCTGGTGTCAGTTTGTTCTAATCAACACCAAACATTTATCCAAATATCTTTTAAACCTATAACCCTGTAATTTCTGTAAATATTCTGCGAGGAACGTATATATTTATATTTTGACAAGCAGAGCAAGAGGAAATTTATCTTCCCGTAGGTTGTCAACACTTTTATCAGTAGCATATTGACTCAAGATTAAAGTTGTGTATGCACAGAGTCGATTTTTATGTTTATTAACTGAAAAACCCTTAAAATCACTGTAGTAGCTGGCGTTACGTTTATCTGAATGGCAAATGTCACTGAGGCAAATAAATGCGAGACTTTTTTTTCAAACATGAATATTTAAACTATTCACATTATCCCACATTTCCTGCAACGCGACCATTGTCATCAAATTTAATCCACGGCATACACGTAAACCATGTCTGGTAATCTTGGCCGTGCCTTAAGTTTGACTTTGCCTCACTCAATCTGCCATAGTCCGTATGGTTTTTATGTCAAATATCAACAGTTCTAGTTTCATGCGCGGATCTAGAGGGGGGGTCGGGGGGGTCCCGACCCCCCCCCCCTGGAAAATGAAAATTTATTAAATTTACATAGTAAAATTATCGAAAATATGCCTCGGACCCCCCCCCCCCCCGGCAAACACAATTATCCTTCGGACCCCCCCCTGGAAAAATTTTCTGGATCCGCGCATGAGTTTGGTACCGGCATATAGGGCGCATCTCCATCTATTACATGTACATATCTGAATAGGCATAGGGTACAATAAAGCACTGCCTGACGACCATAAAATTAACATGATACAATCAATATTGTATCATCAAGTCAGAGGCATTATTTAGATTTGTTGTAGAAGTAGCCATTACAATGTATATAAACATAACAAATTTTTGTTTGATGTATGAATTTAGTACCCGCATTGGGCGGTGCCTATAATGTACCCTATGCATATTCCGGTATGTGATAGATGGAGACGCTCTCTTTATGACGGTACCAGAATCTGACCCTTGATGTTGGTCATATAAACCTTACCATACAATCAAACGCGAAGAAATGTGTTGCCTTCACAGTGCTATAGGTGTAGAACGCAAGTCTACATTCAAAGTCATTTTTTATAGTTAATCAAAAATTGAAGGGGGTGGGGGTGGGGGGGGGGGTAGAGGAAGGGGTGGGTGGGGTCTTAACTCCCTTTATACCTTCGTTACCAATCCCCTCTATCTCTCGCCTTTTTCCACACACATGCTTTTTTATTACATGTACCTAATAGCTTGTTAAGCTATGTGTCGAATCAATGAAGTACTAATATATTGGATGTACCTGTAACCAAGTAGGGAAACAATAGAAAGCTGTGTTAGCGCTTAGCACCACTCAAACGCATTCCTCGGTATTGTAAGATATCAAGTTCCGTTGCCAACTCCAGCAGACAAATTCTATCTGAATGTATGCAAACGATGGCAATTAGCTAGCAAAATGTCACCCAGTTCCGTTGATAACATTTCTATGTCTGTCCTTATTATGTAGATGATTGCAAAAATATCCACATAGATTACGCGATAAAATGATAAACATACCCAACATAACAGACCGGATGTTTAGTAGGTTACCGGCATACTATGACGATTATATTTATATACAACTAGATCATATCACTCGGAAGCGCGGGAATTAACACTTTACACATTA
Source organism: Magallana ariakensis (assembly GCA_020458035.1). Lineage (NCBI taxonomy): Eukaryota > Metazoa > Mollusca > Bivalvia > Ostreida > Ostreidae > Magallana > Magallana ariakensis. The sequence goes on along the minus strand of CM035812.1, from coordinate 43,654,196 downwards.
AAATGATACAATGATTAATTAATATGTAGAACCATATTTTTTGTTCATTTTTGTATATACTATTTTTTTTAACCTCTGATTTAAAATTGAAATAATAAAAACATCTGCATGGTTTGATATTTAGAGGAGCGGGCAAGGATGAAAAATCTCTTAAACTGAAATGGATGATACATGTACATGTATATACATGTACGTGCCCTTAATTCTTTTCCTTGCAGCTGACTGGAAAAAAATAGCAATTTGTTATTAATTTTTTAAAACAGTGAGTCGGTATTAAGTGCATCGTATCTCTAAATTTTGTTCTTAAGGTCAAATTTCACTATAATTTTTGTTACTGTTCCAAATGAGAATTTCAAATAAAAGACCGTTTTGAAGTAACCAAAAATCCCCCCCCCCCATTCAACTTCCCCGTTTTATGCATACATCATTAATTAATGTAGACGCAGAACACACACATGTTCATTGTTTACACATTAATGTATAAGATTTACTACCAATCTGTCGTGTTAAAAAAAATGTACGAAATCACAAAAAAAAGCTAGTGTCTGTATATTTATTTGCGTATTTTAAACCAAAGGTGTTAGATATAAAAGTATCTTCCAATGGTTAACTCGCCCTTCACTTTCCACCATGACGTTAATTAGTATAACCGCGTTCCTCGGCACCCTTTTTTGAAAGTTCTTTCCATTCAAACTAAAATGGTTTCAAATTATTCCTTTTATTTATTAAGTTGTTTTTAAAATTCAGCCTGCGAAAAATGACGAGCTCATCCTGCCAACCCGCGTCCTTGGTTACCCCGTTCTGGAAAGATGTATCTTTGCAAGCATCTATCTATCAAAACTAAAATCGTACATTCAAGAAACATTTTTCAAATCTAAATTTCTATGTATGTCCCAATAAGTTCCCAGTAAATATATTCACTCTTTACGTAATAATTCAATATTATTTCATTGCTAGCATGCAAACTCCCACTGACTTGGATCTGCTAAAGCGTGTCCACCACCTTACTTTCATACTTGCTATTTCGGGCTGATTTATCAAAAATGAAAGTTGGTTTTTCATTTATTTCTCAACAATTATTTATCAGGTAAAATTCAGTTATATCTTACGGACATCATACCATACGTGTTGAAATACCAATGTGAAATACCAGGTATGAGCAGTTACTCTGGTGCAGGCGTTTCGTAGTTTATTGGCGAAATGTCTTAATTTATAACTATGGATGATTTAATGCCTATAGTCTTTATTTCATTAAAAAACTTCATCAAGGATTAAAAAAATTATATTAAACTCAGATCTGTCAATTAATGAATAAATAAATCAATCAAATAATTAAACAAAATTGATCAATTAAGGGGTTTTTTTTAAACGTTCACTCTAAAAGACCCTAGCTGCTGCTACATTTGTACATGTATAATTTATATATTATCTGTTCTACGTCAGCTAGATCGTTGCATCATAAAAATATACCAAAAGTCAACTTTCTCTAATTTGATTCTGTAAGCCTCACTATGAAAACTGCTGAAACATGGGTATTTCAATTGGATCGTTTAAGATTCTAAATCAAAAAAAGATAGTTGAGGTTGATAAGATGTCCACACGCCCCGTGCATGCACGCGCATTTTGATTATAAATTATATAGTTACCTTGAACGATGACGTAAATTCAAAACAGTTAAGGAAAAAACTATAACCAGAAATCAAGGTCGGGTTGCCTCGCATGTGTTAAAGCAGAACTTTTTTTCCTTTCCGATTTGGAAAACGTGGTAATTAAGGGTTTCCTCTTTTCATAAAATGTCAAAATATTTATTGGCAGAATTATTTATGATGGTTTTACATAAACTTTTCTATCTAAAATAAAAAGTTTTAAAGAAATGCAACGCAGCGCAATTATAACTACCCATCCGTCTGAAATCAGGTTAAGTTCGTTGCAATTAAATTTTAGAAAATTTTATGAAGAATTATTTACTGATACTTTAACATTCACTTCTTCTACCCTTGTGTTAAATGAGTTATAAATAGTTTCTGTCTTACTTTTACTTTAATTCTGTACGATGTGTAGATGGAGAAATCCAATTAACCAATTATCTGTCTACTGAGTTTATTTTACGGGCGCATATAGAGAAATGGAATAATTCCTTCGTTGACTCTACCCTGATAACATCTTGCGCTCTTCAGCAGGATTGCTTTTTATAATCTCCGCGACTGATGAGATAATCCTGTGTTTGTTTAAGCACGACTGTGTTCCATCTATAGAGCGAAGCTGAAATAATAAAAAAGATAATCCTAACATACACACACTGACTCACTCAAATCTGCAGGAAAACGGAGAATCGATTTTAACCTTGAGCATTCGACTTTATTTTCTTAAGTTAGAAGCAAAACCACAATGTGTTATGTAAATAAATTATGTTTTGCTGTGTTGCAATTGCTGACTGACTGACTTCTCTCTCTCTCTCTCTCTCTCTCTCTCTCTCTCTCTCTCTCTGTGTGTGTCTCTCTCTCTGACCATGCTGGTCTCTCAATGAAAAAAAAGTTATGGACAATGTAACACATAATATAGTCTCCATAATCAAAGTCGTATCTCTGTAATTGGTCGATATTCTATACTCTTTACAGTCGCATACAACACATATTGATATTTAATCGTCTGAATTGAATTCCAACCCAAGACACTGAACTTGCTTTTTGGCATATAAACTCGTCAATGGGGGGTGCAAAGTTCTAGAAGGTGAAAAAAACCAGCCACATAAATGCAACAAGCATATAATTATGGGAATAGTCACTTACGGAAATTATTAGGTCCGATAATAAAACCGGAATAAAAACCGGTTGCTGTAAAGTGCGCCCGAGACGAAAATTGACAGTTAAATGATTACGAGTTGTTCAAGCGATTCATCTTGAGCCAAAAAGCAAGCAAAAACATCAGCTCCAGTTTGTTTAGCTGTCAGTCGCCGGGATATAATGTAGTAAAAAGTATGGCGATGTCACACCGAATACGTAACACAAGTCCTCCCATCTGCTCCTCAAAGTTCGGATATTTACGGGAAAATATGTAACAGCGTAAAAACACAATACCATGCATGGTGCTAAATTTTACTGTCTTCTCTTGTGTTTTGCATACGATGCATTTGATTTGATACTTCTATGTCACATGCAGCTTGCTTTAATTTACAGAATTATGATATTCACATGCTGAAATAATAATGCGATAGAAAATAAAACCGCTTTAGAAATATAGAGAATCACCTAGCGTAGCACATGTATTAACAACAAAATGCTTTCTTTGGCGATTCATGTAACTGTTTACATGTATATTATTTTACATGTATATAAAAATCATTTAATCAATTATCCGCAATAAAAAGTGGGTAATATTGTGTGTGTATATATATATATATATATATATATATATATATATATATATATATATATATATATATATATATATATATATATATTTTTTTTTTTTTTTTTTTTTTTTTAAATTATTATTATCAATCAGAACGTTACACAAAAGAAACAGCCATTTTTCATAGATGTTAAAGTTATCATGGTAACTATAAACATTAACTTGGAAATTTAAGGTCTGTCCGTGCACGTCGGTGTAGACCCTGTAAAGATATAACTAAATAAACGTATTAAAATCATTTGTTACATGTATATATAATAGCAACTTGAATTGAAGTAAATATTTAGTTAGGCAGTTATTGCATTTTTATTGCAGTTTTTTTTTTAATTAAAAGGAATGTTACAATGCATTGTATTAATTTGTTTTTCTTTCTCTCCTTTGAAGCTCTGACGGTGCGGTTCTTAACAAAACGCTTCATTGGGGACTATGATTCTCAGATCGGTGAGTATATCGAACAGAAACATATTGCATCTCTCTCTCTCTCTCTCTCTCTCTCTCTGTTCAACCAATAGTTTCTAAATTGTCGGTAAAAAAAAAAATAGCGAACAAAGAAGCCATCTCACTCTTTTTTCTCTCCCTTAATACATTGAACAAATGGTTTGATCATGAGTAAACAAAATCTACAAGATTAAAAAAAAAAAGCAATTCAAGTGTTACCAAAGACCCTACCAATTTGGAAAATGGAAATTGAATAAGGTTGAAACAACGAGCTAGATAGCTCCCCATGAACTTTTTTTGTGTCCGGATAAAAAAAGCAAGCTTTCCAATTTATTCTCAAGGTCGACAGGAGAGAGAATCAACTCAACCAAATTTCCCTGCTATTTCAAGATAGACCAGGTTCGGCACTCAATCACTTATTTTTTCATTAAGTTATAATAATACATGTAGCATTTTCTTCACTCACATTATATATTCCAAAGGATTAAATGCACCTGCAGTAGCTTATAAAATATCAGTTAATTTTCATCAGTGCCTAAAAGTAAAACTGTCTACGATACGGATACTTTTCAATGAATTTGTGTCAAAATCTCGACTCTCATTTGAGAGTGGTTGATGCAGAAGGTTTATGAAGTGCCTAGTTAGTGTCAAGTTATGATTTGAAAAACAGGAAATCAATCTCATTAAAAACGAATAAATGGGACCACTAATGGGTTGAAAAAACCTGTATCCTCTCTCGCATTACAGTCACTTAATTCATCAAATTGGGGAGTGAAAAATATATATGAATCAATTATTGATAAGAGTGTTATTTATATTCAGATGCATGTAAAAATCATTCAAAATAGCAACTTGTTTACTAAAATTCACAAACAAGACATTCCTTATAGTTTTACTAGATCGACATCAATTTAGTATGAAAAATCTCTCTTTTACTTTAAGTTGATAAGATACCGATCTTAAGTTTGAAAATGTTATCAATTTATATGAGAAGAACATGTTAATAGAGATGAATACTACACATATTTCCGTTTGAACGTTGGAATGTCTTACACAAAAATAGTTTGGAACTATTAAAACTTATCACACAATATTTAACATCTTCGCTAGCCAAAGGTTTTTGGTTCACTCCGCTCCCCATAAACCCTTGGGTTAATCAAGGGTTTATGGGGAGCGGAGTGGACCGAAACCCCTTGGCTAGCGAATATGACATATAATAGCAGATAAATTGGTCAAGTAACACAATGTAGAATATGTTAATGCATACATGTCTTTCAGTTTATGATTGATTGGTTATATATGTAGAGATATTTGATTTTGATAATCCTAATTACTTTTAAAAAATTCAATGTTCTATCATGTAAACTTATTTTTGCTAGTTTTTTTTATAGACGGGATTATTGAATGACACAATCTCTTAAGCTTTCCAAGCATGGCTTCAATTCATTATAAAACGGCATTTTAGATGAAGCAGCTTGTTTTCAAAGGATTTCTTAAAATGTTGTTGGGATTTGGTTCTGATTATCTATCATATTATTTTAGTTTTGGTTATTAAGGGTATTTCCCAATTCATGATTTCCTCTCTGCATCTGAAATACCTGTAAACCAATTTGATTAACATGATTAATATGCAAACTTTTGCACCAAGGTATTTTTTAATTTGTTAACAAGATTTTTTTTATAGTCTTGAGATAAGGAATTGGATTTAAATAAGCGACCCAGAACTAAACTGTGATCGTGTGTAACTGTATATTTATATATAGTGTATCACGAAGGGTTGAACCTCAAAGTTTCACGATTAGACAAAAAATTGCGCAAAAATTCGAGCTATCTGCAGTGTCCTTGAATCTTGCAGATGTTTGAGTGTGGAGATTTTTTATAAAGACAATTATCTAAACGGGGGAAATGCGTACATGTTAGATAAGAGTCGATTTGGTTTTGAGTGGATTTATGAGAAGGTGTGGCGCGCAGTTTTAACGAGAGAGAGAGAGAGAGAGAGAGAGAGAGAGAGAGAGAGAGAATTATGCTGAGTCAAGTAAAATTAATCGAGAACACGAAAACAAGTTTAATTTTTCACACACATGTATTTCCTCACGGACCCCATGAGACCTTTTTATATCATTTCAGAAGAGTCCTACACATTCATACTTGTCATTTTGTAATGATTATTTATCAAGGCTTTTAATTTTTTTTTTTTGACAGAGGCTGTTTACACTCAGCAGTGTACATTGGACGGTAAGACGATCACGGTTCACGTCCTAGATACTGCTTGGCAGGTAATTAACATTTATTAAATATGTATATGTCTGTATAATAAAAATATATCATTTATTTCATCGTCTTTAAATGAGACTGAGTATACTCCTTTTGTTTCGTTATGGAAAACAAAACTTGGCGAAAAAAAGGCAGAAATTGATATTATGTTTATTGTTGTTAGGTGTACTACTGAGACTTACGAATGTGCATGTAGTAGTTTCTTTAAGGTTCGTTCTTTAATGAAATTTTTAAATGCTTCCTTTTTCCTATTTCATAAAATATATAGGTTTGATCGATTTCGAAGACCTTATTATTGAGTTTTGTAAAACGTAACTTGTTGGTAGAGGGAAACATGTATCATAGAATTCAGAATCTTGATTTTGCCGTTGCGTACCTATAAGTATTTATCCAAATCCACAAGCAGTTTCTGTCAAACGATACAAAACCCAATCCAATAAATATAGTTCTAGAAAGATGGATTGGGAATAAAGGTCTGCGCAAAAAAATATCGAATTAAAAATAATAAACTTCAAGTACTTAAAAGCTGCAGAGTGCATAAAACTGTTTCGCAGATACCGAACTTCAGGGCATCCTACCGATTATTAGCATCCTTACCTGAGAGAAATCCTGGAAAATAAGTTTATTTATCTGCAAATCGCGGAAAGTGTATTTAGATAAGATCCTTGCCAATTTTACAGACGGAACGATTCAAATCCCATAGGGAAAATAAAATAGCTATGGTGTTAATATCATAAGAACAAAAGCTTATGGAGACATTCCAAACATTTGGTGCAACGGGTTGTCTGATCTTTAAGTAAATCTGCGCTTTTATTTGTGGTGTGTAAATATTAAATGTATCATGGACTGACGCCATTATGATTGTTATGTAGAACACGCCGCGATTTCACTGGATGTCATGCCTTTGAAGAAATTAAAGAAGTGATCTATATTGCGTTCCTAACATAATATTCAGCAGGAACTACTAGATGACTTTAATTTTGAATGGCTTTTGTTAACTGTTTTTGTTTCATACCCACGTATGGCGTCATGTTGGATGATAAGAAATAAACCGAGAAATACAACCTGTAAAACGTTAATTTCATATTCTTTGAAATTAAACCTAATATTTTTTATCCATTTATTGAAATTATCGTTTTATGTTATTTGTATTTTGCAAATCGTTTTCTCTGGCGAACTTTGTTTTTTATTTGAAAACGCTAAAAAAAGGCTTGGTCACGGTTTAAAAAATGGTAAAAAAATTTAATGTTTACAATGCTACAGTAAGGCATTTCTAATAGTCAACCAGAGTGTCAGTCGTTGAGTTTTCAGAGAAATACAAAGCTCAGAATTCTTTGTTATGTAAACAAAGCTCAGGCCATGCGTTTGTTTACATTTTGAATCTTGAAGTAAAACTTCCAGTTTTAGACTATAAAGGCAGAAACTGTTCATGTAGGCTTAAAACGAATGAGCAGATAGAAAATTTAGCTTGAAAAACAACTTTTACTGGTATATTGAACCTATGTAAACAAAAACAGGGCACGAGCATTGTTTACATATAACAAAGAGTTGTGAGCTCTGTATCTTGCTTATTTCTCTACGAATGACACTCAAATTTTGGTTGATCATTAGAAATACATTTCTAAAGCATTGTAAACAGTAAAAATAGAAAAATGAAATTTGACTAAAATCGTGACCATGCCCCTTTAATTACCCGTGAAACTTTAAGAAGCGTTTCTACGTTTACTGTGCATCTGTATGCGTACGTACTGGTCTATTCTAAATATTTTTAAGATATATCTACAAAACTTTCCGACAAACATTAAAGCTTCAATGTTTGATCATTCAAAATGTTCAAACTACATAAAATGTCGATGATAGAGAAATAGACTAAGTCCTAATTCTCATCGACCGACATGTTTAAAGTTGCTAGCCTGTTGTGAATAAAGAAAAAAAAAACGCATCAAAGACCCTTTGCCTTGCAAGATCATAAAACGTTAACTTAATATTATATCAATTATCTTCGATCCCAGATTTTTTTTTCTCTCTAACTCAGTATATCTTGTTCATCTTCAATGATGAATAGTTGTAATAAATTATTTGTGTAAACACACACTTTTTATGCCGCGGTTTTTATTTCCATTCGTAATTAATTGCTGGTTAGGGTATATTAATCCTTGGTTTACATTCATAACGTAAACTTTGATTATTTTTTTATGATATGATCAAGAGTGGCAGGATTCCTTTTCAGCTCAGGTTAAAACCAATAGATTAGTGAAACTAATTTAACGGCTGGTTGGTTTGGAAAGATTGAAAGAAGATACTTTGTCTATAGACCTATTTATATTTTTATCCGCCAAAAATCTTGAAAATTACGTATTCCGACCAAATTATTTAATTAGGTTGATTTCTTTTATCTCCTTGCAAAACTCCAGGAAACTGGAATATTCTAGTATATTAGCTGCTACTTGTAGTATTTTTACCACTGCGAAGTTTCCTGACAGGGCAAAAAATGAGTAACTACATATATCAACAGCCGCGTACCAATTCATTTAAAAAGTTCACTAACCGTAGAAAACCCGTATAGCTCTTTAATTAAAGATAATTGGATTATCTCTCTAATTAATAATTAGCAATATTTTCTACAAGCATACAGTGGTAACATGTGGCACTAGCTGCCACTACAACACATTCTAGGGACGGGTTGACTTAATCATCCTACCGGGTATCATCTTTCGATGGAAAAAAAAGCTAGTTCTTTAAGATTACAAACACAAACATTTTGATTGCATGGTAACTAAGTAACAATAACGTTAGACATACAATTTTGTTCGAAAAAAAAGCTCATTTCATGTCTTTTCCTTTTCAGGCTAATGGCTTTAGCATCAAGGATGACCAAATTGTATGGGCGGACGCTATCATAATGGTATATTCCATAACAGATCGAAAGAGCTTCGAGAAGTTGCGAGAAGTTGCCGATTACATCATTTCCAAAAAGACAGACAGTAAGACAGTGCTGGCCCTGGTAGCCAATAAAAGTGACCTCGTCCATATGAGCTGCGTCACAAATCTGGAAGCAACGCAGTTCTGCGCAGAGTACAACTGTTTGTTTTTTGAAACCTCCGCGAGTGAAAACTATAGTTCAGTAACAAACGCCTACATGTCCGTGTGTAAACAAGTGAAAACGAATTATAAGAAAAGAGAAAAGATCTCCAAATTCATGCAAAATCCAGCCATAAAGGCCAAACTCCAGATCCGAAATCCAATACGAGGCTTAGAAATGAAATGGAGGTCACGCGCTCCGACCATGTGACCTAAGCATAAAAAATTATGAATATGTTACAAAACGAAGCATACATGTGCTTGGTGCTGCGGGATGTTATAAACCTGGTGATACAATTGTTATGTACCTGTTTTATTCTTCATATACAGTATAAAACATCATCTATTTCTTGCATTAAATGTATTCTTCATTCAACGTCCGGCCATTTACCATTTACATTTATATCATTTGTAATCATGCATTCATACGTTTATGATTGCAGTCATTTTTTTTTGTTCATTCATCTATTGTAATGTTTGATATAATATTTGGAATTAATAACATAAAATAAAAAATGATACGATGCCTGGATTTTTTTTAACCTTTCAAACGATGTAGTTGCCAATAAGTATCCGGTGTTTTAGAAACTAAAAGATACAAGTACAATTTGTTCGTCTGTCCTCATCCTGAGTACAGCATATTAACACTTCTACATTTATCATGATAATAGGTTGATTAATGCGTCAAATTCAAAGTCGAATTTTCTTTGCTTTCACACAATTGTGTGTTAATTTGCTAGCGCTGTAAAACAATTAAGTACCTCATCATTCACTACCTTTCTGGTAACTTTTCTGTAACAATGAAAAATGTAATTAAGAGAGCATTCACAGCATCGTTTGCAGTTATTCATGAAGAGTGCAATATACAAAAAAAAAATAATAATGATTTGCGTAACTTCATTTTACAGTCTTAAATATGTAGATTTTTTGTGGTCATTCGTGAATCGATTTATTGATTTATGAATTGACTGTGCGTTTAGGTCTCCCAAAGCTATATCTTTATCAACTCTATATCTATATCAAACAACTGTGCATCACAAAAATAAAAATACTTAATATTAACACCTGGTTTCTTGTTTACGCGTCTAATGCTTTCTTTTTTTTTTTTTTTTTTTTTTTTTTTTTTTTTTGCCTCTCAAATTAGATTACTTGGCTCCTGTGATATTTATTTGTTTAGATGCTTGATTTAATAGCACCTGTTTCAAATGTGTGCCTTTCTTAAACATGTTTGTTTCCTACCGCTCAATGTATGTTTAATGCTCCACTGCCCCCCCCCCCCTATAATTCTGTCTGTTGCAAATGAAGTCCTTATTCATCTATTATTGCTTTAATAGGTCCTTACCCGCCAAATAAAGTGGTAGAGTGGTGGCAAAATGACGCGTCGAGTAAATTCGGTCCTTTGATTGTCGGTGCTCGACAATTCGTGATCTCAACGAGATTCGTCGAGACTGAAACATTTTGATTGACGTCTCTTCCGGAATCTTGTTGAGATTAGACAATCCGTTCATGCACTTCTTGTCACTGTCGGTGCATGGTGGTACAGCAAAAATGGCCTTTATCAAAGTCTTATATCATTATCGTTATCTTCGATCATATAAGCTGATGTGATGGTTGATGAAAAAGTTTGAAGACTTGAATGATAGCCTTAGCTGCTTGAATTCTTCAATCTTGGGTAGATTGCACAACTTTGTTATTGTTTGGTTGATTAACTTTCTTATTCGTTTCTTTAAAGATTTATATTTAAGCATATCGTTTTATTGAATCTTTCTGATCGCTTTCTCTCTGATTGTATAAATAACAAACGTAACCAACTTTGAAATATACTGAAAATGCATGGATATTGGATAATGTATTCACATTCAGAAATTACAGTCGAAAAGAAGATATTGGTTCCCTTTTGAATCACATTAAAAGGCGATAGTCATCAAAATAGTTTGAAACGCTGAACTAGATAAATTTGAAAAATTATTTCGGAAAATGTATATCTAGAGTTAAAGTCGAATATGTATATTGTTATACCTTAGATACTTTACATATTTGAACAACATATTTTTAAGAATATATCTACTGTACCTATAAATTTTGTTTAACATAATTATTGTCCTTTCTGACATATATTATTTTTCAAATAATATTTGCAATATGACTACTTAAAAGATATTATTTGAAAAATACTGTATGTCAGAAAGGACAATATCGATAATTATACGTTTAAGTCAATAAAGTCTGCTCCTCATCGGGTTTTACTCATACATGCACAGTGCATGTATCATAACAGTCAGCAGAAAACAGAAAAGTGTTGTTGTGAGCACACGAACCTAGAAAGCGGTTTCTTAAATTGTTTACAACTTATTACTTCTAGCAACATGCAAAAGGAATCGTCTATAACTAGGATAAAACATCCAGCTGGAAGAAGCATAATTAAGTGAGACATTTTAATCGTGTAAAACTGCATTCAAAATGCATAAAGTGCAATTGGAAAAATACGTTGAACTCTCTCATGGGAAAACCCGATGTTTTAAGCTTATCAACCGCTGGGTCTTTTCAGTTTTGTATGTTTGAGCTCATTTCAATTTACCAGTTTTCAGTATGGCTGTTATAACACGTATATTTGGATTTGAAGGTAAAACATCAGATGCCATATTGTTACATGTAAATAAGGAGTGTTGCAGGAAAACTCAAAGTGGTGTGAATCTTTCTGATAGAAACTTTAAAAAAAAAAGCATTGAACAATTCTGAGTTTGTTCAGAACAAGTTGTCTGTTCTCGTGTTAAAAACATTTTTTTAAAAAGTCATCAACAATCGTCTGCTTTTATGTTCTAAGGCAAAATCTTACACCATCGTCGAAATTTCCTTTTCTTAATATATGATTACAACAAACGGGAGTAGGGCCTTACATAAGTAGAAGCGTTTGTTAAGATAATGAAATAGTTCAGAAATGTCAACGTGTTATCGACACAACCACGTTATACAACAAACAATAAGAGCCCTTGTTGCGAGGGTATTTAAATTTAAAAATCCATACTCACAATTCACTTCCTCTGCATGCGACAACAGAGATGGACTACTTCGGTAAAGAAATTTTTTTCTTTCGTTTTTTTTTTTCTTCATTATATTGGTTGTATCTTTATTTTTTCTCAGGGTAATGGGTTATTATGCAGAATTTCCTTTTATCGACAAGAAATGTCTTCGCAAAACTTACATGCACGATTGTTTAGTCCCTCTGTCTTGCTTATATTTTCAATTCATGCCTTGAAATTGTAATTATCTAATCGATTAAGTGGTCCGTGTTTTCTTGATTGTAAATGTGTTGAGAGTATACATATCTAGCAAGTCTTCGATTTTGATTAGTGCAATTTTGTTTTCAAAGTCAGATGCTTTTTCAATTGTGTGAAACTTCCTTCTAGACATTCATTAAAAGAAATCGTTTATACATGTATTTAATCGAATATCACATCCAGCCGGAACGCAGTGTAATTAAATGAAACAGCTTAATCGCGTAAACCTGCAGTTTAAAACGCATCAAGTGCAATTGGAAGAAATACTTGGAACCTTCTCAGGGAAAACAATCGATTGGATAACTATTACAAGGCTCACTGTTTTAAGCTTATTAACCGCTGAAGTTTTTTTTTTTTCAATTTTGTATTTTTTTTTTTTTTGAGCTCACTTCAATTTACTAGCTTTTATAAGGGCGCCTTCATGAATATAACATCTTGCTGTTGAGGTAAAAATATTAGATGTCCTCTTATTTAATGAAAAGGTTAAAAGTAAATACGTAGACGTATGGATTTTTTTTTTATGAAAAATTGCTAAAATATATAGGATGTAATCGAACGGGATTTTGTGTAGAACGAGTCTTTTATAATGCTGTTAAAAACTTTCTCAACGACATCAACAATCGTCTGCTTTTATGTTCTGAGGCAATGTCTATATACATCATCACCGAGAAGTCTTTAGAAATAACAGAAAAAACGCGATTGTTAAGACGTTCTACGAAGTCTAGTTTACGGCCGGTTGGTATTGTGTTAGGAATCGTAGGAATAGTATAGGAAGAATACTAAACATATCGTCCCTATTCTCGACCTATACATTAACGTGATACAATATAAATGTGTCTCACTGGTTCACATGATGTTAACAGAATAGAGACACAAACAAATCAAATGTGGCTAATTTGAGATATATAAAAAAAAAGAGTTTAACATCCAACAGGTGCTTGTAAATATTACCAGTCGGTTCTTCCCTTAAACTCAAGTTCCCTAACAGAATGATTTCCGCCTGTGAGTTTTGGACATTTACATGTGTATATATATACAGGTATATACATTTATTTCCTATGTAGCTTGTAACACGTGATTTGATTGGCTTACAAGCCCGGTGAAAATTTCCGTATCCCCTGCTGAAGCCGGGTGTAAATTAAATGTGACGTCACAATGCAGTTCTTGTTTACATCTTATAATGTTTTGTTACTTAGCTGTCTTGAGTAAGATTACAAAACAATATCCAGTTTTAGACTGATAAGAAACGAGACTAGCTCGAAACGCCAGAGTGCTGAATAGAATGGGTAAGATAACTTCATGATCGCTTTATCCGCACATAAATCGCGATTCTCGGGGGGGGGGGGGGTTGTGGTTGTTTTTTTTTGGGGGGGGGGGTCTTTTTCTTGGGGGGGGGGGTGGTTTTGTTAGATTTTTTTGTCGTCAGCAATAAATGTATTTTCTCATTACAATGCAGGTCCCATTATTTTATCTCCCTGTTCAAAACATATGATTGGTATAGTCTGTTCCATTATTGTACTGTCTCATTTTGACGATTTTTTAATAAACATACACAAATTGATGAAAGGGAAAATATCCAAGATATCCTAATTGAAACATTATTAATTTAAATCGAACGAATACAGATTTCTTGCGGAGATTTATAACGATGAATAGACGTTCTTTTCTCCATTCGGAAGTCACTCGGAATACCTAGCAGAAATTTTCAACGTTATCATCCGGGTACTTTCAATGTCTGTTGCGATGCAAAAATCCCCGTAGAAATCATATTTTTTAGCCTTTTATTGGAATCTAATAAGCTAGAGGGGTGTTTCAAAAAAGAAATTTTAAAAAAATGTTCATACATTTGAATGAACATCTTTGGAACTCTAATATATTCATTTTTAGTAGTTAAGCAAATCGAGGACATAATGCATTATGTTGTATTAAAGTTAAAATTAGTTTGAGGGGATGGGTTGGTGGGCATATATAAATTACAATGATTGTTTGTTCGGTTTTATCTTGACCACTTTGCATTCAACAATTAAATCAATGGATTTTTTGAATGCCTTATACGAATACATGTAAAACTATCATACAAGTACTTTAATTGAATAAATGAAAAATAATCACATGCACTGGGTTTTTTTTTTCAGAAAAAGTAAACATGTTTGATATAAACATCTGTCATCAGTTTTACTATGACAATGCCAACAACCCAGCTAACTACACGCCCTCGGAAACCTTTAACTCAGGTAAAGCGTTAGATTGAATTGCAAAAAATCGGGTCTTTCCGACAGCTGCAGTCAGAATATTACGTACATGTATATAATAAAGGTTTGTATGTCACCAGCCCCTTCTTCTATATATACATAGTGGTAGTATGTATTTTTATATGTAATATCTGTTTTTAAAAGCCTTAAATACCAGTAATACTAAACAACATAATAGTAGATATTCAACTTCCGCTGGAAAATGCTTCATATAAAAGGGAAGCAGATCCTACTTGTACCTTTTTCTTTCTTTTTTTTTTTTTACATCTAATGATGTAAATACATTTGAAGTGCTTTTCCGAGCGGTGCCGGAAGGACTCGGGAAAGTGCGATTGGTGTACATGTACATCTTGAACAATTATTATCCAGCTTGGACACGTAGGCCAATTAAAAAAACTTAAGTCACATATCATAAATATATATATATATATATATATATATATATATATATATATATATATATATATATATGACTCAATTTGGTTTATACCTTGCTTCATGAGCGCATGATACCATTTTATATACTGATATATATGTACGCCCACAAGGATAAATCGTTTCGATATAGTATACATCAGTAAAGAATGAGGTTTTTTTTCTTTTTACATTGATGAATTAAAAAAAAAATTGGACTTAGGCTATTATATTAATATCAAAATTTGTTCAATTTTGGATTTAAATTATGTCCTTTTTTGGGAGGGGGTGTTTTTTTTGGGGGGGGGGGCGGGGGTTGTTGGGGTAATATATTTAAGTTCACATAACAAATATATGAAATACTCTTGTTTCATTTCCACATACATTTAGAAACGATACAAGTAACACGTGTTTGAGTGTTGTTTATATTTTATATAATATGTTATATTATTTAATGTTATATATATTTTTCCGATCTATGATTGGCCGTTATGCGTATCGAATCCAACCTGGATACGTGCTTTAAATATTGTAAGTTATTCGATCGAGAATTCGCTGCATGCCAATCGTGCGACAGACTTTTTTTGATGGTTAAGATTGAATTTCTTGCGCATCCTACTGAGAAATTGAAGAAGAAAATTTATTGGAGGAACCTGCAGCTGACATTACACCAGAGCCTGCAGTATCTGCACTACCTACAGTTCTTTACCTATCAGACATGTGAAAACATCACGTAAACTTTTTCCGAACTTACTTGGACCCAAAGCTGAATAAAAAGTTTAAATAAAGTCTGTTTTTGGTAAAGATATTGATAACATTACTTAATTAGTCTATTAAAAGAGAAGTGTCGACATGGATGGAAATAAGATACAGTATATAACCCTAATTATGATTAAATTTAGAGATTTGGCCAAGTTTCCGTTTCAGTTTCAACTTTAAACAGCACAAAGAGACCTCTGCCTTCGATATGGTCACTGCCAAAATTGTCCAGCTCAAACTCAAACGGAAAGCAGTGATTCTCCTCGTAAACGGTATGTATCTCTGCGTCCTGTGTTCTGATTTACTCTTGTGCGATCAGAACGATCGAGTTGTTCGTCAAACCAAATTGCGTATTTTGATAAAACATCAGCTACTGTTGGTAATTAAAGGAGATGATGGCAATTTGTGTACTAAACATTAAATTTTGGGAATCTATTTGTGCTAATCAATTTGTCTTAGACAGAATACTGTAATGTTTTGTTTCTTTTGACAAAAATAATAAATCTGCTTATAAGATAATGTTGAATTTGTAAAGAAGTCTATTTCAGAGTTATCAAAAGATCGGATGCATTCAAGAAGGCCAATTCCGGCCGTATGTTGTCAGTCCGCTGAGTGTCGCTGTTAACAAAAGTTCTGGTAAAGGTGGTAATTAAAGATGTCATAACATCTGAGTCAATTAAATGCTAAAATTATAATAATATTCAAAATGATTACTTGAAGAAAGCACCCACAGCTTTCCTTCTCAAACATCATACCAATTCCATAAACTTATACATGTATAAACTGAGTTTAGTCATATAAATTGATCATTTTTTCCTATCTCTTAAAGGAGTGAATTTTCACAAAGTAAAAAAATTTCGGAAGGACAGCTAATAGCTAATGGTGCAGTTCATATGATCCTGGTATTTTCATATAAAAATCTCAATAAACCGTTTAAAATGCAAGAAGATCAAATACATGAAAACATGTAAAACAAGTGGCACTTAAATTGTCCCAAAGTGGCCTTCCAGTCCATCTTGGACTATGCCAGTTGGTATAAATGTAATCTTAAGAGAGTATGGTGTTGGAGAAAGGCCACACTGTCCTTGCTCTGCTATGGAAGGTCTGGGGGTCCACCGAAATACCAACACGCAAAAAGGTGCATAACGGGCAAGACGGGGGCCTTGTGTTGATCACAAGAGCCAGAGATGGCCCATGCTTGATAAATGACATGTGGACGGGGATGACTCGAGACATGACTGTTTACCCTGTTTTCCGGTGATTGCTCCCTGGTATATACTCGTACTTGCTAACCTTGAGTACACCCGCTGAGCCTCCCCCCTTTGTTAGGAGGTGGAGGGGGTCCCAAGTATGGCGTACTACTTGAGAACCCAATCATTAGCACATTGACAGATGGGGGAAACACACAGGCCAGACATGTCCCGAAAAGACCTCCCATTAGGTCCCCCAGGACCCGCCCCGGAGGGCAGTGTGACAAGTTTCCTAATATTTAAAATTAGTAGTGACATATGAGTATTTTGTTGATGAATATACTATCACAGCTGGTTTGCATGGCCGCTCGCCCTGAGATGTCAAGCTAGACTTTGGTATAGAATATGCTAGCAACGCTGGTGTCAACAGTCTCTTTACAATGACGGATTAGGGAAAGGCATGTTGTCCGGACATCTTCCAGTAAGGTTCTGATGAATCTGAAAGATATGAAAGACTGGGCGCAGATTACTGAGCATTATTGAAAAAATTTAGTAAAATTTTGGTAGAAAAAATTAAAATATAACATTTAGATTAACTAATTTAAAGTCAGGGCTGGGTGGGAGGGTTTTTCAGAGGTAGTTTTCAACAAAGGCTGTTCTTTGGCGGGAAAAAGGAAGAGGAAGTTGAGGAATTTGATAGCTTGTACCAAGAATTACCTTTACTTCCTGTGCTAAAAAACACACAAACAAAATGTTTTGGGTTCTCAATAATGATTTAACCTAACAGCTGCATAAACAAGGAGTTCATCGATTAAAGTATGTCAAGTTTTATTTAAAAATATAAAAAAATAAGGAAATACGAAAAGAAAACTTTAAATTTTAGCCGATAACTGGTACAGTGCCAGCATACATGTAGTTACATTCCATCGAATGTTCAAGGTCTTGTTAAAACGTATTTATACACTGATATATGCGCATGATGCATGCATTGATTTGCTACAATATACATGTACAATGGAGAATGTTCACAATGGATATTAGTCCAAAATATCTGACGTTTTCCTGGCTTTTTTAACGATTTTGGTAATTTTCCTGGCATGTAAAATATCAGAATCGTTAAAAAGGCCGGTAAAACGCAAGATATTTCGGACTAAATGGATTTGTACCAAACAAGCTTGAAACATTGTGCTTATGCAATGCAAACATTTGATCAATTTTTAGGTTTAATTCTGCGTTTCATTTTCCTTTTGATATATTTTTAAATTCGCGTAATATGAATATAGAAATTAAATTTATTTATATCCACAGTAATGCATGTATGTGGAAAATGTTAAACTAAATCATATTGTGCAAATACAAAAGAACATACTGTTAGCCATAATGTTTTGTTTTCAATAAAAAAAAACTGAAAGGACAGTGTTACATGTGTTACACAAATATAAGTATTCAGAAAAAGATGTATTTTTACATTATTTTTCCAATATATAATATTTTATATAATAGTTTTGTTTTTTGTTTTTGTTTTTGGGTTAACTTTCTTTTTTCTTCTAGGGGGGGGTACATTTTGTCCATTCATCTATTTATTTATTTTTTTGATTGCATAAGTTGATTTTCGAGTTATTTTAATTGTATATGTATACATTTTAAATAATTGAGCTTTAACATTATTTACTAGTATACGGCTGCAAAAATTTACTTTCTATTATCATGATTTCACTGGCATGAAAAATACCATTGTATCAATCAGCTCTGTGACATGTTCAAATTTTGTTAAAGTTATTGTCCCTGTCAGAACAAAACATTTCTATTTTATTAAACGTCCAAACAAAAAAGAAATCATAAGAAATAAGCTAAACAAATACCCGAGCTATGAACGATATATTTTCTCAGGATACTTTTTTTAATTACTTAACATTACATTACATTATGTCATTATACATCTCATTATAATTATGTAAAATATGTAACTTTATTAGAATTATATCTTTGAACTCATCCGCTTCACAACAATACCATGTTCTAAATCAAATTATATATTACCGAGCGAAAAAAAAAATGCACACAAGAATATGGTTACGTGTTCTATTTTCGGATCATCAACTCCATTGCAGTCGACAGATTGAGATGACATGATACAAAGATTTTTTTTTTTAGATATTTATTAATCACGTAAAAAATCACGTAAGAGTTGCTTGTTCTGCATACAAGTCCATTCTTCTAAATTACTTAAAGATATGGACTTTTAGCATGTGTTCGACTTAAAAATGACCAAAAATATTTTCAATTTTGGGTGAAAAATCAACTTTTTAAATTTTACCGCTGTTCATGAAAATAAAAGTCCCTGCTGTATTCGTACTCGAACATATCCCAATTGTAAGGAAGAGTTTTTATTCAATTGCTTTACAATTCTAGTTTAGATCAAAACAATGGAGGTGAGCAAACTTCCTTTTCAAAAACTTTTTTGGGAGGGGTGTGGGGGGGGGGTGATTATTTTTTTTTTAACTGAACTTACCTGTGGCACAGCATTGTTTCCAAAAATCCCCTTGAGGACCACCAGAGACCGCCCGACGATGACATCATCGCTGACATTCTCCATGATGGCTGCCGCTTCCCCGGCAACCAGTACCAGTAACACGGGAGCTTTGTAGAGGTTCCAGAACAGGAACAGTTCACCGCGGCTGGCAGTGGTGCTACCAACGTGACCAAACAGGGTAGCGTTGGGGTCCCAGAACACTCGGTCAAAACCCAACACAACCTGAAAAAGAGACAGACACACCTACATTACCATTTTTAAAAATATAGTTCGCATTTACAGTACCGGTAGAAACCATCACTGCTAAATTACAATGGAAGATTTTTTCAGAATTTTTTTATTAAAAATTTTATAGCAGCTAATAATAGTTCAAACTGTTTCATATCAATTTGAGAAAAACAAAAATACATGTATTTTTCATATTAATAATTCAAAAGAGGGTAGGCAGGAACAAAATTCTGTTTTTGCTTAACTTATGTGCAACCAAGTTTTCTGTTTAAATTAAAAAGCATAAACATACTTTGTTGAGATTTCCGAATCCCATCCTCTGCACGGCCGACGACTTCCACTCAGGCAGGGAGGGACTAAACTGGACACAGTTAAGGCCGTTACCCTTGATGCACTCTTTGAGCACACCCAGTGGAAGGGTACAGAGGACCGCGTCAGCCTTCAGCGTCTGTTGATTGGTGTTGTTCTTTGCGTTGCTGACCACTAGCTCCACCCCCGTGGCTGAGTAATTGCACTTCCTGACCGCTGTGTTCAGTGTAATGTCTAGTCCTTCTGCTAGGGCCACTGGGACACAGGAGTAGCCATTACGCACTATTAAATATAAGAGGCGAAAAATTATACTGTGGAATTTTCATGCACTGTCAAATATAGCATGACCAAAAATCTAACATTGATCTCAAAGGAGACAATGTACCATATGAATATATTTACTTACTGTCAAATATAATGAGATGAGAAATAGACCCCCTCAGAGTAACTGCGGTACAGCTTTTTTGAGGGCAAATTGACATATTTTGGTGAAATATGACATAATATGATAGTAGTGATCATTGCGGAAAAAATATATAACCTGTAAATTTGTGGTGTTTGTGCAGTCGATTTAGCTAAAGTTTCAATAGATCACAAAATAATCCACATATACCGGTAGTCTTTGTCAAAACAATTGTTTATTCTTCATAACATACCAACTAAAACTTTGCTTAAATGTATCAATTTGCCCCGCAAAAAGAGCTGTCATGAAGATACCCTGAAGAGTGGAATTATATAAATAGTGCCTGTTTGGGAGGTTAGCTGTTGAAATTGACACCATGAGAAAACTATTGTCAACCAACATGAAGCGGAGGTTGACAATTGTTTTCAGGGGGTGTCAATTTCAACTGGTACCCTCCCAAACAGGCACTTTTTATTTTATTATACTGAATGTCTTAATTTTAGAGAAATATTTACTGCTTTTATGTAGAAATGGCGTTGAATTTTACGTTGAATCGTACACGCATAATTTACGCACATCTAACAATTCGTTTTATTATACTTTCATGTTAAATACTGAAATCTGAGTGGTTTAGATGAAGTTGACAATCCGTTCTTATACCCTCAGCGTTAGCAACACACTTGGCAACGGCCGATAGAACAAATTGTTACATGCGCGTAAATTATGCGCGTACGGTTCGCCGTAGAACTCACGTCTTTTCTATATAAAAGCAGTAAAATTTGCTATAAAAATAAATAGTGCCTGTTAGGGAGGGTACCAGTTGAAATTGACACCCCTTAGAAAACCATTGTCAACCTCCGCTTCGCGTCAGTTGACAATGGTTTTCTCGGGGTGTCAATTTCAACTGGTACCCTCCCAAACAAGCACTATTTATATAGTGTTATCCATTGCCAAGTGTATTGATAATTCTAAGGGTAATAGAACGGATTATTAACTGCATCTAAATCAATCAGAATTCAGTATTTAACATGAAAGTATAATAATATACTTTGAAGTTTATGGTACTGTCAAATATAACTTGACGAAAAATTAATCTTAGATTTTAAATTTACATAGTAACATTATCGCAAATATGCCTCGAACCCCCCCCCCCCCCACATGGCAAACACAATTATTCTTCGGACCCCCCTGGAAAAATTTTCTGGATCCGCGCATGTGGATAATGTATTCACTTTCAGAAATTACAGTCGAAAAAAAAGATATTGGTTCCCTTTTGAATCACATTAAATGGTAATGTTCATCAAAATACTTTGAAACGCTGAACTAGGTAAATCTGAAAAATTATTTTGGAAAATGTATATTTAGAGTTAAAGTCGAATATGTTTGTTGTTATACTACTTTAGATACTTTACATCTTTAACAACATATTTTTAAGAGTATATCCACTGTACCTATACATTTTGTTTAACATAATTGTTGTCCTTTCTGACATATATTATTTTTCAAATAATATCTGCAATATGACTACTTAAAAGATATTATTTGAAAAATACTGTATGTCAGAAAGGACAATATCGATAATTATACGTTTAAGTCAATAAAGTCTGCTCTTCATCGGGTTTTACTCATAC
Source organism: Magallana ariakensis (assembly GCA_020458035.1). Lineage (NCBI taxonomy): Eukaryota > Metazoa > Mollusca > Bivalvia > Ostreida > Ostreidae > Magallana > Magallana ariakensis. The sequence goes on along the minus strand of CM035812.1, from coordinate 43,631,995 downwards.
ATGCACAGTGCATGTATCATAACAGTCAGCAGAAAATAGAAAAGTGTTGTTGTGAGCACACGAACCTAGAAAGCGGTTTCTTAAATCGTTTACAACTTATTACTTCTAGCAACATGCAAAAGGAATCGTCTATAACTAGGATAAAACATCCAGCTGGAAGAAGCATAATTAAATGAGACATTTTAATCGTGTAAAACTGCATTCAAAATGCATATAGTGCAATTGGAAAAATACGTTGAACTCTCTCATGGGAAAACCCGATGTTTTAAGCTTATCAACCGCTGGGTCGTTTCAGCTTTGTATATTTGAGCTCATTTCAATTTACCAGTTTTCAGTATGGCTGTTATAACACGTATATTTGGATTTGAAGGTAAAACATCAGATGCCATATTGTTACATGTAAATAAAGAGTGTTGCAGGCAAACTCAAAGTGGTGTGAATCTTTCTGATAGAAACTTTAAAAAAAACGCATTGAAAAATTCTGAGTTTGTTCAGAACAAGTTGTCTGTTCTCGTGTTAAAAACATTTTTTTAAAAAGCCATCAACAATCGTCTGCTTTTATGTTCTAAGGCAAAATCTTACACCATCGTCGAAATTTCCTTTTCTTAATATATGATTACAACAAACGGGAGTAGGGCCTTGCATAAGTAGAAGCGTTTGTTAAGATAATGAAATAGTTCATAATTGTCAACGTGTTATCGACACAACCCAGGCTACAACAAACAATACGAGCCCTTGTTGCGACAGTAAATTAAAGTAAAAAAATCCATACTCGCAATTCACTTCCTCTGCGTGCAACAACAGAGATGGACTACTTCGGTAAAGAAATTTTTTTCTTTCGTTTTTTTTTTTCATTATATTGGTTGTATCTTTATTTTTTCTCAAGGTAATGGGTTATTATGCAGAATTTCCTTTTATCGACAAGAAATGTCTTCGCAAAACTTACATGCACGATTGTTTAGTCCGCCTGTCTTGCTTATATTTTCAATTCATGCCTTGAAATTGTAATTATCTAATCGATTAAGTGGTCCGAGTTTTCTTGATTGTAAATGTGTTGAGAGTATACATATCTAGCATGTCTTCGATTTTGATTAGTGCAATTTTGTTTTCAAAGTCAGATGCTTTTTCAATTGTGTGAAACTTCCTACTAGACATTCATTAAATTAAAGGAAATCGTTTATACATGTACTTAATTGAATATCACATCCAGCCGGAACGCAGTCTAGTTAAATGAATCATTTAAACCTGCAGTTTAAAACGCATCAAGTGCAATTGGAAGAAATACTTGGAAGCCTCTCATGAAAAACAATCGATTGGATAACTATTACAAGGCTCAATGTTTTAAGCTTTTCAACCGCTGAGGGTTTTTTTTTCAATTTTGTATTTTTATTTTTTGAGCTCACTTCAATTTACTAGCTTTTATAAGGCTTCATGAATATAACATCTTGCTGTTGAGGTAAAAACATTAGATGTCCTCTTATATAATGACAAGTTGCTGTCCTTTAAAAAAGGACTGCAATAACGTGGACCATGTGCATGGGGTTCTAACGGAAACGTGAAATCCTTAAAACTATCATAGAGACCACTCTAGCTCCCTGCTATGAAGACATAGATCTACAGAGGGGACCTCTAATTGCAAAATTGTTATGGTGCATATTATAGTACCTAGCCTGGATTAAGTGCCTTTAACCACTTTTGTACATTGTTTCAGTTATAGCACTAGTACTGACCTTTTACCTCAGAATTAAACATAATTATGAACTATATTCTGTAATGAAGATTGCATGTATAGAATCAGGCATTCGGCGAATTCACTACTTCTACACACATTACGCCTCGTACTTTTTTGTAAACTATGCAGCTTCGTGTAAATTGATTTCATATTTTGATGCATTTCTCTTGAAATGTAAACTTTTATACAGTGAAATTATTATGTAACAACGGCATGTATTTTAAAAATTCACATTATTATTTAATCATGCTTAAATGCGTAAAAATTTAATCGGGAAATACGCAAGCCTCGTCTACTACATCAAAGTATAGGTAAGCGATTTAGGAAAACAACGATTAAAACATCGCAATTTATGCTATTTTATCCACGTTGTAGTTTCGGCATATCATTAACCTATTCCATGATGCAGACAGTTCATATCACATGCCGATCATTTCTTTAAAAGGATTTTTTTCTTTCTGTACTGTTCACCGACAATTTTACAATATTATTACAGAGCCTTTGAACTATGCATATGGCGTAGAATCCCGATCTCGATTCAGGCAAACATGTGCTAGCCTGGTTCCCTTACCAACCCATTATATCGCGCAGGAACCAGGCTAGCTCATGCGCAAGCTGAATTTTCCCCCATATCATCCGGTTTAACCTCGCTTATATAATTTCTGCGTGAACCTTAGGGTCCACGCAAAAAGGTTAAAAGTAAATACGAAGTCGTATGGATTTTTTTTTTTATGAAAAATTGCTAAAATATATAGGATGTAATAGAGCGGGATTTTGTGTAGAACGAGTCTTTTATTATGCTGTTGAAAACTTTCTCAAAGACATCAACAATTGTCTGCTTTTATGTTCTGAGACAATGTCTACATCATCACCGAAAAGTCTTTAGAAATAACAGAATACACTCGATACGATAATTACGATTGTTAAGAAGTTCTACGGTGTCTCGTTTACGGTTGGTAATGTGTTAGGTGTCGTAAGAATACAAAACCTCGTCCCTATTCTCGACCTATACATTAACGTGATACAATGTAAATGTGTCTCACTGGTTCACATGATGTTAACAGAATAGAGGCACAAACAAATCAAATGTGGCTAATTTGTTGAGATATATAAAAAAAAGAGTTTAACATCCAACAGGTGCTTGTAAATATTACCAGTCGGTTCTTCCCTTAAACTCAAGTTCCCTAACAGAATGATTTCCGCCTGTGAGTTTTGGACATTGACATGTATATTTTATACAGGTATATACATTTATTTCCTATGTAGCTTGTAACACGTGATTTGATTGGCTTACAAGCCCGGGGAAAATTTCCGTATCCCCTGCTGAAGCCGGGTGTAAATAAAATGTGACGTCACAATGCAATTCTTGTTTACATCTTTGCGCAAAATGTAACGTTAAAAGAGGTAAATGAATATTATATTCAATAATTTGTCAAAATCACTATTTCCTAATATTCTAGCTATTGGTTTGAATAAATGAGTTTCAGCACAATTTCAATTAATATTAATTTTTGGTTCTTTGCATTGAACTTATTTCACTGGTAAATTAATATAATTATAAAAGTATAACATAGGAAATAAATTCGTTATCCAGGTCCAACCAAGAGTGTACGGGGATTTATCCCGGGTTATATTCCATACACCCTTCGGGTGTATGAAATACAACCCGGGATAAATCCCCGTACACCCTTGATTGGACCTGGATAACTAATAATATCCTAGATATAAAAAATATGTAGTTGCTTCCTTTTTTATTCATAATAGTACCTTAAATCATTACAGAAAGAATCATATTTCAACCTAGTTAAGAAGTAAAGGGTGCATATTGTATAGTTTTAAGTTTCCCTTTATATTGAACGAATGTATTATATTCAAAACAGACTCACATTATCACAAAATAACATTGAAAAAAGCAAATTGTAAGCAATTATAATGTTTAAATTTGTTACTTAGCTGTCTTGAGTAAGATTACAAAACAATTTCCATTTTTAGACAGACGAGAAACGAGACTAGCCCGAAACTCCAGAGTGCTGACTAGAATGGGTAAGATACATGTAACTTCATGATCGCTTTATCCGCACATAAATCGAATGGCAACGAGATTCTCGGTTTTTTTTTTGGGGGGGGGGGGATCTTTTTCTTGGGGTGTGTGTGGGGGGGGGGGGTTGGTGGTTTTGTTGGATTTTTTGTCGTCAGCAATAAATGTATTTTCTCATTACAATGCGGGTCCCATTATTTTATTTCTCTGTTCAAAACAAATGATTGGTATAGTCTGTTCCGTTATTGTACTGTCACATTTTAACGATTTTTTAATAAAAATACACAAATTGATAAAGGGGTAAATATCCAAGATATCCTAATTGAAACATTATTTATTTATTTTAACTAGGAAAATTTCACAGGAACGAAAACAGATTTCTTGCGGAGATTTATAATGAGAAATAGAAATCTTTTCTCCATTCGGAAGTCACTCGGAATACCTCGCACAATTTTTCAACGTTATCATCCGGGATTTTTCAATGTCTGTTGCAATGCAAAAATCCCCGTAGAAATCATATTTTTTAGCCTTTTTAATGGAATCTAATAACTAGAGGGAGTGTTTCAAAAAAGAAATCTTTTAAAAATGTTCATACTTTTGAATGAACATCATTTGAACTCTAATATATTCATTTTTAGTAGTTAAGCAATCGAGGACATAATGCATTATGTTGTATTAAAGTTACAATTAGTTTGAGGGGATGGGTTGGTGGGCATATATAAATTACAATGATTGTTTGTTCGGTTTTGTCTTGACCACTTTGCATTCAACAATTAAATCAATGGACTTTTTTGAATGCCTTATACGAATACATGTAAAACTATCATACAAGTACTTTAATTGAATAAATGAAAAATAATTACATGCACTGGGTTTTTTTTCAGAAAACGTAAACATGTTTGATATAAACATCTGTCATCAGTTTTACTATGACAATGACAACAACCCAGCTAACTACACGCCCTCGGAAACCTTTAACTCAGGTAAAGCGTTAGATTGAATTGCAAAAAATCGGGTCTTTCCGACAGCTGCAGTCGGAATATTACGTACATGTATATAATAAAGGTTTGTATGTCACAAGCCCCTTCTTCTATATATACTATATAGTGGTAGTATGTATTTTTATATGTAATATCTGTTTTTAAAAGCCTAAAATACCAGTAATACTAAACAACATAATAGTAGATATTCAACTTCCGCTGAAAAATGCTTCATATTTATAAAAGGGAAGCAGATCCTACTTGTACCTTCTTTTTTTTTTTTTTTTTTTTTACATCTAATGATGTAAATACATTTGAAGTGCTTTTCCGAGCGGTGCCGGAAGGACTCGGGAAAGTGCGATTGGTGTACATGTATATCTTGAACAATTATTATCCAGCTTGGACACGTAGGCCAATTAAAAAAACTTAAGTCACATATATATATATATATATATATATATATATATATATATATATATATATATATATATATATATATAAAGCACAGAGAAATTCACCTTATTGGAGCTCCACCTCCGCCCCGGCCGGGGCTTGAACTCACGACCTCTGGAACCCATTCTCCTAGCAGTGAGCTGCTAGGAGAATGGGTTCCAGAGGTCGTGAGTTCAAGCCCCGGCCGGGGCGGAGGTGGAGCTCCAATAAGGTGAATTTCTCTGTGCTTTATGTATATCTATATCATTCACTATGGGCAGGTATATGTCAATTTGAGAGTTATTGCAATGTTTGTGCTTATTATATATATATATATATATATATATATATATATATATATATATATATATATATATATATATATATATATATATATATATATATATATATGACACAATTTGGTTTATTCCTTGCTTCATGAGTGCATGATACCATTTTATATACTGATATATATGTACGCCCACAAGGATAAATCGTTTCGATATAGTATACATCAGTAAAGAAGGTTTTTTTTTTCTTTTCACATTGATGAATTAAAAAAAACCCATTGGACTTAGGCTATTATATTAATATCAAAATTTGATCAATTTTGGATTTAAATTCTGTCCTTTTTTGGGAGGGGGTGTTTTTTGTTTTTTTTTTTTTTTTTGGAGGGGGGGGGGGGCGGGGGTTGTTGGGGTAATATATTTAAGTTCACATAACAAATATATGAAATACTCGTTTCATTTCCACATACATTTAGAAACGATACAAGTAACACGTGTTTGAGTGTTGTTTATATTTTATATAATATGTTATATTATTTTATGTTATATATATTTTTCCGATCTATGATTGGCCGTTACGCGTATCGAATCCAACCTGGATACGTGCTTTAAATATTGTAAGTGATTCGATCGAGAATTCGCTGCATGCCAATCGTGCGACAGACTTTTTTAGATGTTTAAGATTGAATTTCTTGCGCATCCTACTGAGAAATTGAAGAAGAAAATTTATTGGAGGAACCTGCAGCTGACACTACACCAGAGTCTGCAGTATCTGCACTACCTACAGTTCTTTACCTATCAGACATGTGAAAACATCACGTAAACTTTTTCCGAACTTACTTGGACCCAAAGCTTAATAAAAAGTTTAAATAAAGTCTGTTTTTGGTAAAGATATTGATAACATTACTTAATTAGTCTATTAAGAGAGAAGTGTCGACATGGATGGAAATAAGATACAGTATATAACTTTAATTATGATTAAATTTAGAGATTTGGCCAAGTTTCCGTTTCAGTTTCAACTTTAAACAGCACAAAGAGACCTCTGCCTTCGACATGGTCACTGCCAAAATTGTCCAGCTCAAACTCAAACGTCTAAAACGGAAAGCAGTGATTCTCCTCGTAAACGGTATGTATCTCTGCGTCCTGTGTTCTGATTTACTCTTGTGCGAACAGAACGATCGAGTTGTTCGTCAAACCAAATTGCTTATTTTGATAAAACATCAGCAACTGTTGGTAATTAAAGGAGTTGATGGCAATTTGTGTACTAAACATTAAATTTTGATAATCTATTTGTGCTAATCAATTTGTCTTAGAATACTGTAATGTTTTGTTTTTTTTTTGACAAAAATAATAAATCTGCTTATAAGATAATGTTCAATTTGTAAAGAAGTCTGTTTCAGAGTTATCAAAAGATCGGATGCATTCAAGAAGGCCAATTCCGGCCGTATGTTGTCAGTCCGCTGAGTGTCGCTGTTAACAAAAGTTCTGGTAAAGGTGGTTATTTTAGATGTCATAACATCTGAGTCAATTAAATGCTAAAATTATATTAATATTCAAAATGATTACTTGAAGAAAGCACCCACAGCTTTCCTTCCCAAACATCATACCAATTCCATAAACTTATACATGTATAAACTGAGTTTAGTCATATAAATTGATCATTTTTTCCTATCTCTTAAAGGAGTAAATTTTCACAAAGTAAAAAAATTTCGGAAGGACAGCTAATAGCTAATGGTGCAGATCATATGATCCTGGTATTTTCATATAAAAATCTCAATAAACCGTTTAAAATGCAAGAAGATCAAATACTGTGGTTTCATCAATATTCGTGGAATACCAATTTTCGTGGATTTCGTTATTAAGTTGATCCACGAATTAAATGTTCATTGAAGTGCAATTTCTATTAACATTTTGTATCGATAGGATCATTGGCCACGAATTTACGTATCCTTGAAACTGTGATTTTCACTTTATCCACGAAAATTGATACCCACGAATATTAAAGAAACCACAGTACATGAAAACATGTAAAACAAGTGGCACTTAAATTGTCCCAAAGTGGCCTTCCAGTCCATCTTGGACTATGCCAGTTGGTAAAAATGTAATCTTAAGAGAGTATAGTGTTGGAGAAAGGTCACACTGTCCTTGCTCTGCTATGGAAGGTCTGGGGGTCCACCGAAATACCAACACGCAAAAATGTGCATAACGGGCAAGACGGAGGCCTTGTGTTGATCACAAGTGCCAGAGATGGCCCATGCTTGATCAATGACATGTGGACGGGGATGACTCGAGACATTACTGTTTACCCTGTTTTCCGGTGATTGCTCCCTGGTATATACTCGTACTTGCTAACCTTGAGTACCCCCGGTGAGTCTCCCCCCTTTGTTAGGAGGTGGAGGGGGTCCCAAGTAAGGCGTACTACTTGAGAACCCAATCATTAGCACATGGGATGCCAATTTCCCAACACATATACACCGGCCCTCCGTCTAATTGACAGATGGGGGAAAACACACAGGCCAGACATGTCCCGAAAAGACCTCCCATTAGGTCCCCCAGGACCCGCCCCGGAGGGCAGTGTGACAAGTTTCCTAATATTTAAAATTAGTAGTGACATATGAGTATTTTGTTGATGAATATACTATCACAGCTGGTTTGCATGGCCGCTCGCCCTGAGATGTCAAGCTAGACTTTGGTATAGAATATGCTAGCAACGCTGGTGTCAACAGTCTCTTTACAATGACGGATTAGGGAAAGGCATGTTGTCCGGACATCTTCCAGTAAGGTTCTGATGAATCTGAAAGATATGAAAGACTGGGCGCAGATTACTGAGCATTATTGAAAAATTTTAGGAAAATTTTGGTAGAAAAAATTAAAATATAACATTTAGATTAACTAATTTAAAGTCAGGGCTGGGTAGGAGGGTTTTTCAGAGGTAGTTTTCAACAAAGGCTGTTCTTTGGCGGGAAAAAGGAAGAGGAAGTTGAGGAATTTGATAGCTTGTACCAAGAATTACATTTACTTCCTGTGCTTATTTTGGCAATTGGTACCAAGTTTATTCCCCCTGTGATAACTTGTACAATTCTATGTAATTATATTCTAACTGAGTAAAGAAGGAAAAGGTGTATATACAGTTTTCGTTTCCCTTTTTCCTGCATGAATGCATTTTATATAAAACAGATTCACATCAAACTTCATGAACAAAATATCATTTGAGGATGGGTCATCAACAAATGATAAAATATCGTTACGAGTTGAAAATTATGCTTAAAAAATTATGTTAGAGACGATTGTCTTTAAACTTTCTGTTAATACGGAGTGTTATTTTAGAAAATTCTTTAAAAAACTGTATTCTTATCATTTCATTGTAATCATTTTTTTAAACCCAGTTTTTCTCATGCATTTGGTTTATAATGAACAGAATTACATGTATTTTCTCACGCGGACGCTTGCGGTGGTATTTTTTAAAGGGGCTATGACAGTTTGGTTTCTTCGTTGAATGCTTCATAGGACCAAGGTAACGATTTAGAACCATTTTAGCAAGAGCTTGGACTTTGGATAGTTGTGTCAAACAGCAATGTGACGTACGCATGTCTATTTCATTGCTGGCCACTCAGCGATGGCTCTGTGAAATCAACAAGATTTGTCTGGCGTTTGAGCTATAAAACTACGCAATCTACGCAAACATGTATTTCACTCGAAACCAGCGTCATTTTAAACTTGTTTTGATGCTAGAAATATACTGGTACCGTACCATGCAGTTATCGGCTAAACTGAAAATTCTGGTTTATAGCATGCGACTCTTCGATATTGTTTAATGCAGTCCTATGTTTTGAATAAAGAAAAGTAAATTTGCTTGTAAACTTTCTTAAATATGCATGTATTAAACATGAGCTTAAACGATCATTGTTTACGGCTGATTTACATCTTTGCACTTTCAGCAGTTGGGGAAGTGACGTAGTAAGTTAAAAATATAATATAACCCCTTTGTGATACATTATCATACCTCTTCTTTGATTAGACATATAATATCACTACAAAAAAACATGTAGAAACAAAAGGAATTTACTAAATTCTGAGAGATTCATAGCGCAGTTGAACGCATGGTTGCACAATATTATGCATTGAATAGTCTACGATTTTGAGCATTACCGTATGATAGCAAACGAATAATTTTACGAGTTTTGTTTATGTACATCATAACCCCTACGACCTTTAGTCTGATCCCAAAAGAGACATCATTCAAAATACATTTTGTAGAATATTAAATCAACATGTATGGGGATTTTACTATGTTATTATCAACTGGTACAGTAACTCGTTAAAACTCGGCAAATTCAGGACGTGCTAAAAAACACACAAACAAAATGTTTTGGGTTCTCAATAATGATTTAACCTAACAGCTGCATAAACAAGGAGTTCATTGATTAAAGTATGTCAAGTTTTATTTAAAAATATCAAGAAATAAGGAAATACGAAAAGAAAACTTTAAATTTTAGCCGATAACTGGTACAGTGCCAGTATATACATGTATAGTTACGTTCCACCGAATGTCCAAGGTCTTATTAAAACGTATTTATACACTGATATATGCGCATGATGCATGCATCGATTTGCTACAATATACATGTACAATGGAGAATGTTCACAATGGATATTAGTCCGAAATATCTGACGTTTTCCTGGCTTTTTTAACGATTTTGATAGTTTTCCTGGCATGTAAAATATCAGAATCGTTAAAAAGGCCGGGAAAACGTCAGATATTTCGGACTAAATGGATTTGTACCAAACAAGCTTGAAACAGTGTGCTTATGCAATGCAAACATTTAATCAATTTTTAGGTTTAATTCTGCGTTTCATTTTCCTTTTGATATATTTTTAAATTCACGTAATATGAATATAGAAATTAAATTTATTTATATCCACAGTAATACATATAATTATATGGAAAATGATAAACTAAATCATATTGCAAATACAAAAGAACATACTGTTAGCCATAATGTTTTGTTTTCAATAAAAGAAAAACTGAAGGGACAGTGTTACATGTGTTACACTAATATAAGTTTTCAGAAAAAGATGTATTTTTGCATTATTTTTCTAATATATAATATTTTATATATAAATAGTTTTTTTTTTTTTTGTGGTTTGTTTTTTCCTGGGGGGGGGGGGGGTTACATTTTGTCTATTCAACTATTTATTTATTTTTTTAATTGCATGAGTTAATTTTCGAGTTATTTTAATTGTATGTATACATTTTAAATAATTGTGCTTTAACATTATTTACTAGTATACGGCTACAAAAATTTACTTTCTATTATCATGATTTCACTGGCATGAAAAATACCATTGTATCAATCCGCTCTGTGACATGTTCAAATTTTGTTCAATTTATTGTCTCTTTCAGAACAAAATATTTCTATTTTATAAATAAAATTATTATATTAAACTTTCAAATAAAAAACAAATCATCAGGAATAAACTTAACAAATACCCGAGCTATGAACGAATCAGATATATTTTCTCGGGATATTTTTTTTAATTACTTTAACATTACATTACATTACATTACATTACATTACATTACATTACATTACATTACATTACATTATGTCATTATACATCTCATTATACTTACGTAAAATATGTAACTTTATTAGAATTACATCTTTGAACTCAACCGCTTCACAACAATACCATGTTCTAAATCAAATTATTTATTACTGAGCGAAAAAAAAAATGCACACAAGAATATGGTTACGTGCTCTATTTTCGGATCATCAACACCATTGCAGTCGGCAGATTGAGATGACATGATACAAAGATTTTTTTTTTTTTTAGATATTTATTAATCACGTAAAAAATCGCGTAAGAGTTGCTTGTATTGCAGGTACATATGAATGTTGTTTTTTTCAAGTTTTGTCATTGCTAGCCGTCAGATTTAACCATTTAGTTTCAAAGATGAACGCGGACGTTCATGTGCCATCTCATTCGGAACCAACCTTAACCCACGGTACATGTACACTAGAAACAGGAGTTCCTCTACACACCACATGTCTTATGTAAAACAAAAACAAACTGCCCAGTTTTACTCAACCGTACAGTGCACTATTACTAATAGAAAAAGATAAAGCTTTGTTATAAAAGAAAGAAATACGAAGTAGTTTTCACCGCTTTACTTGTGTGCCAGAATTAGAGTCAGTCATGTCTATCTGTTCATGAATGAACTGATATCTGAATTAGATGACCTCAAACCAGAATCCGAGTTCATTCCAGGGCATGAATCATATAACAGGGATGGATTGAAACCGGAAATGTACCTAATGACTGAAAGTACAAGATTAACATTTTGTTTCCAGTCATCTTATAGGACATGGTGCACAAGGAGGCCACATCGGGGGAACACTGGAGGGACGCTACGGACCAACAGACATGTACCACCATAGGAAGCCATGGGATGGAACGATTGTTATAAACATTCTTTTTGTAGTCAACATTTGTGTGTGTGTGTAAATAATATGTATATTTGTGAATTTATTGTTTTTATTAATATTATAGATAAAAATTTAAAATAAACATTGGCGTTTGTCTTATTGATCGACTGATTAGACACTCGACGGCTGTCGTGACAGTTTCAGACAAGAATTTTATCATGGCAGCTAGTTTTCCTTTAGGATATTTAAATTTCCGACCGGATTTTTAGTTTTAGTCAAATCCTATTGTAATTTAAATTCCTATAGGAAATAATTTTAATTTATTCCGATAGGAATTTTTATTTATTCTGTAGGAAACATTGCTTCTCCCATTAAAATTTACATTTTCCTACAGGATTTCAATCCGGTGCAGTGCTTTGAATTTGAAATTAATAATTCTAAAACACCCCATTTTTAATATTTTTGATTATTATTCTTTGAAAAAAACTGGTTTTACGTTAACTTTAAACAACTATGATTTCCCTTCCACTAAGGGTACTTTGCACCAAGTTCGGTCGAATTCGCTCCAGTGGTTTTTAGAAAAGATGTCAATTTTTTTTTAAATGTTACAGACGGACGGTCAGTGCTTGATGAGCACCGTTGGATGGAGGTTCAGGTGAGCTTTAAATGTTACAGACGGACGGTCGGTGCTTGAGCTTAAGGTTCAGTGAGCTTTTAAACTGTAGTATTTGGTTTTGGTAGAACTATGACTTTACTAATTTAGATTACCAAGTACATTTAAGGAGCTGGGTGGTAAACAAATAAACCATCAGATCTTCCTTAAATCTTTTTAAAAGATCCGATTTGTTTAGTTATACACTATAATTAAGTAAAGAAAAAAATACAGTGTAGCTTTAAAATTTGAATTTTGCTATATCTTTCTACAGAGCTCTTCTTCTTAAGGAAATTAATATAGTCTAAAAATAGTCACTACCATCCAGCCCTCTTAATTTTTGGTCTGTTGTTGAAGACTCCATCGCCATTGCAAGCTGCATCAATTATAACGTGGGTGATGTAGTCAATATATACGACAGAGACGATTTTGCATCTGCATACACTTTGAAGTGAATGGTAACACTATGGTCGAAACACTTTTTTTCTCTAAAGAACTAATTATTAGCAACATTATTACCTGCAATAAATCTCAGGAAAGCCATAAATTTAGATGGTTTTTACACTTAACAAAACATAACTGTGTACATAAAGTGATGTGCACGTGATTATTACATTTTTCTATTGTTTTAACCCATGAATTAAATATTGCATGTACAATTGTTGTATAGAATTCTGGCATAACTAACAATAACAAAAAAAAAACCCAAGATATCTGTGAGCCAATGCTCACTAGTGATACCCTGCTCTGATGTGAATATATACAAAATAAGCAAAGTCGGCTTTTAACAGGAAGTTGACATCGAATTTGTTCAAAAATGAAGCCTACCATATGGCATACCTAAAAAAAAAAAGTGTGTTTAAATTTCAATCATCTGCGATGAATAGTTGACTAGAAATCTTGGATGACAATTTGTAAAAAAAAAAATTAGACTAAAAATAAACAAAGTTGTCATTAAACAGATGGAAGTTGGAAGTCTGCTTGGTACAAAAAATGAATCCCACCATATGGCAAATCAAAAAAAAAATGTCAACCATCTGCGATGAATAGTTGCTGAGAAAATTGTGACAAAAATTTGTGACGGACAGACAGACACAGACGAACACACAAGAGTAAAACAGTATACCCCCTCTTCTTCGGAGCGGGGGAATCATTACAAAAGACTTTGTAAAAGTTAACACGCTTTAAGAAAAACCATTTTTTTTTTAAAATCTAAAATAAAGTTTTAAAATCACATTTTCCTAATATCGAACAATGTATGACTTCGCATATGAGTCAGAATATTGAGCAATTAGATAATAGATGAAGTAAGTTAATTTTTTTTTCTGATACAACACACGAACCCTGTTTAGTTTCCATCATCGAAATTTGATCCTAATCATCTTATTGAAAGAGGTGAGAGAAAATGCGTAGGAAATAGAAAAAAAAAACATCATACAGTACAAAACAAAAAACCCACCACTCCGCGGTTTATTTTGGTAAATGCGGAATTGCATCATTCCCTATGTAATTAGTGTCACCTATCCCCATGTGGAATGGTTGTTTTCTTCTAAACAGAATGAAGGCCTGTTGTAATATTTTGTATTTTTATCCTGGATTAGCATCACTGGATGCACGTAGAGACTCCGGATACACGGGGATTCCTGTGTTAATATTCAAACGCCTCACTATCTCGCACAAGACAGCCGCAACAAGGCCGAATTATAATTAGCAGAACAACAAACTTGTAAACAGATTGCTCCTATTTTTGATTCTCTATATCGAAACTGGGATCATTATTAAAGGGAAATAAATAAAAAAAGTTTTCATTTAGAAAGAATCTGAAGACGTAGAAGTAACAGGTGAATTTGTAGGAAATTAGTTAAATGTGTAACCCAGAAAACGCATCAGTAGTAAAAACTGTTTAATGTTTGGAAATGTGGCGAAACAGTTGGCAAATGAGCGTTATTATAACTCTCCTCTAAAACCAGCTCGAAGGTTCTTTAACACGTGTCCCTTATTTGTTTGTAAACATTGTTGTTATAGGAAATCAGTGGGTTTTTTTTTTTTTTATAATAATGTGTTTCAAAATAATTTAGATTACTAAACTGTCCTAGATGAATTACTTTTAATAAAACCTCTGCAGCCAACGGGGAGGAGGGGGGAGGGGTGAAAAAAGTTGGCAACATTTCGCAAAGGAAAAATAATATTGTACATATTATTAACAATAAAATTCCTATGAATTGTTACACGCGTCAACAATGTCGAGGGCTGGTGTAATAAAATACTATTACAAGCTACTCGTAATGCCTGAGCACGTTTGATCTTTCAAGATCCCAAACTTTTACGTTCAGTTTAGGCTGCTAGAAGTTAATTCTATGTAGAACGTCACCTTCAAGTTACGAAACCTACAAAGGAGGGCCATATAATTAAAACAGAATTTTCAAACAAGTTATTTTTATTCGTTTACATTACTACAAATACTGTGAGCATTCAAGTGCCATGTAGGCTACATGATTAATGATCTGCTTTATCAGTGGTAAAGAAAAATCAAGTGGGCATTCGATAATTAATCCATGAAACCTAAATATTTTGTATTTTTCACATTGCAGTATTTTAGTTGCGAAAAGTTAAATCAAATGGTAATTATTTTTAATAAAAATGGAGGTTTGTTTGGGTTTTTTTAAAACGACAATTTCTCCTAAACCTAGGCCCGCAGATGACGTTAAGCATACCATATTAACTTTGGAAAGTCTTAAAAGAGTGGGTGCTTTACGGCATTCTGAAGAACGATAACCAGTAACCCATTTTCAATGCAAAAAGCTGTTTCAGCAAACACAGCGTATTATCGAAATTTGTCAAACGTTCTCTAGTTGCTGAGCCAACGCAATAACCCATGGTTAGCATTTTCGTCATTGCAATCGCTAGCAGACGACCGTAAATTCACAAGGTGGTCATAAAAATCAAGCAATTGTGACTTCAGGAGAAAAATGATAGCAAGTTTCGGTGTTGCTGTAATTTTGTGCACTTTCGACATACACAATTTGCATTCCACTGACATGCCAAAATAGAGAGGAAATAAAAAGAAGGGGAAAACTGCATTTGTCACATACTTTTATTACACCGTGAAACGCCTGGTTCGGCGATCTGCAAAATTGACTGGATGAAAAAAAAAATGATGAAGGTATGCCAAGAACACACACTGTGATGTATAAATGAAACCGTATCAATAGTTATTGCACTGACACAATTTTATATTAGGGTAGTTTGTATTGCATTTACCTAATGATATGAAAAACATGTACGGTATTCTAATCACCAACAAGTATAAACAAGAACTATTTGAAGTTACCCATAACAATTACAACTTGAATCACAGCTGCCATTTTCACTGATGCAAGTGGTTTCTAAAAATGATTTTTTCAAGGTAAAAAAAAAAAAAAAAAGAAAATAAGCAAATCCCAAATCTCAAATCTGCACTTGTAAACATGCCAAGAACCCAAATGCATGTTAGGTATGTCTCGGCAATGTGAAATGACTCGGATGATGAATGTCATTAGTGTGAATTGTTATTACGTCTTCACCCCTTCGTTTTTGTGGGTGGGTAGGGCGTACGGCGCCCCCAGAAACTGGTCCGCTATCCGGCCCGCCTCCCGGAGACCACTGAGGAGAGCCCCGTGGACCGTGGCAGGGTAGTTCCTGATGGTGTGCTCCCCCGCGAAGAACAGGCGGGGCAGTCCGCCCGACGTGTGAGAGACCGGGGTGGCCATCAAGTCGTAGTCGTTGCCTGTGGAACGAAAAATTAAAAAAAATGGTTTTATTGCAACTTTGTTTGAAAATGCCAATTGTGAATGCCGTTTATATCTCCTACTGTATACAATCTGCATTTCCTCCTAGTTTTACTTCCGTATTCCTATTAAACAGACGCTACGTACAATAAAAAATTTGTAAAATAACATCAAAATATGCAGCAGTATTTTGTATCACAAATGGTACCCCCTCCAAAAAAAAAATTAAATAAAATAAAAAACATATTTATAAGCAGACCTTTTTAATAGGAAATGCCGATAAATAATCTGCATCCCTCCCCACACCCCCCCCCCATTACACTTTATGATAAGCGTCACATGTAAATTGACATGAAAATATGCGGAATGAAAATAAAAAGCAGAAATATTATGGAAAAATATATAACATTGAGAAATATGGTTTAGGAAACCTCCCTCCCCACCCAATATTAAAACATGTCAGCAAGGTCATGATGAGGTCTATTTACTTTCCCTAAATCGCCATGACTGACCTTGAACCCTATACGCCAATTTCATGTTGAAATTTTACAGACACCCATTGCTCAGATATTTATTTACATGATATATAAATATCCCCCCAAGGCTGAGATGTAAGTATGCGAGAGGGCAGTCACATCAGCATGAGCTGGCCATGGGGGTAAAGTCATCTAGACAATGTCCATCAACTTGTGGGCAATACATGTTTTTGTGGATAGAAAAGTATATTTTCAGCTTACATATTGCTGTTATTTTCATCAGCTAGACATAAGTGAACTTTACATGTATTTCTCAAAAGAGAAATACAAATGTAGATTTTAGATTGCTCAACTGGTGCTCATTTACCGAAAAAACAAAATGAAAAATTGTTTATGGTCAACATATTACAAGTGGGTGGCATTCGAGGAAGGTACTTTTTTTTAAATTACTTTGTACAGTAGGTAATGGTGTTGTTGAATTTCAATATTATTATTGATATTATACATGTATTACATTATTAATATGAAGAGAGGTATTAATACATGTCAAAATCTAAATAAAAAATTTATGTTCATTATAATTTATTACATGTATTGTTTATACATGTAATTATTTTTTATTCAAAGCAGAAGTAAGGGACAAGCAGCTTGAGAGAGAGAGAGAGAGAGAGAGAGAGAGAGAGAGAGAGAGAGAGATGCATGTATTATAATGTGTTATTAGAACAATGTACTAAATTCCACTCAACCTATCTCCTAGCCCATGCCACACACATTAATAAACATTTTCTCTATATATCATTTTTCTGATAATCTTATCAAGACTAATGACAATTCATCAATTCAATTTGTTTTTTAAACCTCTTCTTTTTAACAGTGAACAGAACACCTTTTTTGACATGGAATTATCAGCCCTTCATATCAAGTGATAATAGCCTTAAAAAAAAAAATCAGTTCCCCCTATGTGATCATTCTGTTGATAATTAGCTAGCATTTTTCTGATATTATTTTTAAAGAAAAGTTTTATCAAATTTTAGGTAAAAGAAATCATTCATGAGCTTTTTGTAACTTTTCAACACAGCAAAAATCCGAATATTTCCTGTTCAAACAACAAATTTGCAATAACTTTCATCAGAATAATTCTAAACATCCTGCAGAGTTTGAATGTTTATGGTGAAACTATTTCACCACATGCTGAAAAGATATTGCATTAATCTCTGCCTTTTTGAGATAATGCAACAAAAAATTCCCATTCTCCTTTAAACTTTCATTTATAAACACACTTGATAAAAAAAGCATAAAGTTTGGGGGAGCAGTTGATGGATTGTCTCCCTTTTTTACAATTTGTGGGATAAACAAGGTTTCTATGTTTTACAATAAATCACAGCTTGCTACGCAGATAAAAATGGAACTTCAATTTGAAGACAAATTTCTTTCATGGAAATTTCATAAACTGTTCAATAACACTGCAGATTAAGTCACATTTATTTTGAGCTCGCACCACCAATATTTGACCTCAAGCAGCATATGATTAAGCCTGGCATTTTTGCTCTTGGCATTGCTTGAGCAAGAACTACAGTCAAACTTCGTTATCTCGTACTAGACGGGACTGTTTAAAAACTTCAAGATATCCGAGTATTCAAGATATCCAGGACAAAATACTTGAAAAAATAAGTGGTTGGGACTTACAAATCACTTCGACATATCCATTGTATTCGAGATATCAGTGTTCGAGATATTGAAGTTCAACTGTTTAACTTTTGGTCCAGCCTCGTGAGATTTTGGTGAAAAGTAAGGCCAGGCAAATGTCAGAACCAAGGATAGAAAAAAAGGTAGAAAAGGTCTGGTCAATTTTTCTGTGTATCCCATCTCACAACTCCCATAATCTATTTGATACAGAACCTACATCAAAATCTGTATACAGTACACAGGGAAATATTCGCCCCCATTTTATTTTGCCCCTTTCGCCCTCATTGTCAGCGGGCGAATTTACCACTGTGCGAATTCTAATGTCACATAATATCTCTCTTTAAACACAACTGTGTCCGGGCGAATTCAAAACGGGGCGAAACTGTTAAGTTTAGAAGGGCGAAAATTACACAGGGTGAAAATAACCCTGTAAGTACCCTTTTCACTAAAGCTTTACCAACTATGGTCTACTGGACAGGTATGTTACAGTAGCAAGAACTTGTAAAATCTCAACTTCCATTAGAGTTTCAACTCAGTAAAAAAAAAGACCATGCGTTGCAAACTGAAAGCAATTGAAAATAATTTGAATAAAATCAAACCTGAAGAGCCAGCTGCCACAAAAGAATAGGATCCTCTAGCCCAGGGGTCAGCCCTCCATCTCGTCACCAGGGTCTCCTTAGGCTGCAAGAAGAAAGGAACGAGTTCTTAAAGAAATGATATCTACCGGTATTATATGTGTTTAAAACATTTTTGCGACCGTTTTTGACTTTGTTATAACCATTTGTAATGCATCTACAGTCAAATACATGTATATGATAAGCAAGGATTTTTTCATTGTTCTTGTATTAATGACATTTTGTTTATTAATTGCATATCTCTTGCAGATATAAATATCTGGGTAAAATATTGTTGAGATTTTTCAGTTCTTTTTTTTTTTTGGAGGGGGAAGAGGGTGATACATAATAGTTGGCAAATTGTAAGCCAATTTTTACAGCTTACGTATTGCTATTACACTTCATAATATGTTTTAATTTTTTTCCTGCAATTTTTAGATTGAATATTCCGATTCTTGGAGAAAGTTTTCAGAAAACAGCCATATACCATTAGTCACTTGATTAGACAATTAAGTGCAATATCTGTTACATAACATCCTGGTAATTTATAAAATGGATTGAAAATTTAGACTCTCTTACTTGTATGTGTAATAGTTTACAACAAGCTACAAGCAAAAAACCAAACTTCTATATCTCAAAACCTTGATCAAAAAAAGTTTAAGATCACATAATATACAAAACTTCAGGTTCAAATTTACAAAATAAATTTCATCACAAGTGAAAACTTGTCATTTATGTGGTGGGTAAATGGTTTTTTTACTAAACGTTTTAAAGATGTCAAATTTTTTTTTAAGCAAAAAAAAATATAAAGTGTATTTTCTTACGATTTATCAGAACACTTAATGTACTTTTTAAAGATGTATATAAAAAAAAATATCTAATATATTTCACATAAAACTGTCCCTACCACAGACAAAACAGACATTAGTGGTTTTAATCGGCGCAAAAAAAAAAAAAACTAAAATTGAAAATAAAGAAGTGCAGCTGCACAAACAAATGAGTCTGCATGTGAATGCATTTCTCTTCTAGCTGCAACAAGCATTTCAGTCAGTTCAGAAAAAATTTCAATTACTTTTGAAATGTTGAACAATAAACAGGGTTTCTCACACTATTATACAAAGCTGTATTGTTCTTTGCTCAAATGCAATTATTTTCCTCTATTCAGCATTTCATTCTCTAACATCTCACCAAAACAAGGGTGGCGTTTTTTTTTTTTTTAATCTATTATTTATAACATATATCCCTGGAAATCTTTTGGCTGATCAGTTAAGGTATTATGATTTATTTCTAGAGAATGCGCCGTAAATTTACGGGCTTGTAAAAGATCCGATCAGCGGCAAAACACGTCGGAAAGAATCTAAGTCTGTACACTAAGGTCACTTAGAGTACTTCATGCAAAAAAATATAAAGAATTGTCTGTTAATTTTTTTTTATTTTTTCAATTCAGAGGCCCATGACATCATAACAACTGAAGTCAACAGTCTTCTTTTTATTGATAGAGTTACATGCTGTTAGATTTATGGTCACTAAAGTTTATGAAAACATCACGAAAAAGAGTGGGAACTGAAAATATATCTCTTTTTTCTGTTCTTAACCAACAACAAGTTTTATTTCTTTTTAAAGTGGAAAAAGGGTAAATGACGCATATCAAAACATAAATAGAAAACATTGAATTCCCCCTCCTTTCTCATGTAAATAAGGACATATGGAGTTATCCATGTAAATAAAAGAATTTTTTAAACTCAAATACCGTAATTGGCATGAGTATGAAAATAAATTTCATCTCAAAAATATAATTCTTTTTTTCAAAACTAAAGTGATATATAAACCATTTTTACTAAAAAAAGAAAATAGAAAAGAAAACCATTTTTTTTTTTTTTAAATGTTGACAAAAATGAAAAATACAAGAATCACAAAGCTCTTGCCCAATTATTAATATTTTTTTATAAAAAAATAAGGAAACTGTCATGAATTATAGAGGACCTCTAAATCGCTGTTGATAAACATGAAGGTTATGGTTGTTTCAATAAAAAAATCTGCTTGAAATAGTTCTACAAGTCGGTTAGTTCAAGGAGTAGGCAGCTGTGATAGCTCCATCATGCAGTAACTAGAACATACATGTCCTGATTGTTGAGAGTTTGCAAACAGAAAGGGGTTCTTTAACAAAATGTTACATAACAAATAATTGAGAGAGTGTTGCATACTAGTAATATTGTTAGTAAGCAACTATTTTTTCATACATGCTGTCCCATTTCTTCCATATTAGTTAACCTCGAGATTTATATACTGTCTAGTACAGTATATCATAAATCAAATCACAAAGATAATTAAGACAAAAATAATGTATTCTTAAAGAGAAAATTCTTTTGAAGGGATATGAGAATTTTAAACTTGTTTAAAAAAAAAAAAAAATGGGGGTGGGCTAATAATTTTATTCTCATCCAAGAAATTTCAGACTCAAATAATGTCTAATATTTTGAAAACAGAAAATATTAATACAATAAACACACAACTAAAAGAATATCTCCTATTTACTGGCATAATGGCAGTTTTTTTTTTTGTTAAAAGAAAACATATCCCATTGTAAGGAAGAGTTTTTATTCAAATGCTTTTCAATTCTAGTTCAGATCAAAACAATGGAAGTGAGCAAACTTCCTTTTCAAAAACTTTTTTGGGAGGGGTGGGGGGGGGTTGTTTTTTTTTTTTTAACTGAACTTACCTGTGGCACAGCATTGTTTCCAAAAATCCCCTTGAGGACCACCAGAGACCGCCCGACGATGACATCATCGCTGACATTCTCCATGATGGCTGCCGCTTCCCCGGCAACCAGTGCCAGTAACACGGGAGCTTTGTAGAGGTTCCAGAACAGGAACAGTTCACCGCGGCTGGCCGTGGTGCTGCCAACGTGACCAAACAGGTTAGCGTTGGGGTCCCAGAACACTCGGTCAAAACACAATACAACCTGAAAAAGAGACAGACACAAGTACATTACCATTTTTAAAAATATAGTTCGTATTTACAGTACTGGCAGAAACCATCACTGCTAAATTACAATGGAGGATTTTTTCAGAATTTTTTTATTAAAAATTTTATAGCAGCTAATAATAGTTCAAACTGTTTCATATCAATTTGAGAAAAACAAAAATACAATGTACATGTATTTTTCATATTCAATAAATCTCATTAATAATTCAAAAGAGGGTACCGGTAGGCAGGAACAAAATTTATGCCTAACTTACGTGCAACCAGTTTTTCTATTTTACTGAAAAAGCATAAACATACTTTGTTGAGATTTCCGAATCCCATCCTCTGCACGGCCGACGACTTCCACTCGGGCAGGGAGGGACTAAACTGGACACAGTTAAGGCCGTTACCCTTGATGCACTCTTTGAGCACGCCCAGTGGAAGGGTACAGAGGACCGCGTCAGCCTTCAGCGTCTGTTGATTGGTGTTGTTCTTTGCGTTGCTGACCACTAGCTCCACCCCCGTGGCTGAGTAATTGCACTTCCTGACAGCTGTGTTCAGTTTAATGTCTAGTCCTTCTGCTAGGGCCACTGGGACACAGGAGTAGCCATTACGCACTGTTAAATATAAGAGGCGAAAAATTATACTGTGGAATTTTCATGCATTTTCAAATATAGCATGACCAAACATCTAACATTGATCTCAAAGGAGACAATGTACCATATGAATATATTCACTTACTGTCAAATATAATGAGATGAGAAATAGACCCCCTCAGAGTAACTGCGGTACAGCTTATTTGCAGGGCAAATTGACATACATGTAGTTTGGTGAAATATGATGTAATATGATAGTAGTGCTCATTGCGGAAAAAATATATAACCTGTAAATTTGTGGTGTTTGTGCAGTCGATTTAGCTAAAGTTTCGATAGATCACAAAAGAATCCCCATATACCGGTAGTCATTGTCAAAACAATTGTTTATTCTACATGTTCGTCATTTAATAATATACCAACTAAAACTTTGCCTAAATGTATCAATTTGCCCCGCAAAAAGAGCTGTCATGAAGATACCCTGAAGAGTGCAATTATATGAATAGTGCCTGTTTGGGAGGTTAACTGTTGAAATTGACACTCTGAGAAAACTATTGTCAACTGACATGAAGCGGAGGTTGACAATGGTTTTCAGGGGGTGTCAATTTCAACTGTCACCCTCCCAAACAGGCACTTTTTATTTTATTATATTGATCGAACATTCGAATGTCTTAATTTTAGAGAAAATTTTACTGCTTTTATGTAGAAATGGCGTTGAATTTTACGTTGAATCGTACACGCATAATTTACGCGCATGTAACAATTCATTGTGTTATCCATTGCCAAGTGTGTTGCTAATTCTAAGGGTAATAGAACGGATTATTAACTGCATCTAAACCAATCAGAATTCAGTATTAAACATGAAAGTATAATAATAATAATAAAGTATAATAATATACTTCGAAGTTTATGGTACTGTCAAATATAACTTGACGAAAAATTAAACTTCGATTTTATATGCACTGTCAAATATACTGGTACATGTATCAGACAAAAAATCAAACTTTAATTATATGTACATGACCTGTACAATACAGTAACCATCTGTACAAAAACTCATCAACGATGGCGACTATAAAAATAAATGACCGGTAATAAAAATTAAAAGACAGAATAAACAGAATCATAAAACTGAGAGTTACATATATCATCCTCTTGGAAAAATCAAAATATTTCAAGTTTTCATGGACCCTGTAACCTCTTAAAAGAACAATTCAGAAGGAGAAAGATAACGTCCCAAGACTGCAGATTACGTAATTCTTGACAGAGACAAACAAGCATCCAGACAACACAGACTCCACAAACGGGATAAACAAAACTTCTAAAACCGCCTAATGTGAAAATCAAACAGCGTGATAGCTTTACAATTAGAGAATGATTGGAAAAACACTCAACAGAGCCGAGAAAACACTCCGCCAGAAACACGTAACACAAAAATCAAACAACCTGTTCATGTCCCTTCTAATAAACTTTAGCTCAATTAGTCTGCAGTAGTTGACTTGACAGTGTCTATTTTTGTCTGTTTTCCAGACAGAGATAGTGAAAGGCTAGGCTACAGAATACATTGGTCCACAAGTTGCCAAGTTTTACAGACTAAATCATACTCATTTATTCTCCTTAATCTAAACAATGCAGGTTTATTTTTAATTCCATATCACAAAAGTACTACCAGTACATGAAAATGGATTTGCTTCTATTTTACAAAAATATTGACAAAAAGCAAAATTTTCAACCCAAAATAGGACAAAACAATGATTTATTCTGGAAAGAGAAAAAAATTATAAATACCTGTTAAATGACTGCCGGAAAATTCAAAGTCATCATCCTGATCCCAGTGTTTGAGTGACAACAGAGAAAGGGGTGTGGCATTGGCGAACTCCAGGTTGGCAAAGTGCCAATCGAGGATCTGGCGATCTCGAGAGGACAGGTACACGTCACTGCAACCAAATCTACAGAGAATTAGCGGAGCTGCCAGAATTGTGCTCAATGCAGCGAACAACAGTGAAGGTGAACATGAACGAGAACAGGACAAAGTGTTGAACACGAACATAGAAACAAAGTTCATAACAAGAACACAACAAAAAAACACAATCAAATTATACCTTGGATGGGAGTTCTCCATTTCATGTAGTTTGTCTTCAATTTCCTTCTGTTGAGTTTGTAATTGCTCATATTCCTGCAGATCATAAAGACTTCATCATCAAATCTTGCATATACATTTACCAATACATGTACATGTACTGAGTTTGTAAATTCTTATTCCAGGGAAAAAGGAGGCGAAAAAATAGCTTGGTTTTATTTTTTTTGGGGGGGGGGGTTGGGTTAATTTCACCTATATATAGAAATATTTTAGGTAACTGTTAACATTTTACACCATGATATGACATTCAACATGATTAATATGAATAGTGATAATATATAACACAAACAAAATCAACAGAAATAAATGCCACTCTGTATTAGTCTGTAATACAACTTGAAGTCGAAAGAGTCTATTTTAATGTAAATTAAATCAGACATTAGGATTTTGTGAGAATCCATTGTTAAGTTGTTTTAGCAGAAGACCCAATTCTTACTTTGCATGCTGCATTCAGATCTCTCAGTTTGCTTTTAACGAGGAACTCAGCAGTTATGTCCCTTGGGGGTTTAACTTCCGATGCCTCTTTCCACTGTTTGTGTAACTCTTCTACCTTGTCTTTCAGAGAAAGCATCTGAAAGATAAAGATCAAGTAAAATGACATGAATATGAGTATTTTTACGTTTGCTAAAAGGACAGTAGTTTTCATTTTCAAATCTAGAATCATGGTAAAGAAAGGAACAATTTCTCACCCATCACATTTTGATAGATTACTTGCATGAAGAAAGATAACTCTATCATTCTTCTATGTATAAATTTCCTTGCTGTTAATGAGGGTGAATGGGGCAAAAATTAAAATAGATCGACAATAATAACCATTTAAATGCTAAGATTCACAATCAAATGATAATTAAACTACTTATAATTGAAAATGAACAAATGTATACTGTAAAAGTGGTAATATATTTATACTTGCGGTTAAGTACGCGTTTTCTATAGTTAAAACAATATGCGTTGGTATTAAATACACAGATTCATGATTTACCAAATTAAATTTTTTTTTTATCTATACATTTTACGCGATTTTAAGCTTACTGCATAACTAGTGTCAATCCCCCCCCCACTTAAATAACCACTTTAAGAGTATACACACGCACACTAGATAATAGAATGATTCCAAAGTTCATGTTAAAACAGGAAACGTTTGATACTGATACATGTACATACAGGATTTCAATCAATTCCAATGCTAATTGAGATATGAATGTCGCATATTTTAATCTTTTTATCAATATGTCTCTTCACTCCAATCAAGCATACTGTAACGCCTAATAAAATCTTCTTGCCTTTCACCCATGATCAACAGTATACATGTAGAATATTGGAATGTGAATGCATGTAGAGATAAATGTAGGTTGTTCTTACAGAGTTCTGGTTCTTCTTGAGTTTCTCCTGTAGCTCTATGATGTGCCGTTGGTGCTCGCACTGCTTTTCCTTCACGTGTTTTTCCTGCATTCTGTACAGAAAACAGACCAAAACATTCAAGAAAACCATTTTCATAAACTGAGGAAACCAAAACTACTTTAACAGCCTCACTCCAAGAATACACATACATGTAAATACACAAGAGGACTCGATTCAAAATACGCAACAGAAAATACAAACTGTGAACTGTGTCAACCCACTCTTTCTTGCTTTCATTCAAATAAAATCTCAGTTTTCGTGAAAACAATCAGTTGCACATTGCTTCATGTACCTTGTTCCCTAAATTCAAAGTGCAATTTTGCGTAAAAGAGAAAATTTAAGGTGAAACAAGACTAACGTGATGACTGCCTCCAGAGCCTGCCCTAAGGAGGCGGGCTTGTTGTTTACAAAGTTAAAGTCCATCTGATGGGAGAGGTAGGACGTGGCCTCCAGTAGCCTGTTGAACTCTCTCTCCACCATTTCATCCTTGTCTTTGGGTACCTAAGGGGGAAAATTATATCATCAAAATTTTTTTTTACCAAACATCAACCACATTAAAAGATTCAAACTGCAAGCATCATATGTGTAACATGACCAATTATTTATCATTCCTTTGATGCATTCATGCATGTATAAACATTCAATTTTTTTGTATTTTTGCATTTTTCCTTTTTGTCTTCTTTTAAATTTTTGCACTAAAGCTCTGTATATGCATGCATTTTTGCTCAGCAGTAAAGTAGTAATGAAAAAACTAACTTTAAAGAAATTTAAAAAAAAAAAAAAATTAAATATGTAATCTTGCCTGCAATAACTTTTCATTGGGTAACTTTGGAAAAATGAAAGAAAACAGAAACACTATTTTTTTAACATTTCAAACACAGTTTGAGATATACATGTACATATTATTTTTTTTTTGGATTCAAACATGAAAGGATTTTTAAGGAATTCTTAATAAACGCACTGTGCTTCCACTGGTTTCATACAGTGGACATTTCTGTTTGATTTTGTGGAGCTCCATGTTGATTTGTCGACTCAGTATCGTCATTGGGTTCCCTCCTATAGAAAACAAAAACACACAGATAATTCTACATAAATGATAAAAAAAAAACCCAATGGCAACACCTGATATAAAAATCAATCTCATTCAGGTTTTGTATGTTGAATTCCATATCTGGATTTTTTTTTTATATATTTATGTGTGTTATAAATTCTGCAAAAATCAAGTTATTCTGTAATTTTTCTTATTTTTGCCAGCCTTTTTTTTTTTTTTGGTAAATTCAAAGTTTTTTATAGTAAACAATCACAAGCACAATTTATTTGCGTCTTTTTTCTTTTGTACAATAAACTGATCCTAGAATAATATATATGAATAGGAAAATACAGAATGCCACAGAAATAACCAGATACACATTATGTTTAGGAGGGCCGTGTTCTTACCAAGACCAGTAACAACCATCGCGCCGAGGTCAGCTACGTAATTGTTCTTTCTGAAAGTGGCTACTCTTCCTCCTACGCGGTCCTGTCGACAAAAGATGTAAAAAAAATCTCATCATTAATTGTGCATAGCATGTTCTATCGCACCATATCATGTTTACTGTAAAATGAATTCAAGACAGGGATTACAGTATACCATTCTAATATCACATCATTCCATTATACAAAAAATAATTTGAAACAGAATATACTGAACAAAATACAGTTGAACTTCAATACCTCACAATCTGATTAAAATCAGCCGTTCTGATATGCTACCGCTCTCGAACATCTGAAACAACACGTCCGAATGACCCGACAATCTAAATATTTAAATATCGAGTCGTGACCTTTCTGACCAATGAGAATCCCCGTCTCTTAAAGACTATCGGGTGAAGTAACAACAATGTAAATATAACTGCACAGATTTCTGGGAAATGATCTGCTGGCAGTGTATTGCTAGCCACAATTTGATTGGCTTATCGAAATGTCATTCGGACGTGACCTCCAAGCGGGTTGTTTCAGATGTTCAAGAGCGGTAGCTTATCAGAACGGCTGATTTTTATCAGATTGAACATCTCGAACACTGATATCTTGGATACAATGGATATGTCGAAGTGATTTGTAAGTCCCAACCACTTATTTTTTAAGTATTTTACTCCAATATCTCGAATATCTCAAAGTTTCTAAGCTGCCCATCTAGTTCTAGATAACGAAGTTTGACTGTATTCAAAAATAGCAAGTAACATCCATCCATATGTAAATTACCATCTCTGTAAATGCACGCATATACTTTCTCTCTCTTACATGCAAAAGTGCATTACTAAATATTTACACCCCCTCAAATATGTTGTGAGGGGAAAATAAAAGAAATTCTCTCTCCAATGTACACTCTCATCCCAAACTAGATTCCTTTCTACTTTTGACCATTAACCTATCTATCAACCAAGCATGAAGTCATTGTATGTTTCATAGGATTTTTGACATAGACGCACACAGAGACTGACCATCTTAAAACTACCTCTACATGCACATGTTCAACACCTTCCAATAAAAAGTTAACTAGCAAACAAAGAAGAACTTGCAAACACACCCTTGCTTCCAAGATGGTGACATCCATACCAAATGCCATCAGCTGTCTGGCTGCTGTAAGACCTGCTATTCCTGCTCCGATTATTATCACTTTACCATGTTTCTTGGCTGCAAGTAAAAACACAGCATATGACTGAATACTATCAGTTAATTAAGCCAAACAAAACTAATGTTTAGTCAAAAATTTCAGAAAAAAAAGTTGCTGACAGGGATTTAGTCTATTTCTATCCAGATCTGAGAAGATCTAAGTCTTTTTATTTACATTAATATATAAATAAGAAAAACGAGTTATTCCCCTTTTCAATTTGTAGAAGCATTTGACATATATTATATGTAAATTAAATAAGGCATTGCCCAAGAAACTAAACTTGAATTTTTTTGGTCTTTTAAGAGTGTGAAATTGAAGCTGATTTAATTGCTAAACATTTTGCATGGACTGGTGATAACTACCATTCCATTACAAGGAGTCATATATCATTCAAATTCATAATTCACTAAATCAGCTAAGTACATATCATTGGTTTGCTGTGAAGTAATGTAGTTTTAAACACATCAACACAATTTCTTGACATCTAACAAAAAACATAGGTAATCACAGATTACAAAGCTCACCGAGACGAGGCATCACCTTTATGATATTATTTGAAAATCATAGTTAATAATGATCTTGGATATACATGGATACTGTTTTGACACAATATCGTATAACAATATCATATGTTAAAAAATTGTATAATAATCATATGTTCATTTCATAGGGTATTATATGATACATTGTTTATCAATACAATAATATAAAATACGATATTGCATCCTATGATACCTACAATATATATCATATAATTCAATTTTATTGAATTATATGATATATATTGTAGGTATCGTAATCTAGCTGTGATCTGTGATCTGCATCTGAAGCTTCCTCTGCGGTTCATTAATATTATAGTTAAATCAACTATGCAAGCTATTATCTATAAAATATGTGACCTGTTCCAAAAAAACAAATATCATCCAGCCTCCGAAACCTATGGCTCAGATTCAGCATTCAAGCCTGCCAGGTGCATCAGTATCATAAGATGCATCATCCATGCAAGTTTGGTGAAGTTAGGACCAGTAATAACTAAGATATAATCATAAGAGAGCACCTGCTCCAAAAACACCAGCTCTTAAAACCTTAACCTCCCTCCAGCATCCGAAACCTATGGGTCAAATTCAGCATTCATGCCTGTCAGGTGCATCAGTATCATAAGATGCACCATCCATGCAAGTTTAGTAAAGTTAGGACCAGCAATAACTTAGAGATATTTTTCAGCATCCTTGATAATGGAGATCAGGCTCTGCATCTGAAGCTACCTCTGCAATTCATTTATATTACAGTTCAATCAACTATGCAAGTTTGAAATAGTACTAATATTTATTAAGAAGAGGCCAAAAGGCCTTAACGGTCACCTGAGTAGCATAACCCATACACAAACTTGTCAAGGAGTCTCATATATGCATTTAGTTAATTAAGTTTTATTCTGGAATAGAAAAATTTTTAATTTGTAATGACGACCACCTCCCTGCCTGAAATCTTTCAAAAAGGACTTTAAACCTATAATTTTAGTGAAAAACTTAAAAAATCATAAAAGAGTGCATGATATTGAAAAGGTGCAAGACTCTGATAGAAAATAATCTAATAATAATAACAAGGTGGCTATTATTCATGTTTTATCTAAAACAACCTCCCATCCCCCCTCCCCCCAGGGCAGACAGAAACTCTCCCTATGGACATTTAAACAATCAAAAAAAAAACCAGCTTTATCGATAAAAGCCATCATGAGTTACTCACTTCTCCTGTTCCAGTTTTTGAATATTCAACATTCGTTGAGAATCACCATCTGGCATATATACCAAAATCATTTTACCTTTATATATCAGTGATTTTAGTTAGCCAATTATTACTTTACTATTAACAAGTCTATTTGTTTATTTTGAAAGTTCAAAAACTGTTTTTGTTTCAAATGATAAAAAGCCTTGCATCATTCTTTTGATCATACAACTTCTTTATAATTACATTATATTCAACGATTAATTACTACATATGAACAAGCAAAGGAAGATAACTCCATTAGGAAGAAGCAAGGGAAAACAAGATGTAATTATAATCGGGGCGATTATAAAGTCTCCCAAACGAACGAGGCTATCATATAGAGTAGGGATGACCCACAAAGTTTCATGTGGTTCCCAGGGGTCCTTAACTATATATCAGGTGAACTAACATAAACAAGGAACAAGAATATATATGGTTTAGGGACGGGGATATTAACCGTTTTCAAGATATTCAGGCACTACCTGTTTGAGAGGGGTCAGGACCACCCCAAGGGCCCATGACCTACATACCATATGATGCCCCTTGACACAAGGAACAAGAATATATATAGTTTTATGGGTGGGGATCTCAACTGTTTTCAAGTTATTTGTGCACTTCCTGTTTGAGGGGGGTCAGGACCATCCCCGGGGCCCATGACCTACATACCATATGATGCCCCTTGACGCAAGGAACAAGGATATATATGGTTTAGGGGTGGGGATATTAACCATTTTCAAGATATTCGGGCACTACCTGTTTGAGGGGGGTCAGGACCATCCCTGGGGCCCATGACCTACATACCATATGAAGCCCCTTCACACAAGGAACAAGAATATATATGGTTTAGGGGTGGGGATCTCAACAGTTTTCAAGATATTCTGGCACTACCTGTTTGAGGGGGGGGGGGGTCAGGACCATCCCCAGGGCCCATGACCTACATATCATATGATGCCCCTTGACACAAGGAACAAGAATATATATGGTTTAGGGGTGGTGTTCTTAACCGTTTTCAAGATATTTAGGCTCTTCCTGTTTGAGGGGGGTCAGGAACCACCCCTGAGGCCCATGACCTACATACCATTTGATGGCCCTTAACACAAGGAGCAAGAATATATATGGTTTAGGGGTGGGGATTTTAACCGTTTTCAAGATATTTGGGCCCTTCCTGTGCCATATTGGCCCCACCCTAGTGCCTAAACACCTGTCCCAGGGGTCATAAATTTCACAATTTAGGTAGAAGACTTCATGTACATCATATCCAGGCCTTTAGTTTTTAACAAATATATATGGGAGTAGAGAAGAAGATTTTCTAAAATTTAAAACATTTTTACTATATGGCCATTTTGGCCCCACCCTTGAGCCTGAACCCCTGACCCAGGGACGATAAATTTCACAATTTTGGTAGAGGGCTTCATGGACATTATATCCATGCATTTAGATTTAAACAAATATCTATGGGAGTAAAGAAGAAGATTTTCTAAGATTTAATACATTTTTACTATATGGTCATATTGGCCCCACCCTAGAGCCTGAACCCCTGACCCAGAGACCATAAATTTCACAATTTTGGTAGAGGGCTTCATGGGCATCATAACCATGCATTTGGATTTTAACAAATATATATGGGAGTAGAGAAGAAAATTTTCTAAGATTTAATACATTTTTACTATATGACCATATTAGCCCCACCCTAGAGCCTGAACCCCTGACCCAGGGGCCTTGAATTTCAATTTTGGTAGAAGGCTTCATGGACATCATATCCATGCATTTAGTTTTTAACAAATATCTATGGGAGTAGAGAATAAGATTTTCTAAGATTTAATACATTTTTACTATATGGCCATATTGGCCCCACCCTAGAGCCTGAACCCGTGACCCAGGGGCCATGAATTTCACAATTTTGGTAGAGGGCTTCATGGACATCATAACCATGCAATCAGTTTTTTCCTCACATGTGTGGGAGTAGAGAAGAAGATTTTTGAAAATTTGGCTGTTTTTTGCATATTTGGCCCCACCTGTGGCACCCTGGTGGTGGTAGAGCCACCAATTTCACAATTTACATTCCTCTTACCATAAAGATGATTCACACCAAAAATGGGAACAATTGGCCTTGTAGTTTTTAAGAAGAAGTTAAAAATGTAAATTGTTAACGCACGACGCACGACGACGGACGAAAACAGATAGCAATAGGTCACCTGAGTTTACTCAGGTGACCTAAAAATGTGACCAGTTCCAAAAAACTTTACCTAATCCAGCATCCGAATCCTTTGGCTCAAATTCAGCATTCAAGCCTGTCAGGTGCATCAGTATCATAAGACGTATCATCCATGCAAGTTTTATGAAGTTCGGACCAGTAATAACCAAGATATAATCATCAAAGGGCACCTGCTCCAAAAACTTTAACCAGCTCTAAAAACCTTAACCTCCTTCAGCATCCGAAACCTATGGCTCAGATTCAGCATTCATGCCTGTCAGGTGCATCAGTATCATAAGACACCATCCATGTAAGTTTGGTGAAGTTAGGACCAGTAATAACCAAGATATAATCATCAAAGGGCACCTGCTCCAAAAACTTTTACCAGCTCTAAAAACCTTAACCTCATCCAGCATCCGAAACCTATGGCTCAGATTCAGCATTCCTGCCTGTCAGAGGCATCAGTATCATAAGACACACCATTCATGCAAGTTTGGTGAAGTTAGGACCAGTAATAACTAAGATATAATCATCAAAGGGCACCTGCTCCAAAAACTTTAACCAGCTCTAAAAACCTTAACCTCATCCAGCATCTGAAACCTATGGCTCAGATTCAGCATTCAAGCCTGCCAGGTGCATCAGTATCATAAGACGCACCATCTATGCAAGTTTCGTGAAGTTAGGACCAGTAATAACTAAGATATAACCATCAAAGGACACCTGCTCCAAAAACTTTAACCAGCTCTAAAAACCTTAACCTCATCCAGCATCTGAAACCTATGGCTCAGATTCAGCATTAAAGCATGTCTGGTGCATCAGTATCATAAGATGCACCATCCATGCAAGTTTGGTAAAGTTAGGACCAGTAGAAACTTAGAAATTGCTATCAAAGGGCACCTGCATCAAAAACTTTAACCTGCTCCAAAAACCTTAACCTCCTCCAGCATCTGAAACTCATGGCCCTGATTCAGCATTCAAGTCTTTCAAGTCCATAAGTAGGTCAAGCTGCATCATCCATGCAAGTTTGGTGAAGGTAGGACAAGTAATAACTTAGATACAGGACCTGTAACAAAAACTTTAACCAGGTCCGGAAGCCGACGCCGAGGGTGTAGCATAAGCTCCCCCCGACTTCGTCTCGGTGAGCTAAAAAAATATTCTGTTTTTGGTTCAGAAAACCAATTATTTTCACATTCAATGCATTCAGATTTAAATTTATTACCTGGAAGTGGTTTAAGTCTCTTGAATACTCCAAAGTTGATGTAGCCAAACCTCTCCAAGTATGCATGTACTCTCATCACAAGAGGACCATCACCTAAATAACATAAAACAGCATCCTTTACAATGTGAAAGACAGCTAGCAAGCACAAATTTTTGTTTGAA
The DNA here is from genome assembly GCA_020458035.1 of Magallana ariakensis. Taxonomy (NCBI): domain Eukaryota; kingdom Metazoa; phylum Mollusca; class Bivalvia; order Ostreida; family Ostreidae; genus Magallana; species Magallana ariakensis. Next base: position 43,597,811 of record CM035812.1, on the reverse strand, counting down.
AGAGAGGGGGGGTGCTATTGACTACTATTGACTAATTCATCCATAAAATCTTATGCTGCTGCATGTGAAACATTGCTTGTACAATTTTAAAAGCTTATATTCACATTCGTTTTCGAGTAAAATGAATTCAATTGATTACTACTTAGTATATCAAAAGTAAATTCATCAAATTACAGAATAAAAAATAAAATTGTGTTTTTAGAATTTAAAATGCTGTGCACAATTTTTGTCAGCATAATTCGGCTGTTCCAATGGCTCTTCTGTTAAATGCGCATTACTCGTTCAATAAGGCCGAGATTTTTAAATATAAATCATAGCCAGAAAGAGAATAAATGTTGAAAAACGTAAATATAAGCATTAAATTTTAATTTTTTTAAAGATGTGGTCTCATAACTGCAAAGGTGTGTGCAAACCAATTTTCATAACGTGCTAGCGCGCGTTATTTAATTTGTATGCACACACCGTTGCAGTTATGAGACCACATTTTTCAAAAGATAATGATTCAATGCTTAAATATAGCGAAATTTCTTTTCCATATATTATTGATGTACAAAGAAGCAATCTAAATAGCTCTACTGTCAAATTTATATAAATCATTTATTCAGATTCAACACAATTTAACATCGCGTTCAGGGAATTTCTTTTACATATAGCAGTTTGTTCTATGTCAGTTGTGATAAAAGAGAAAATGAGAATTTTAAAAAGACTCACTGTTGTATGGCGCCTCTATCTGTGGTAAGGCTACTTCAAATGTCAGCTGCTGTTTGGGATTCTCGAGCCAAAGTTGAAGCTTTATCCAACAAAAAAAAAAGTATTGAAAACAAAATCTTAAAATATTTTATCTGGTAAAGTGGTTAATATTATTTTCATATCAACTATATTAAGTCATGAGTGTAAAGAAAGTGAACAATAAAAATTCTGAACAATTCACTAAAAATTTAAAAGATTCTCAATTCACCTCAATGATATGTATACATATATTCCTCGATCTTTTCAAATAGAGCTTCAGAGTTTGATAAAAATAATGATACTATATAAATCACACGATTTCGAATTGCTTCTTATTTTTTTATTTTAATAACAACACTTTTAATACCCAAATCCTGTTGTCAATTTTGTTTTCCTTTATGCTTTTTTAACAATATTCTATTAATGTGATGAAATTGAAATCATATCTTACATAGAATGATACAGCCACTGGGACTCCTCTCTACTTTGGAAAAAATTACATGTACGTTTTATAATGATTACACCTACAAGTATTACATGTAACTCACAATTCTGTTCCTGAGATGTAAGAAGACTTTTTGAGACTGAGGTGGACCTTGTAGGATGTCAGGAAAACAGGCTGCCTCTTGTGATGTCATCTTGTCAAAGGGGACTCTGCTCTGAAAAGCTGCTCCTTCTAAACCTAGTGGTTTATAATAGAAAACTTGCATTACTAAATTGATATGGATATTGAAAGTTACAACATAAGAAACAATTTGCAGAGTACATGTACAGTACAGTTCTTTAACATATAAAATAAATGCTTTGAAAGAGGAATACTTGAAAGAAATAACAAAATCAAACTTTTGCATATAGAATCTCTTCTGCAATATATCATTGCTCTTTTGGGAAATAGAGACAAAAACTTTTTATACATATAATTGAAAAAAAATTTCACCCTCAGTTACCAACATCCCTTGTAATATCTGGTTTTAATTGTTACCGTAAAGTATCGTGTATAATACGCACTTGTGTATAATACGCACCCCCCAAAGTTGACCAAAAACTGACGAAAAAACAGCAGGTCCTATGTATAATACGCACCCAAAAAATGGCGCAATCAACGGCCCCCCTTTCCCCCAAAACTATCGATGTTTCATGATAATTTTATATTCCATACGCAATTTCTTTAATCTTTAATTTTGTGATCGGAACATAGCTCAGACGATGAAAATCGACGGCCGCCATTTTTCCAAATAACTATCGATGTTTAATGATAATTTTTTAACCCAAGCGCAGTTATTTTAATTTCGTGGTCGGAACATGGCCCAAGTGATATTGGAGTCAAAGTTCTTACAATTTCATTTTTAAAAACGATAGGTATCAAATGGGGCCTATCATTTGACACTTCGTACAGAAAGAGTTTCTTATACAAGAGCGGAGAAGTTGAAGATCATCATATGCAGAGAAGAACGGCAACCGAGCTTAGTGCTTAAAAGTAATAATGTTTGCAGATATAAACCAAAACAACGTCAAGAGAAATGATTTAATTGATTATTTATAGTCAAACTGTTTGATTGTTGTGAAATAAACATTGTGAAGAAACGTATGTATGTCGTATATCGTCATTATCAAGTCGTACCAATGATCGATGTATTTTTAGCAGTGTCTATGTAAAGCAATAACGTTTAACTGCATAACTGGACATTAGGTAATCAAGTTAAATAAAATCATAATTATTGCTAATCTACATGCACTTGAAAACACCCTGTGAAGTCCGACACGAGACAGGTGCATGCTTCTGACATCGGAAATTGTTAAACAAACATTGACCACGCGCCGAGTCAACAGGTGGCTGCTTACGTAATGGCGAATACACTGGCGATATTTAAACTTGTTCATATTGTTTGATGCAAGGAATAGTTTTGAGAGAGGACAGAGACATAAATAATTTTGTTACTTATGTTTCTGGAGAGGATAAATATTTCAATACATGGAAAAAAACTAAGAATAAGGTATTTCTGACGCAGTAAATTTAGTATACACTCATACAACTTGCACAACACACTATATCGGCTGTCACTACTCCCGTGGTATCAAGAATCACAGCTTGATAAAAATGGGGTAAAATTTTGGTCCTATGTACAATACGCACCCCCCACTTTTGATCAAATTTTGGCTGAAAAAAAGTGCGTGTTATACACGCGACTTTACGGTATTCTATGGATACTCAAGCATCGAACTACTTCATTGAGTTTCTTGCATCAACACATGTGCCAATATAAGATACTGATGTACTAATTCAAGTTGCTGAACTTGTTTTTAAAAAATTTCTTTTAAAAATATATAATGTTTGAATTTTTAAACTTTCATTGTTTGTTTATAAATCCTAAAATAGCTTAAATTTCTAGGGCTTAATTGTACCTGTTGGGTCGTCATTTTCGCTGTCGTTTTCTGGTTCCGGTTCAGGGTCAGTCTTGGCAGCTGGTTGAGGCTGAGGTGTAGGTTGAGGCTGAGGTGGAGGTTTCTTCTCCTCAACTGGAGCTTTCTCCTTCTCTTTCTCCTTGTCTTTCTTCTCCTCATCTGATTCCATGTCCTCATCAGACACCGTTGTGACTTGCTCCTCTACCTCTTTATATTCAACCTATATTATATAGTATATAATGTGTGTGGGATACAAATTACATTCTTAAAATTATACATCTATATACTACTGCCATTTTGAAATTAATGTATCATCATTCTCTATGTAGAAAAAATTTATCAAGGAATCTACCTATGGTTTTGTTGCCTTCCTTTTTTAAGATATTGGCATATTTTAATGCATATAAATTAAATGATAATGAACTTTGGACACTTCCTCATCTTTTTTTTATTCCATGGGATTTTATTGAAACTAGCATCAGAGTGTATGCAACTAAAATGTTGAAATTATAAGAAATGTAAAAGTCCTCATCTATATAAATGGGTATGAATATCAAAGGAGTGCAGTCTACAGCATTTGTACATGTACATTATATACCTGAACTACGAAAGACGAAAAGTGCCACATAAAAAATATTTTTATCTCGTAATTACGAGAAAAGATCTCGTTAGTACTATATTGTAATAACGAGATCTTTTCTCGTAATAACGAGATAATTTTCTCGTAATAACGAGGTCTTTTCTTATTATTACAAGATAAAAATATTTTTTTATGTGGCCCTATTCGTCTTTCGTACTGAACTGAAACCTTTGGACCGATAAAACATTAGTGTAGCACAGCGATTTAGAAGAAAGTAAAATGAATTTCAATAAAATCAAATCGATATAAACTGACTTGATTATCTAAAGGATTATCAACGCGAAGATAATCGAGCATAATGAATAATGGATTGCATATATCAACATGACAACCGAGTCCATTCGGGACAAACCTTTGCCTTCTTCCTTCGGCTCGAGCGTCTGCCTTCCTCGTCGTTGTCTTCCTCTGTCGGGGATCGCTTCTTTTCTTCCATAATTTTACAAATCTATTCGTGCAAATTGTACGATAAGGTTGTCACAAATCTTGTCTTTTTATTTTTTTTTCCAGACAAAGCCAAACGCTTGCCGGAAGAAAATAAATTTAGGAATACCGATCCCGACAGAAAAACGACGACGGATAGTTTTGTTCAGCCCAAACTTTCGCACAATGAATAATTTTAAAAGACATAATCATTAAGAATAAGAAACCAATACAAAATACTTACATGTTTTATCCGTCACTACAGTGCAATAATAATGAACAAGATTCTTGTTAAGTCTTCTCTCAACATTACTCTATAAATTGTAATTTTAAAAAAAAAATGTCAAGAAGTTGTCTTTCTTTGTTCTTTTAAAATGCTGCATCTGTGTTTCAAAAATTGCAAAGCTGTCATTTATCTAAAGATCATACTGACACTACCACATCTCTTCAAGGAACAAAGCAAAAAAACTAATAAGTACAAGTATATAAATAAAATGTAAGTAATTCAGTCTTACATTTTCCTGTCACCAGAGTGCTTGTAAACATGTAAATATTTGAATAGGCCAAACGACCAATTTACACTGAATAACTTGATTGTGGGGAAAAAAATTGACATATCTTCATATACATGCACACAATGTAAAATATGCAATTATGGGATCTTTCTCTCTTTCTGACTTCTGACCCTTCTTCCATCTCTCTCTCTCTCTCTCTCTCTCTCTCTCTCTCTCTCTCTCTAAAATAATTCAATTGTATCAGTATATTCATTCCTTTTTCATATAAATGTAAGTTTATATGTTTCAAATTCTTTTGAAGCTTAAAATGATACAGATAAATGTAGATGTAATTTCTGAATACATGTTCCTGTACTTAAATTATATTATAATGTTTATTCGAACGAAGACCCGATTCTAGTACAAGGTGAGCGTTCGATTTACCTTATGCATGGTGTCCGCAAAACATAACAGGCAATAACAAATCACGACAGCTGTGCAGTTCTATGATCATTCAAAAAAGGTATGTCGTGTGCTCGTTTTGAGTCTCACGCGTAATTAAATAATTGTAATCAAAGATGTGTTCCATTCATTTAATTTTTTTTTTATTAAAAGCTCTGAGAAAGATAATACGAAAAACTGATGATGATGAGTCTCTCTCTCTCTCTCTCTCTCTCTCTCTCTCTCTCTTTCTCTCTCTCTCTCTCTCTCTCTCTCTCTCTCTCTCTCCAAGAAAACCCCAAACCCAAATCAAGGATCCACTGTTAAAAACTTAGAAAGACTAGTGAATTATTACCCATACCCGTGAGGAAAACGGTGTCATCTTTATTCGACGTTTCTTTATAATTCAAACATGCCTCAATGAATACCATTGGAAGAAGTCACACTTTATTTGTTAAAATCAATTAGATACAAGATAATATGTCTGATCCCATCTCATCAATCAATGATCTGAAAAATCGGAAAATGACAAGAAATTGAAAAACTCAATTAGGCGATTTACAAGGAGGATCAGCCGATGGAATTAGAGGTCTTACAATCACTGCAAAAGCAATTGGAAGGAGAAAGGGATAAAAATGAAAAGCATGCATGGAGCTATGGATATAATTAATACAAATGAACGCGCTGTCCCGTGAAAAGAAGAAATGGAAAAACCGAGAAGAAAATACGAAGAGAGAATTGAATATTGTCAACTTTCAGGAATTATATGAAAGTATGATTTAAATATCATTAATTGTATGCAGTAAAATAAATGTACCATGTACTAATGCTAAACTATAGTTTAGAAAACAGTACACAGGTACACAGAAAATAATCTCAGTCACGTGCAAAAGTCATGTGAAATAACGTAACAGAATACATTGCATGACTAAACATTCTCTCTCTCTCTCTCTCTCTCTCTCTCTCTCTCTCTCTCTCTCTCTCCAAACCACTTCTTGATTTTCCATTTTGCACATTGCTTGGCCATCTGCACGGGGGACTATGCTAAGATTAGGCACGCAGGCTGCACCTGATGCACCAGCGAGCACAAATAATGTGCATTAACTAAGCGCTCTGACCATTACATCTCATTACCAGCAGGGAAGCCTTGTTATTAAGGTGGACATCCACTGTCTCGAGTCGTCCCTCGTACCGGTAATTAGGATCCATCCAAATACACTTTATATGCATCGGATAATTATTTTCTGCAATTGCAATAATAATAAACTTCCTTTGGGGGTCTTAAGAGCAAAAAGTCACCCAGCGGACGATGACCAGCAGAAGGAGTGACCTCTGAGTGCAGAAAGCGAAGAATAAAATAGAACAACAAGGCCGGTTTAATCCGATCGTGTCGGTTCTAGCCTCGAACTGATTACTCTTGAGCTCAAGGGGTGAAGAGACCATAATCACGTCATTAAAATATAGTTTCCTTGTGACTTGTACACGACAAAGTATTTCATATCTGAAAAAAATATACATTTTGTTGTTTTTCGTATATATTGTAAAACAAATATCATTAGAAACTTTCCACTTTCCATTTCAACAATGAGCATCTTTTATATATGGCATTATACGTGATGTTCTTGAATTTCAGAGTCTCAAATGATTAAAAAGTACATGTATCAATGCTTAGTTTCACTTTTCTATACACGTAGTTGTGTTTTTTTCTTTTTGCAAAGGCCGTTTAAGTCAGAAATATGTTGGTATTTGATTTTTCTGTGTCAGCTTTTTTGTTGTTTTATTTAATTGGGTGGTTCTACTTGCTATTTTTTGTCAAACAATTGCACTCAATTGAAGACAATCTACATCTTTGCTAAAAATTGCGTGTGGATGTCTACATTGTAAAACAGACAATGATCCAAAGGTTGTATCTTTTTTACAATGATTCATTCCTTTGAGACAATCCGAGAAGTTATGATTAAATTAGAAACCGGCCTCCACAAAAAAAGATGAATTTATAATAACCTGCCACGAAAGGACAGGTTCACCCGACGATGATAATATGACCCCGAGCGACTCTGAAACTGGAACTCACTGCCACAACGTATTATAGCATTGTCTTTTGTATAAAACACAACATCTGCCCCCACGTGCAAAGCTTAGCAACGCTGACCACTGCCCTCTTTGAAAATAACAAGTTCGATATTTTTTTTTCATCGTCCCAAATTGAACACAAGAGAGCATGCGCAATTTGATCAAATTCAATTCACACTCTTTGAGCATGCGCAGATGCTATTTGAGGTCGAAACTCGAATCATTTGATGTCGTGAGACACAAAAGAGGTCTTGGGAAGATTAATTATGGTTTCCACAGATCCGAATTCATTTACAGCTTTCTTTTTTTTTTATATCGACAGCTTTTGCCTCCATTTTATGATATTAGGATTTTCACTTACTTTCGTTCAATGAGCTGTTACCGCATTATCAATTTAGCTAAATTTCCCCTAACAAAGTGTCACAAAATAATAATGTGAAAATACAATAGAAACAATTAAAGTAAGGCTTTTAAGGGAATTCCTTCTCTAGATGATATCATGGATAATGAGTTCTAAACACCTCTCTGTATTCTGTTTCCAAATAATCGAATTTGATATTATAAAATATCGCTTACTTACATGAATAAGCTAGGCCTCTAGCCATTTTTAATACAAATTTGAAAGAGGGATTTTTTTTTCTTGATTAGAAAAATCATAAGAATGTTAATAAACACGTGTACTTTAATTCATAAATCTCTCTTTAAAAGAAATCATTTTTTCATTGCGCAAAATAGTTTATGTAATTTCAACCTTATTGGAACTACCCGTAAATTTTGATTTGAAATACAATAATTATGTAATAGACAGTAATTCTCTTGAAAATGAGTTAAATTACAAAAGAAACACTTATACAATTTGCAATTTCGTGTCACAGTTACTTATTCTACCTTATTCAGTTTTTAAGTGATAAAAAATAAGCTTTCTGACAGCACATTATTTTATTATCATTCAACATTTTAAAAAACCAGGTTGTGATTATAGTTTCATTTAATTTTTTTTTTGTTAAGCCGACAGCGAAAACATATATGCATTGTATATGTATTAAGACATATGTACATGAAATAAAAAACAAACCATATTTACAATATTCGTACATGCGCATGGTTTGGTACTTTTTTTTTTAGATTATCTTAATGCAGATAGGTGCATCTGGTGCAGCCTGCATGCATATTCTTAGCATAGTCCCCCTTGTAGATGGCCAAGCAAGGTGCAAAATGGAAATTCGAAAAGAGGTTGAGAGAGAGAGAGAGAGAGAGAGAGAGAGAGAGAGAGAACAGATGGAAGAAGGGTCTTAGAAAAAACTCCAATTTGTCCTTACTGGATTATTTGGATCACGTTACGATTCCGCATTTTTTTCTCATTGTCCAATTCCATCGCCAGTAGCATCTTTGCTATCTCTTGAAACAAGAAGGTATGTAAATGACTAAATCTGAAACCCCCTTCTCTGTTAATCAAAAAACTATATTTCATATTCATTTTTACATTTATTTAGGCATAGTGCTCTCTCTCTCTCTCTCTCTCTCTCTCTCTCTCTCTCTCTCTCTCTCTCTCTCACACACACACACACACACACACACACCAAAAACAAAAAGAGAATTTTGCCGAGTAAAAACTGAAAATGATTTATTAAATATTTTTTTTTATGTTTTCACCAATATAATATCGAACTCCATGAATACACTACGACAAAACGGCAATCTTAAACTATTTAATTATTTGCATGGTTAGCAATAGCAAGTGACACACAGGCACAAAACTAGCTTGACCATGTTTGACCTTAGAGTATATCATGCACGAATATATATTTTTAAAAAACCGTTATGAGGATAATTTTTATCACAAAAATGACGTTTTGTAGCAAACATTATATGGTTGGCAAATAATCTTAGTGCCTATAGCTCAGAACGAATTGTTATAAGGTAAACAGAAATATGGTAACATCTTTTCAATAATGTGCATTTTGAATCAAAGACATATAAGATTTGATATACACGCAACCTCTGTTATATATAATGAAATGCATGATGTACAAATAAATGCTTTAAAAATCTTTAATTTTTACTAGAAATTTGATTATATATTTGAAGATTCAATCAACATATGAAGTAAATGAGTGCTTAGCATTAGGGAAAAATTATGAGAAAATATATCTCATATCCTGTTAATGAAATTTCAAATTCGTGAATTTGATAAAATAAAAGAAACGAACAAACATCCATTGAAAACCACAGATATCTAAAAGCATGTTTCAAAAATAAACTTCATTAAAAATTGAAGCATAACGCTAATTCATGTTATCTTTAAGATTTAAATTTTGAATTTTGCCGGGTATAGCAGTAAATAAGAATTTACATGAATATTTTAAGACAAGCAACCGGTAAAATCAAATCTTACAAAATTACACAAAAGTATAAAAAAAAATTTATTGACAGAAACCATTTTCATTATCAGCGCAAAGAAGTAGAAGTCCCCATGATGCTTCCAACATCCTTAGAACATAGTTACTAGTTCTAACATATGTTACTATAAATAGACGGTTTAAGAACAATAGATCCTTAAGGCCTACTTATCAGCTTGATTCAAGTACTGTGTGTTGACGTCATCAGAGGAGAATTTGGGAGAAAACACTTCCGGTTTAGAATAAATTATGAAACAACGTACACTTGAGGACACACTGAAATATTACACAGTGACCGAATTTTCAAAGTGTAGTGTTTTTAAGATTTTATATAGATAAGCCAACGACATGATCTTGTGACTAAATACATTAAGGGGGCCTATGGGTGGTCATGGCCATGTAAAGACTATTTTAATCTCCTTGAAAGAAGAATTCTGTAAAAAAAAAAATGTATAGTATATACTCATTAAAAATCAAACCTTATTAAATAAAGATAAAAAAGTTTTTTTTTTCTATTAGATACTTTATTATTAGATACTCTTTAATGGGAACTTAGAAACGATTTGAGCTCAAAATTTTACATTTTATTTTTCCATTTTTAAAGTTTAGAATGGTTAATATGGGTATTTTCAATGCTTTGTCAAAATTTGAAAGTCAAAGATTGAGTTAGTTACAAGCAATATACATGCGGCGTTTGAAGTTCTTTGTTTTGTAAACAAAGTTCGAGTCTTGTTATTGTTTTCAAATATGTGTTTGATATAAATTTCAATGGAATGTTGCTCTCTTCTGTTTATAATTATATTATTTATGAACACATTGAATTAGTATATCTTGCTTGCCACGAGTCATTTTGTCAAAGAAAACTACATTCCTTACTTCACATTATTTGTAAACAATATAAGACTTGAGCTTTGTTTACATAACGATGAATTCTTACCTCTGTATTTCTCTTATAACTTGACTTCTAACATCCAAATTTTGGTCAACCATTCAAAATGTACAGATAAACCATTTAATACAGAAAATAAAAAATTATATTTTGATCTTAAATCGTGTCCAAGTCATTTTGATCGTTTACAACCAGAAAAAAATCATACCGGAATTCAAATTATTTAAGTATATCACTAGCATTTCCACATAGATATACGTAAAGTTTTGTTCTTTATAAGAAACTGTGATACTATTTTTTTCTTATTGCTTTTCTAAGCAAGAAAAAAGTTTTTTTTTTACTGTTTTGCATGCTTTTACTCAATGATTTAAAAAAAAAAACAGATTCAAAGAAATATGCAAATAAGAACATATATTAATTGGTTATTCATATGGGTTAAGAAGAAGTAAGATGGCAAAGATCATTAATTTTATCAAGAAAAATACACTAATGATCTACGAAAGAAAGCACTTTCTTGTTTATAGAAGAAAAGCACGCAGAACGTATTGGGCCATTTTGGTATATATTATATCTTATATTATTTGATATATACATGTATATGTATTTCAATTTTAATTTGCTGTTAACGTTGCGTGCAAATCAGACGAGAGCATGAGAATATACATCAGATGTCAGCTATAAGCTGCAATATTTGATTTACGTTTCGTCTGTATATTAAACCCTTATAATTGTAGAAAAAACAATACAGTCATAAAACTGCTAGGTTTTTCATGACAGCGAGGTATTTTCCGAATTTGTGTCGCATGAGATGAGTAAATAAATGTAAAAATCATGTTTCTTTAAAGTTACCATACAATGTAATTGATTATTATGATATTGTCTATTTGTTTCTGTAGACGCCCGGGAAACATTCAGACTAGCCGCTTTGCAAATTAAACAAAATTCTGAAAAGGAGGAATTAAATTCTGGGGAGATCGAAATACTGATCCTGGCGAGCAGAGCTGTTTATTGGGAATGGATCAAACCAAAAATCATTGCTTCTCGAAGATGTTTGAAATGCAAAGTCAACTATACTTGACCAAAAATTTGGGTTTCATTTATTCTGTTTGGTATCAGATTTCGCGGTTTCTGCAAAATGAATTCGTCAATTCTTGGAAAATAGTCTTACCAGCAAATTTTGTTATCGAGTTTCTTACCTCGTTAAACATTAGCTTAACAACGAAAAACACGAAAATTAGTGTTTAACGAAGAATGATTACACCACAGTATGTAAAATATGTTTGCCGAAAGAGAATTGTACTCTCCATTCGTTGTCAAATTACGCAACAATTTACTTATGAAAGTATACTGTTTATTCTTAAATTTTATACGCGACAACTTTATTTCGCGTTAATGGCGTATCAATTTAAAGCTAAATAAAATAAAAATTTAATTCGAACGCAGATAGATGTTAAATATAACAACTATATACAAAGTGTAAATTCAGTCACCTATTATGACATTGTTATCTATCTACCAGTATTGTTGCATTTATATCACAGTTCTTCGAATTCTGAATACATCTTAACTATCCAATTTTACCATCTTTATTGTCAACAAAAAATATCATAATAATATCAACATTTTTGACAGGGTTGTTCATAACTTTTTTTTAATGAAGTCATTAACTTAAAATTTTAAATTCTCAACTTTTGATTCTATTTTCAATGCGATTGATTCAATGAAAAGTTTTTTTTTTCAAATGAAATAAATCTGTATTTAAATACATTTAAAGGAGAGAAACGTTTTATTAATAATCAAATCACGAAAAATACCCATTACAAAGGGGACCATTCAAATAAAGATTGCCATCCATTTCGTCCATCATAAAAAAGGACAAAGTAACTAATATTGAATCAATTTATTGTTTTAAATTCACCAGTTGTAATATATAGCTCGATACCATTCCAACGATTTTGGACACTGTAGAAAATTCTATTATAAATTTTCGGTGTTTTAAGTTTTTCCCGATATCAGGAAAAAGCCAGGAATACAGGAAAGTGTTTCCCCAGCAACTACATCGATTTTTTTTCTTTTATTTATTGTCTTTTGCGAGCGCAATTATTTTAAGACAATCTAATATGTTATGTAAATCAATGGATGGGCCCAGACTCCACAGAGACGTACGGATAGGAGAAGTGCAAAAACGCTGTAACTCTAGTAAAGGTCGTGAAATCATTATGTAGAGTCGATACCGTATATATATATCATCTGTATCTACAATGATGAATGATACGGTTCTCTGTATTGGCTAAATATTGAAAAAAAACTCTTTCTTGCGCTTGATAATCTCATTATCTAATTTAAAAAGAAAAAAAAACAAGATAAACAGATATGAAAATTACAACAACCAAAAAATCGCTTACTTGTGTTCAGTTTATAGAAATCTTTAAACAATAATGTCTATTTTACACATGCTTGAGTATAACCTATTTCCTATTGAAAAATAAATATATACAGATGTTATCACGATCGAACAAAAATGTAAATGAAATCTTATACATGTAGACGAATTTAGTTTAAAATGATACTGTATTTACTTAGAATAACAAGGAGAATTTGTAATTAGTTCTATGAAATATCAGTTTTTACACATTTAAACTACAATACAAATTTCGTTTCCTCCAGACAATAAAAGGTAAGTTGTATCTATAACTATTATACGAAATTTACTTATCAATTTATCTTCATAATTATCTTAAATGTTAACGCATAAATCTGATAACATACATCTCCTGCGCTAGCAATCAATTGCCCGTTGTAGACCCAGGACTTACAATGTATCAGGTACGGTATTCCCTCTTCTATTGAATTTCGAGTTGATGTCCTCAGTATCCCTTGCCATCATATGGCCTCAGGATCCTGAAGCATTATTAGACTGAAGTCAAAATTTCAATCATTCATAAAATTGTAATACATCATTTAACAACGCTTAAAGTTTGTAACTTACTTTCAACGTAATATAGAGACACATTTTAATAGCATTTCATTTTTTCAATGTTTTCAGTCATAGTTTCAGGCGGTGTACAAGTTTTGACTTAAGTCTAAGACTACTTCATGATCCTGGGGCTTGGTCCCATTATCATAAGACAGTTTTTGGAAAAGAGTCAGAATATTTATATCGTGTTTATACGTTTTATCATTAAAAAAAAACCCACCAAAACAAACATACAATATTGAAATATCATAAAAATTGTATTCCTTTCATGGTGGTTTATTGTAGTTTTAAACTCCAGTTTACTACAGTATTGTATAAATATTCAGTTTTGAACAACGTCTAAAATTTCTTTATGATTTTGGGACCATAAAGTTAAAGTCATCACTTGAATCATCCATAAAAGCGTACCTTTTTTTAGCAAACAAAATGATAAGGAAACAACAAAGTATTTTTTTTATCTAAAAATGAAATGCACTTATTTGAATTGATATTAGCTGATTAGTTTAAAAATGTTGGTGGGGTCTGACGCTTGCCGTTGACCACGATTGTCTGAAATTAAGCGAGTTACATGTTTCTTTTGAATGTTAAACATCAAATAATCGGAATAAACGCATGTACCGTTTATTGCAATATCTTATGTGACGAAAACAATTTTACAATTTAAGTATGTCATATTGTTAGTTAATTTCAACCGTTACATATGATTATATTCGTTTGTTAGTAAATGAATGCATAATATAAAAATTAGTTACATAAGTGAAAAGAAATCTTTTACCAGCTATGACCTCATTATTTTGTGGATTTTACTGTCACATATTTTTTTCTCTCTGCCTGAATATTTAAACAGACGATAAAAAATAACGAATATTATTGTTCATATAAAAACATGAATTGTACATTCCAGGTATCAAGCGAAGCATTGAATATTCATGCGATGACCGAATGACCTCTGGAAATATGTCCGAACGGTCTAAACTTCGATCTTTTCCAACGTCATCAGGGATATAGTCCCTATCGCTTCTCCATACATTGCAGAAAACAGCTCTAGCTGCAGAACTAATAAATATGCAAGCTTTACTTTAATAAATTTGCAAAATGGCACTGCATTTTCGTTTATTGACTGTTTATCTCTGTGTGGCTATTTTCGTTCTTTCTCTTCTTTCTCCTGTTTTGTTGTTGGCTTGTTGAAGTTATGTTAATCTGTGCGTTGACGAGACCCTAGTATGGATATATGACCCGGTCAACTTATTTCTGACCAAGTCATAAATCTTGGAGGTGAAATTTTTGTGGAAAGGCGTGTATTCGTTGTGATTTGTACATATACATGTAGTTATGCTTGCAATTACGAGGGTTTGGAAGAGGGAGACATATATATATATATATATATATATATATATATATATATATATATATATATATATATATATATATATAGTGTTTGTTTGTTTGTTTGTTAAGTTACTTCCATATAGCTTTGAATGTAAGCCAATGCAAAATTACAACAGCATGTAATGTGTTCTAAGATAAGAAAATGAACTTAATACAAGACAATACTATATTATGTATTAAAATTAGATTCAATTTAAATTGGCACGTTAAATAAATTAAATAAGAGGAAATAAATGAAAATGTAAAGGATTCCTCAAAAATGCTTAATGGTATTTTAACAAAAATCTTTTTGATACCACACCTTTTACGTTTTCAAGATAATACTAACATAAAAACAAAAATGAAAAATAAATCTGCAATTCAAATCAGCAACAACAACAAAAAAAAGGTTAACCCCATCAACTACTACAACTCACGTATGTAAACTTAATATGACCCTTGAAGTCTTCCACAGCGGTAAAAATATTTTGTGAATGAAAAACTGGCATTCCTCTGTAGTTCGCAGGAAATTATATGCAAGTTGACCTCTCTGAAATGTGGCGCGAACGAGGTCATTTTGGTCCAAGGCATTGACCTTGTAATGGCTTATCTCTTAAAAATCAGTTTGGTTAAAATATTTTTCTAAAACGAAAAATAACAGAAATAAAACGTATGCAGGTTAGAGCTTATGATGTGGTTTTGAATTTGGTCACACAATGGGGCAGCTGCCTCTACACGTTTGTTTTGCAAATGAATCACACTTATCGTTTTTGCGCTAAGGTGGTTTACCACGGAAAGGAAGTTACCTTAAGTTTTCTCATCAGGGGTTCGGCTTTGTGAAAACTGAGAACTTCATTCATAAAAAAGGAGCGAAAAAAGCAGCTTGAGAACCCAACGTGGAGGAGAAGGCATGGTTCACTTGTAGAGTAGAAATTCTAGGTTATGAATGAGAAGAACGGAAAACTTTTATACTCTCTACCCCTCAACATGTAATTTATTAATACTTTTGCAACTAGTCGATTTAGTATTTTTTGAAAGAAGTTTTTAAAAATTGCACCAAAATATTTGACATGAAAACGTTTCGACGGGATGCAAAAATATTTTTTAAAAAAGGCGCTCAGCACACAGCTCATGAACTTAAAACCACGGATATTATTTTGCCAGATATGCTGTTCTTATAATCTTAAAGATCACAGAAAGCGAATTTAAAATTATGCAATAAGTTATATAACATTTTCATTTTGATAATTATGTTCTTTTTTATTACTTGGTGTTCATCTGAAATTTAAATTCAGCGGTTTACCTAATGTAAGCAGTTACAAAATTGTTGTTTGCATTAATATTTACAAAGACATATTTAAACGTTCAAATGCACTTTAGAGAACAGCATATGCATAAAGATTTAGATATCAAGTCAGCCTTGCTTTATACACACACATAAAAATCTATAACATGAATCTTGTTTTCAACAATTAATATGGTTTTATGTTTTATAGTGGGCAAAGCGAGGCGCTAGTACCGAAAAGCTCCTTTTCTCAAGAGATTTCTATTCATAGCTAGGAAACTTTCAATGATGTCAGACGAACTGAAACTGGGTAAACCCTTCTATTTAGCCTTGCATTAAACTTTCAATGTTCTTCTGAGATGAGAACCCCCTATCTTTTTAAAAAATATCAAACAAAACTGGTCAAGCTAAATTATACAGCAAATGAGTATACGTGATCCGTTTGACTTGAGAATCAATTAATACTCATAAAATGAAATGCAGTACGTAGATATTTTCATCATAATTCGTATAAGCATCATAATAAAAGCTATGAATATGGACAATAATTGACGACCCATCTACCTTGACCTTTTAGATTCAAACATTTATTATAAGCAAACAATAAAATACACTATAATTCGTGCATTGATGTTTCAAGTTGTAATAGACGTTCCATTATATTAATTCGACCACGTTCTGTTTAAGATCGTAAATAAGTTCAAAGCAAGGTTCACAGAGATATTGTCAGGGAAATGTTTGATATATCTAGAACTTTACATATGAAACGGCGCAAACCAGGTATGGTAATTTCCATTCATTTGACCTGTGAAACTTGACTTTACAATATGAGTAACAAAGTAACAATTAGGGGCCATTTTGGGCGCAGAACTTTTACAATGGCTTAACATTTAAAAGATTCCAAATTTCCTTCTATACCTATGTAAAACTTCAAATTTAACTCAATATTTGTTTGAATGTCTGAATTGTGGTCACAATTCTTAAAATCAATTGCATATAATATAACTCCAGAACGTACGGGTAACAAAAAATGGATTTATGCGACTGTATTTTTTCAACATGCAGACAAAATAGTTTTTCTAGACATCACACACTTTGTCAGACGTGATGGAATCGAAGTACCGTCTCGGATGATTTATTGAAACGTCTAGCGTTTTTAACACCAACGATTTAAAGTGATACTTTTTTTGGCTTTTCTGTGGTAATAAAAGTCTTTAAGTATATTATTTTGAAGTATTTTAAAAAATAGAAAGTACTTGTAATTCAATTAATGTCCTTTTTTCGATACTAAAAGATAAAACCAAATACCTATTTATATGTAAAATGTATCCATCACATTAAATCTGAATTGCTATATAAAGTATACATGTATGCATAG
Organism: Magallana ariakensis; assembly: GCA_020458035.1. Classification (NCBI taxonomy): domain Eukaryota; kingdom Metazoa; phylum Mollusca; class Bivalvia; order Ostreida; family Ostreidae; genus Magallana; species Magallana ariakensis. The sequence goes on along the minus strand of CM035812.1, from coordinate 43,580,315 downwards.
ACACTCTATCATATGCTTGTTCCATTAGTTAAAATTGTAATGGATTATAACATCGTGGAAATAACTTTCTACTTCTACATAGCCAGTAAGAATAATAGAAAGTACATAGACTAAAAATTTATCATTATCTTAAAATATAAGAAAAACCCAATAATTTAAAAGTGCGTTTGTTTTATGAAAATGCATTTTAAATATTCAATTATATGCTTTGTTGCATCTATGAAAGCATTACCTTTCAGCAAATACATGTATTTTAAATAACTGAAGATTTAAAAGAAGCTCGATTTTCAATGTAACGTCTATGTACCCTATGTGATGAGACGATGCCTTGAAAAAGTAGTCAATCTTCTTAATGAATCAGCCATGTTGTCGCTAATGCAGGAGCTGTAGAGGATTCTTCTGCAATAAGTGGCAAATCGTGAGAGAGTTGCGCTGCACTGCTTCAAAAATAAAACCCTTTTCACACAGACGAAGGGCTTGTTTAAGATTTTATTCTTGTCCATATTTTCTACATATAACTACTAGTAAAGGTTTTACCACAAAGATTCAGACTGGTACATCGATGAAATGAGAATGCATTTGAGGAACCATTGGGAAAACAAAAACTATTAACAGTTTTAAAGGCTTTTGGTTGATGACGCATCAGTTACAAAAATGCTTGTATAGTACACCATTTCTTTATAAAAACTTGTACAAGTATCTATGTAATAATGCAAGATTTAACGACGTTCAGAATGTACAAAGTTCATAAAAGTTATAAAGTCAAAATTACTAAAATGCATTGTAGATACATTTGTGTAGCAGTTTTAAAACGTTGGTTAAATTAACCTGTAAAAATGCAAGCAGCCTCTATTCATAAAATTACCACAAAATAGTCTTTTTGAAAATTACAGCTCATTTAATACTAAATCCGATACAGAAAGAATATATCAGATTTAATGTAAATGAAGAAAAAATGCAGATTTTGAATGCGATAATCAAGGTGTCTTGTATTTGTCTGAATGGATAAGCTTGATTTGACACAAAGAAAACACTGGTAAAACCTTCACACACATACCCAATTCACTGGGATGGGACACTGTAACAACATATTATCAATCAGGAGCAACTCATGATTTAACAGAGAAAAATAAAACCAATATAAAAAAAATAATAAAACAACAAAATTGGTTGCCAATATTCTACAGACTGGTTCATATAACAAAACAGAAGAAATCTTACATAGAACTCGATAACACTCATCGCAAATTTCTTGACATTATATAAAATAGTGTTCGTTGGGGTTGAATATTAACACCTGGAAAATCTTTAAATTGATAGTACTGGTCATTATAAAAGGTATCCAGAACCCATGGCAGTATAAACAAACTTTGATTCTCTTTTTGATTTAAATTTGCGTATAAATGAAACTCTTTGGTATCAAAGCACCCGTGAAACCTCTCCCTTTTAAAACACAACATCGAGTGTTATTCATTAACAAGTGCTAACGGTTTTTGTTTCAGTAAAGTCCCTAATTGAAGTATATAGATGATGCAGATTTTTCATCGCCATTTTTTTTTAGGATGAACACATTGTTAAGTCTAAAGTTAAAGAGGAAATTGATTTCAAACACTTAAATAATTAACACTTTTTTAAAAAATATTTTTCATTTATCACACGGAACAAAAATATTCATTAAATTAAAAGTCTTTGTTGTTATGTAATTCAAATTCTTTTTTGAAATAGTTTTTTAAGGGTAGCCCCTTCCCCCACCCCGATTATTCCACTCTGCTTTTCGTTGTGATCATTTGAAGAAAAAAAAATTATTAAAAGAAGTGCAACCATAAAGCTTCGTTGTCTAAATATAACAAAGTTAACTTATTTAGATAATAGAAATACTTCTTGGCAAGAACAGTTTTAAATATATATATATGAACAAATCTACAATCTTAACTCTAGAAGACAAATGTTTTATCATCATTGAGTATTCATATTCAAAGTATTGAAATATCTTGTTTACAATCCTGTGTTTTTATTTTTGTAAATGATAAAGGGCTCTACTTACTCCAAAAGTGTTTATAATAAATTCAAATCAAAATTTGACAAAAATCTTAAAGCTTTCTCAATTTTAAACAAAAACTCGAAGAATATTTTTTATAACAAGTTAAATTTTAAACAAAAGTACAAAAATTAAATACAGATAAAAACATAAAATATAGAAAAGAAAAGTATGTAGAAAGAAATATTTCGCGCCAAAAACAAAAATGATGTTTCCCGCCAATGATAGCAATGTTTTAAGTCACCTTGAATTTTTCAGTCTCCAGTACCAACTGTTTAACTATTGAATTGTGAAAATTCACTTTCGCTAAATTTTCAATTAAGTTGTTCAATTTATTCCAATGCGCCTATAGCTATGTTAGGCATCTTAAACGTTGTGTAATGTCAAAACAATATAAGAAATCATTTTAAATACCGTTTAGTCAATTGTATTATTATTCAATACAACTATTATAAGTTTTAAAAATCCGGAAATAATTTTGCTTCAAAAGTAAGTTTGATTAAAAAACAACTTTTTCAACAACATTTTCATTCATCAGTGATAAAACGAAACTTTTAGGCAAATCATAAATAAATTAATTGAGCTTCAATAATTAAACAGGGTACAGCTGCCATTCAATTTTGTATATTAACTTTATCTCTGTCATCTTTTATTTGTATTTCCTCTTTTTCATCAGTGTAATGTTTTAAGAAAATATAATGTATAAAATATCTATTATTATTGTAACTCTTCTGTACGTTTTATTCTTAGCGCCCATTGATTGATACTTATAAAAAGCTTAAGAAATACGGATAAAATAAACACAGAAAACATACATGAAAAATAAAAAAAATGCTTAAAACTTCCTCCGTTGAGGTAGATATGGTTGCTATATAGTCTTACATCATGTGAAACACACAAGTAATAAAGCAAAAAAACTGCACAACAAATCATTACGTAATACTTGATCACGTGACAAAAAACAGCAACAATGTACAAAAATATGACTACGTAATTAAAATGTATCTTTTCAGCACTATTTCTCAAAGGTAGAACTTGTCTGATAGTACTCACGAGAAGTACGGGTAATATTCGACAGACTTGTCGTGGTTTCTCATTTAGATATACGATGCAAATGGTTCGCTCATAAGGAAAATGAGGTATAACATCCACTGCATCTAGTTTCAGCGGTTTCAATTAGATTTGAATCAAATTAAAAACACATAACAAATCCACACAGATAAAATCATTGTTACAAAACTTATTTCACCACGAAGTAAACAACTTTTTAAAAATTCACAGACCTCCTATTCCGGAATTATGTCCGTCACCGAGCCCGATATTACCATTATTTCCGTTTCGGACTAGTGGTTTTTCGGGTGTTCGAATAGGACAATCAGCAATAAGATGTTCAGTGGATTTACAATTATGGCATCTCTTTGGTAAAGGGCCATGTGGGCATTTGGCAGCAATATGGTTTCCAAAATCACCACAATTGTAGCACCTACAGAAATGATAATATTAAAATTTTGATAATGTTACTAGAAATGCACATATCCGATTTTGTTATTAGTTTGAACATTTTTTTCAATTTCTCTATGAGAGATAAGATGTACCTTATTTTCCTGAATTTCTTTCTTGAAAGCGGCCTTCTTGAACTTCCTCTGCATTCCGTGCCTGAAGGTCCACAAACAAATGTAGCTTCTACGCCCTTATCTGAAGGTTTGCATTCAAATTCCACGTCTTCTCCGTCATCTAGGCTTCTGAATCCGGATTTGTGGACAACAGACTACACCAGAAAATACAAATTGGCTTAGGAATTTTAAAGCTGTTAAATTGCATATAAAAATAATATTACATAAATGCATAAACATCTTTACAGAGGCGTTTGAGGTAAGAGTATCATTTGTATCATAATTTGTATAGAAGATATGAATTGGAGTTCAATATTCAATAAGTCATATGCTGAAATATACTTTCTTTACATCTTTATCATAAGCTACTGCAAGTGTAAGTTCAAATTCCTACGACATTTCGTCTGGATAAATACATATATTACACAAATCGATACACGACAGAGTGTAAGGTTATATATTCTCAATACGCCCTTCTCCGAGAGGCTATTTGCATCACATTAGGATGAAATATCCTGGCAGAGAGCCTAAGAGCAGCGATTCCTGTACTTATTGATTTAGTTATAAACAACGTACAGTCGACGCTAGACTAGCGCCATCGACTTGACTTCTAAGTGAGGTTTAGAAATCAGATTTTCTCGAACGTGAAACGAACAAACGTTTTCCCAACATTTTGACATCTTGTTTTTTTTGGTCATTATCCACATTTAAACAAACAAAAATAATGTAAAACTTTTTATATACCCGCATTAGTTTTAGTTTTACTTATCTTTAATTTTTTATAATTAAAATAAATAAAGTATAACATTGAAGAAGTAATAAATGTAGACGTTCATAAATGAAAACATTGACTTCTGATATAATTTTCATTCTATATCTGAATCACTTTGACTGATCATTAGTAATCAATATTAAAATGGAATTAGTTTGATCTGGTATGTAAAATATAGATTAAGCTTTGAATTCAGGACATCCTCTGATGACTTTGAACTTTTAAGAATTTGAACAAAAAACCATCAGTTTATTATATTCATTATTTTAGAAAATTTAAATAAACACATTACGACAATCCGCCTCCCCTTTAAACCATTACATTTATAATTCTCATTAACATTTGCTTAATAATACTACAACCTAATTTTCGTATTATTCTTCCTCATTGAGAAGAAATGATTTTTTAAGAGTAAACTAGTATTTTATTCTGAGAAACAGTAAATGGTGAGTATATCAAAGTCATCACGTCAATTTCAACGTATGTATTAAGATATTGATTGTGTATCTCCAGGGGTATTGAAAACTTTTCATTTAAAACATGTTATTTCCTTATATGCACTTTTTACTAAACAGTTTCATTTAAGGTAATAGGAAGTTGAATATCAACGTTATTTTTTTTCTCCTAATTTTTTACAGGTAATTTCCTAACACAAAAAGTTTTTTTTTTAATTAACATGATTAAATTTCTTACTCTTTTATCACCTATATTCAACATCAGAGAAAACATATTTATTGAATCAAAACGAAACTTAAAGACGGAAATGTTTTTCATCTCAATCTGTAAATTTAAACTGTACTCGAATGTTGTCCTAAATTCATTAACGAATTTAAAGAAAAGTATACGTATTGCTTACCTTTAGATATTTTGATGTGACTTTTATTCAACCTTATTTACATCAACAACAAAACAGACGCCTATTTTTATGTAAATAAAATGCAAGTATTTTCAATGAGCAAAGCAACTCAGATTTTAATTTTTAAAAAGTAGAATTTGGTTTTGGTACATGTAAGTATATTCACTAATTCAAAGCCTTTTCCTGAAAAATGAAAAAAAACCGGAAAACCCATTGCTGTTTGACAATTTTACTGAATGTATTAAGAATTCAATTTGGGTTTTTTTCAGTTTATATTACTTACAAGCTAAAAATGAAACATTATACATAATGTTATTATTTAACCAACAAAGTTCTGATATTTCCCATGCTTCAATTGCAACTCAGAGTTGTTACGTTGTAAAGTAAAACCCCCATGTAATGAGGATTATTTGCAGATGCTACCGTAAATAAATTGTTCTTAAATTAACTCATTCATTTAATTATTTTTGGGGGGGTGGGGGCGGGGGGAGGGAAGGAACTTACGTTTTTGAATAATAAAAAAAATTACGGGAGGCAATATCTTGAAATATTTTGTTGAATATTATTAAGTTACAAGCAGTGTAATTATTTTCAAGAGATCCAAAGCACTCTGATAGCAGTGGGTGATGTTGATTGACAGTGCAAAACATATATTTATCATTGATTTCTTACAGTTTTGTTAGTGTTAAGTTTGAAATGTAAATTTGATTAATTTAATTTTTATCAAAATTTAGTATTCATTGTTGATAAGGTTATTCATTACCAAATTGAAACATACAACACAAACTCAACACCTATCAAATTATAGAAACAATCTTATATACACAGTGATATTACAATAAAGTGACGTTTATTTTTTTTTAAATTTTATCTATAGGTAAAGTGAAATTTTTTTTAAAAAAATACTGTACTTTAAAAATGTGTGCAAAATAGGTAAACAACAAATATTGCATTAGAAAATTGGATAACACAGTTTTAGATATATTCATTGTATTTTTTCGTTCATGTTTTGATGTTTTTTTTTTAAAATAAAAGATTAGTATAAAATAAAGAATTCATATCAATATGATTTTCAAACTTTATTTTAATTTTGTGAAGAATAAAAGTTTTTGTAATTTTAACATGCATTATTAGTTTCTGGATTCGGATAAACAATTTTTGCTGCTTAACGAAAAATGATGACGTTGCCCATTACATTACATAACCAAGAAGTACACATCAATCCTGTTATAGTTTGTTATATAATTATATTATAGATTTTCATTAATGAAGTTCACTTACTTCATATAAAAAATATTAGTATTAATTAAATATTAAAACACATGATCAATACGTAATAATATTGTTTAAGGTAACTTCAATGATCTAAGAAAATTGAGGAAAATAACATTATACAGCATTTGGAATCAATATATAGGAACATATTTAGTGATGCGAAGACGGTCCAGGTGAGCTAAAATTTACTTAATGAGTTAACGTTACGTACTTGATGAACAAACACGTCTTGTGTCCCATCGTCCGGGGTAACAAAGCCCCATCCTTTGGCCACATTAAACCATTTACATCGGCCCCTCTTCCGCCCACCACCTGTAAAGAAATTGCACTGTATGGCAGCCATTTTGTATACACAAACATTTCAAGAGAGGGCTGAAAAGAAACCACACACTGTCAAACTTTCAATTAACTTTTCAACACTTCTTCAAATCCGAAAAAAGAGTCTTAAAGGAGTGGATACGTACTGAGAGGCATATAGCATCATTTATTTCATAAGGTCATTGATATTTGCACAGGCAAAATATCAAATTACTGTTTTCTTCTTCTTTTTTTCGTTTACCTCTCACTCCTTATTTATAACATAAAATTGCATTATTACTTTAACCATCACATTCATATATTCCATGAATTACTTTTAATTGGTTTAGCATACTAGTCTTCTGCTATACTTTAAACATGAAATGTTGTCAGATTTCATTACACAAAAAATATTCCCTTTAAAATAAAATGACATATTAATTATGCTGTGTAAAACATTTGAAACTGGTTAACGAGGGAAAAGGTTTAGGGAGAAACTAAAGTATAAAAAACTAGTCTTTGCTAGATTTTTTATAAACATTGCAAAATGTTTTAGCATCAAAATCAACAACAATATTTAGATTTCTTAAATAGTCTTTTTTGTCTGTTACTTATTCCATTTTCTTCAACAGCTAACATAGGTTCTAGTTATACAATAAAATTAAAACAAATAACAAGCAGAAATTATATACAAGTTCCAGCACAATTTCTTTAGACAAAATATATTGATAGCATGAGATACCATTTGTTTATTCAGTGAAACAAATCAAACTCATTCTGGGAGAGTTCTGATTGTATTGGCTTCTTATCTATAATAAATCAGCTGGTTGGATTCCATACATATGACATGTAAATATTTATATTAAATGGTCACTTGGCTACATTTTATTATGCTTCAAGAGAATTGAAGGGTTTGAATGGCTTTGATTGGCAGGTCAAGAATAGATATCCTGTTAAAGCAAAAAAGTAATTGAACCAATGCAACAATTTTTCTTTGGCTGTAGTTATTGTGGCTTAGGTGTCCTATATCAACTTAAAATAACTAATTATCCACTTTCTCTGCAACCCAAAAATGGCAACAACAAAAAAAAAATATATTATGCAAGAGAGGATTTCAGCATAAAGAGTGTTTTAAAAGCAGATGAAATAATTTTTCTAAAGATTATAAGTGTTGAGAAATTAAAATAAATATTCTAATTGTTTTCAATGCGATAACATGTGAAAGCCTGTGGTATAAACATTAACTAAATGTACTAATAACTCAAACAAAGTATGTTATAGGTTTTGTTGCCATCTAGAAAAAAAAGATTCTACAATTATGACACTGGGCTTGTACATTTATTTCAAACATAATGAAAGAATACTGGTAACAGAGATACAAATAATTAATTAAATAATTTCAAAAGTGTTTCCTTTAAACTTGCTGTGATTTTCAAAGAATTGTTCAATATAAAATATTTTTTTAAAAATACTAACAGTAATATTAATCATGAAAAAAAATGTTTTAATCTTTAAGAAAAAATTGCTACCAACTAGTTGTATAACTTGAGACACTATGTGGACTTGACTCAGCGCTCCTAAACAATATCTGTGTCCAGCCACAAGCCCAAGGCAATCCAGAGGTTGGATCTTTTTATTCAGTATGTTTATTCATTGGTGTTAGTTTAACTCCCATATATAAGGTCATATACTGTTGTGTTTAAGGTGAAATACAATTTAAAACTTTTTCAATTTTCAAATGATCATGATAAAACAGAATGTGCATTTAACAGTGTATCAGTTTTAATACTCCTGAATATAGTTATTTGAATGTTATGTATTTTGTTCTAAATAATTAACCAATTAAATTTAGAATTAGTAGGAAGCTTTTTTAATGAATTATTGTAGCTTAATTTATAGTAATCAATCTCTAGGAGGAATCAAAAAGATAATTTTTATGAATTATTATAACTTAATTCAAAGCAATCAATCTCTAGGATGAATAAAACGATAAAGTAAAAGATCAAATTCTATTCAGATTATTTACTTACCCAGTTGTGAAATAACCATCTTTAACAAAAATAGGAATGAATAAATATTGGGGAAAACAATATTCCTGATAGAAGGAATAGGAGTAGCAGTATCAAGCCACTCCCATGATTCATTGAACAAAGGTCAAGGGTGAATTAGTGCTGTAAAAAAATTCTCAGAGAACAGTAATTTCCAAATATCAGATTTAAATTGAATGGGACTTTTGGGAAAACTATTCTTTACTATTCCATTTTCCATAGAAATATGTTCAAAGTAGTTGATTTGAGTAGTTTCAACAATGACTTTCCTTTCTAATGATACCAGCTTTATACTTTTTTTATTTTGCAGAAGCCTTTCACTTTTCAATTTGCATATAAAATCCGTGTGATCACACATGTAGCTCTCGAAAATCGGAGTTAAGAAAAGTATAGCACCATATTATTATGAAAATAACGTGGACACAATTACCAGATTACGATTCCAGAAAATGACATGTAGGATTAGAAATGACAAATTAAGTCCTTGAATATAAGAAAATATATAACAATTGAATCTAATCACTCTATAATGCATCTACAACCTCCTCCTCCATTTCCTCCCATTCTCCTCCGTCATTGGTTGAAAATCAGGCCCATGAAGAGAAAACAATTGAATCCTTAACTATTAACTTGTCACACACCACATATCCATCCTCGTTAGATTTAAAAAAGAACAAAAAACAGTGCCTAATTTTGAAATAGTCCTCCTCGCTACGATGAACTTATTCGAGTTTTTGAGATCTATTCTGAATAACGTCCCTTTCTTAGAGTTGTTCATGGTAATTTCCCATCATTATAGATCAAGGTCGCTGGCGATACACCTCCGGGCTGACCACTAGTTTAGTAGGTCAGTACTGACCTTGTGATGCCGACGCTAGATGCGATACATTAATCTATAATCAATTCTTGTTTACAGCCTACGAATATGATTTCATTGCTTATCCTCATGAACTCGACGAAGTGGAAGTACGTCCGATCGAAGATATCTAGCGTTTCAACCCAAAGATATTTTCTCCTTGTGACCTCAACGCGCGGCCAAGGGTCAATATTCTCTAGCTGCCACACAAAAACTCAGCGGAAACCCTTCGCGCGTCCGTTACTAAGATTCGGCATGGTGCAACTGGGTCAGGTCAGTTTTATAAATATCCGTGGATGCTCATAGGCAGCCGTGAAGTTGAGCTACCTTGTCCCCGCAGAATTTATCATAATGAGTTATAAACGTAAACATGTGATGCGATCCCAATGTTTGATAATTCTTTGGATTAACACACATGCTCTCTTTTTTTCTTTCTATACAATGCCCCCTCAAACCACATCCGGAAGGCAACAAATTCAGGTCAGATAATAAAATAGTTCAATGACATACATAACGTGGTGTACATTCCAAATGACGTGCACCTAAACACTTCAAAAACACATTCTTACGAGAGAAAGATCTACCGTTAACCTCAATTTAACACGAGGAGTGTATGTAAACAATGCCACCTACGACATTTAATCATTCGCTTTTGCGTTATACTACAAAAATATTGCGTTACCATTAAAATGACGGGTGTTATTGAGGATTATCTGTAAGTTTGCTTTCTTTCAAAACGGTCTCTGTATATTGACCCCAATTTTAAGTGTCCACTTCAAATATAATATGGAAATATCCCAACGAACCTTTTTTTCCTTTAAAAAAAAACCCTCTGATTTAAAGACCATGTCAACTGTTCTATTTGTCTCTAAATCAGTGCCACGTGGCCCTTATAAAAGGATGTAACAGTCAACAGTTGTGTGTGAGATATTTAGTAGCATCTGTCGACGACCTCCTTCCTCCAATTGTCCGGCCAAACGACGCGAGTTCATGACCCTTTCATGATTCTGCTTCACTATGTCCTCTAGATAGAAGCAGGTGCGCCCCCTCCTTACAGAAGTACATCCGCTCTCAACTTCCAGTATCCCTATTTCCTATTTTCCTCTCCTTTTTAATCAAACAATTGACAAAAGACCATAAAATTGGTTAAAATGTGTCTGCTAACTAGAAAATATTTTCAAAAGCAAGAAAAGCAAGAAAGACCATTATTTGATAAAATTATATTTTAAAACATAAAATTAAAAAGATCGTTTTTCATTAACTATTTTTCTTTTTACATATTTTATCAAATCACTTCGATCGCATCGTGCACAATATCTTGTAATCAACTCATGAATATTTATGAGGTTGTGCAATGATATTTTTCTGCGCAGCTATGCTCCGCCTTCTGCTGAAATCGCGATAGCTCGCATAAGAATTAATCAGGCAGCGTATCTTGCTGAACAAATGACAGCAACGAATGCATTAGAAAAGGGAGGGTTTTCTTTTAAAAGAAAATACACACTTACTTTTAATCAATTTAATCAAACTAAGAATGAAAGAATAAATAAAGTATTTATTTTGAGAAGTTTTTTTAATTTGAATAATTTTTAAAAAGGTTTTGTTCCAAAAAATGTATGAACAATTTCATTTTTTTAACAATAATTATTTGAACTGTTAAAAAGTCATTATGATGATGTTTACAACTGTCATATTTCTTTAATACACAAAAAAATAAATTGTTTAAAGATAACAACAATTATTAATATCTTCTGTGTCATTTCATTCCACTCCTTGTTGACAATTAAAGTGTTCTATTATATATCTGAGATTCAACAAGATCTCTCATTTTTTCTTAAATTAGAAAAGTATATAAAACGCGGTTTAAAATATCTAAATCAGTTACTGATGATACTTTAAAAAAGTGACCGAGGATGTTTGAGATGGTTGACGGTTTGTTATTGTCATTTTTTCATGTATGCAAGACTTACAAATAATATACAAAACTATTTATATTGAAGCACTTTATATGTCCAATGTGTGTCTATATATATATTATCCACATTTTATTAATGATGAATAGTTTGTCTCGCTAATATGCCTCTGATAGTATACATACAGTATTCATTAGTTGCTTAGATTGGCAGCTATCTGTGATAACAATATTCTGGTGGGTTTTCCTCATTAACTGTTTTATATTACATTCACTTGTCTGGCAGATTCTTTATGTATACCAACATTGCTTTGTTCCTATAAATTACCACTCTTTTATATACACTGATTTACAGATGCTGGTACATGTAAAAATGATACATATGATATTCTGCTGTTCTATTATAATCATTGATGAAAAAAATGTAAAATCTGCCACAAACACGAGCAATAAATTAGCTTCTCATTCCTTACAATAGTATCAGATATTACCTACGAAGTTAACTGAAAAAATTAGATACTAAATGCATATACAATGCATGTACATTTTCAATATTTAAAGAAATGTTAATTCCAGAATTTCAAGACCCGGAATTTTTTTTTAATGATTTTGTCGTATCAAATTCATTAAAAAATAGATTTGCTTGCTTTTCATTCAGTTGAGTGAAATTAAAATTAATTTAAATGTTGAGACAATATTATCCGGTTTTATTTATAGCAAAATAAGAACCATGCAGGTAATGTGTTATTTTAATTAAAAGCATTCTATTCTCAAATTACTTTTTTCTATTTTCCAAAATAAAATGAATTTTTTAAAGAAATCACGAAGTACGTATCTTGCATGTACATTTGAAAACCACAAAAATTTAGTGAAAGCATATCATGCAAAAAATATGTATACCCTTTTCATAAATCAATTCTTGGACATTTAACTTAGTCATTAAAACATATCTGTAAAACAGACATTGATAGTAAAATAGAACTTTAATATTTCAATTTATTTTAGCGACCAATTACACAATTGTCAACTTCTAAATAATAAACATTTGTTTATATCATCACAAATATATTATAGTTTTTACTATACAATAACATGCACAAAGGTTTGATTTTTTTTTTTAAACAAAATGTTATATGAACATACGTAACATCTATAAAAGTATATGACATTTACAACCAGTAATATATGTACGCAAAAACTTAAAAGTTATCAATGCATGATATCAAAATAGGGATGTTCTTCAAATAAATCATATTTAAACAAAAATCAAAACATTTTTACTTATCTGTCTTTACCATTTGTAACGTTAACACTTTGGACGGCTGGGATATATCCTATTTGAGACGTAGAAGCATGCCATAATGCCGTGCCCTGCATCAGGAGCTGAGAGTTTGCACCCGAAGAGTTCTGCATATGGACATGATTTGTATAATCCTTCATGGTGAGGGAAACTCACAGAAAGGACCAACTGTCTGTACAGTACAAGATAGAGACGATGCGATAGAAAGGTGTTGCGCCGGTCACTTGGTCAAACTAGCCTTCTCGACCTAACTTACGAGGCTTCACGCCTCACTGGTTTGTAATTGCTAACTTTTTGACCACTGTGATAGACACACGGTGAGTATGACCGAACGTGGAGGTAAAATGTTGATATTTTCTCCAGTTATTTTTTTAAAGAGTCTGCTCCTATTGTGAAACTAAATGTTAAACGTTCATGGCATTGAAAGTTGAGATCCTACTCCGATGAGAGAGAAATTGTTTAGTTTTGGGGGAAGAATTTTGATAATGCGATTGTAACAATTTGCTTGCTTTCCAGCTTTCCCCTCTCTGTCGCCCGGTCATCAGCTCCGACTGAGGATACGCTGAGAAGTCAAGGTCGTGATGACCAGACGGCATTAAGCGATAACACCACGTCAATACCACTGTCTAAAGGGAGGGAAAAAACAACTCAGGTGATCAATCCCGCCATTAAAACAGATGCTTTATACATTTTGTACATAACTCCTTTTATTTTTTTAACAAAACTATTTTTTGTCAAAATATTGAAACAGTACATTATAGACACATATAACTTCATATATTTCATAATTTAATGCTAACAATCAATTGATATTTTTTTTCTCATCAAAAGTTGATTTTTCCTTTTCAATCACCAATTTTCATCGTAAGTGATATGTGGGACATAAATAAAAATGTGAAAAATTATGTTAATGGGCTTTTATTTGACTCATTTATTGTGTAAAATAGGATATTAAAATTGTGATAAAAAATGTACATTTTCAAAAACGGAAAATTTACTTTTTTATACAAAAAGTTTAAATTGTATGTCATAATGTACCATTTAATACTTAGGACATTTATTTTATAGCATCCCTAATTTTATTATATTGTGAACGACAATTGTCCACACGCTACAACACTAATAAATGTTCTGAATATAAGGAGGATTCAGAAAAATCAAATCAAAGATTCCGTTTTAATGTTTTAATATAACGTACATAAGGATATCAATGATATCAAAAATCACTTAACACTTAAGCAGAGTTCACCTGGATACCACTATCATGATTTGGAATGATTAAACATTTAATAATTGGTTGAGATCAAGTGATTTGCAAGTCAACAGCATCTTCATCGTTTTAACCCATTTGCCCCATCTTCACTTCATATAGGTACGATTTTCTTCTATTCAATCACTACTAGGATATGTAGATCTTAAAAATTGTACCTTCAAGTGTAGTCAAAAAAAAAAGAAAAAAAGAAATGGACTTGTCATGTCCCTAAACAAATCACTTTTCTAAAGATTTTCGATGAATTACTACATGTAGCCTTGGTTGATTTTTGTAATAATTTGAGGAAGTTATACACAACTTCACAATGTGTGCAATTCAATACTAGAGTAGCTTGATCGTAAATGTAAACAAACACAAATGAAAAGTGAAGATGTACAAGATGTATTACTCTCCTTGTCTTTGAAACTCATTGTGAACAAGCAAGAATGGACTTTGCTTGTTGGATGCAAGGAACATTTTTTTTTATGTAGTAATGTTTTATTACCAGAAGAATATTCTTTTGTTTCGTTTTGTATACTGAACCTGAATATTTTCACATTTCGACCTTTGATAACTTTCCAGATTACTTGTTCTTTTTATTGTTTACTCACAGATTATTTAACTACGATTGATAATCTAATTAAAATTAGACTCGTACGAGTACGTCCGCTTCATTACGATAGACAAGCGTATCGTAGAGGAGCGGATTAACAAGTCTAATTTTAATTAGAATGCTACGATTGAATACCTAAGTTTCATATAATTTAATAGTCATCAAGTTATCCATGTGTATTCAACAAAAAATTGAACTAGGTGAATTAATCTTTTTTTCCCCATATTTGTCAAATCTCTCAGGTAATAAAGATACCTTTCTTACCACCTAATTTTGACTTTAATAATTAACATTAAAAGAAAGAAATGATCAAGTTAATTGGTTCAGCAGCTTTTACTCACATAATAATGGGTTTTTTACGTTTGATCACGATATTTATTTATCTTAGAGCTAACTATTTAGTGCACAATTTTTATTGTACTTTGAGAAGGGACAACAATTTGACATATTTCTTGATGTTTGAAATTATAGAATTAAAATACAGCATAGTTACACAGAATATCATGTTTTTCATGTAAGAATATGATGGAAACTAGAACTGTCATAATGGCACTAATACCCCCGCAATGCTAATTTCAAATGGAACAAATAATTAAATTGAATAATAAAGGTTTGCGACACATAAATTAAAAAAACCAAATTAGTTAACAAAGAAAAATTGAAATCAAAACATTCAAAACTTCACTGTAAATACATATGTAAAACAGTAATACATCTACAAATTTATGTATCTGATGATATTTTTTATTTCATTGTTTTAAAGTGGCAATAACCCCTCCCTTTGCAGTAAATGAAAATAGCCAAGCAATGCTCTTCTGTTGATAAAACTTTGAATATTTTTCTAATCAGAGTCTTGACAGATGCAATTAGTTGTTTCAAATTATCCTCCCTTTCTCCTATGGTACAATGCAACTCCATATCAGAAAATTGATCCCATAGCTCATAGGACTATGATTTTCTTTGATGAGCTTGTTAAATTGGATAAACTCCCAAAGCATTATCATAATAAGCATACTATGTAAAAATATAAAAAAAAACAAAATTTAATATTAAAAACAATTTTAAAATTGCCAAAACACTACAATCATATCAGTTATTTTGAATTTCTTTTAAATAATGCCCTATAGGGTCACTTCATTAATTTACTTGACTAATAAATCTAAACAGCTTCTAAAAATAGTTAACTTCTTTATTAATAATGATATTATTTATTTCCTTATAATGGTAGAAACTTTTGGTGTACATGAAGCAGTATTAAAATTACCCAAAAACCACCGCCCATTTTACAGATTATCAATTTTCCCTAAACACATGCTCCATCTAAACCATGGCTCAGATAATGCCCCCCTTGGGACAAATGAATTCAGCCACATTCGTCTTTGATATTCTTATTAGCTCCTAAGAATTTATCATTGACAAACAAAAATGTTGCATTGTCAGTTGATAGAATACTTATAAAAAATAAATTTATTTAAGAAATAAAGACCAAAAAACCTCCATCTGGATGTAATAATATAAATATATTTTTGAGTGTTTCTATTAATTAATTAATTAAGTCTGTAAGGATTACCTCCCTTACTTCTCAACATCAGTTTACAGTATATAGAATAAGGAAAATAAAACTGTCATAAAATCATTAAATCTTGTCTGATCTTAAAAAAATGCAGGTGCACATCTTCAGATGGTGTTCAACATATGTACAAATTTTCAGACTGTTCCATGCAGTAGTAAAAAATTCTATAGGGGGAGGGGGACAAAGTTGCGTCTACAGACAGACGGACAGGGTGAAACCAATATACCCCCCTAAACTTCGTTTGCGGGGGTATACTTAGTAATTATTCAGAAGAGTAACGCGCACTCAAGGTACCTTTAATTAATACAAACTTGATATGCAATCATTTCTTTGTCATGAGGAAGCTTAACACAATCTGACCTAGTACTAGTATAACATTAACTAGAAAGGATTGATATATGTTTTGATAAGGGAGTGTATTGTCAGATGTGTTGAATAGAGCTCAGGTGGAGTTTGATAAAAAGAAAAAAAAACTAAATACAAGGACGAATCATGTTCAATATATAAAAAGTCATGTTTTCTACTGAAAAATAAGTTGAAGGACATACTAGACATACAAGACTTTTTGAATTATTTTTACGTACATTTTCACGTACAATGGGAATCTGCACACATCTTAAGGTATCCGATCCATAATAGCCCCCAGATTCATTGAATGCATAACAGATATATATGGGCTTCATACTTAGTATACTTGGACATAATTTTCATGTAGTCAGTATGTAAGAGCAGAATGTGACTTAATAATTGACCTTTTCCTTTTTTTGAAGAGTTGCTCCCCTTTGGTTTTAATTTATAAAAAATTAATTCTAAAAAAAAATATATACGGCATAAAATTTATTTTCAATAGTTTATGTATTCCTAATGATAAAATGCATCTTTTCACCGAAGCATTTATTGATATTCTTAATATTTAAAAAATGTGCATGTCCCCATAGACATTAATGCAATTTTCATTAATTAATTACTGCTTAGTTAATAATATTTTTGAAAATTTCTCTCAGTAAATCTTTTTCTACCCTAAAATGCTTTAAATTAATATTAGAGTATTTAATACTTGATTGGTATTCAGGGTTAGAAAAATTAGGTCCAAATTTGGGTCGGATACCTGAAGGACATTGTTTATATACTCGGGGTTTGAGTTCTCAAATTCAGATTGTTATAAAGTTGAATGTCATGAGTAAAATTTGTTCTAAACACATAAATTATTATTGAAATGAATTATTATTAACATAACATTCGATATTTCTACTATATTATGGAATTAGGCTCAAACAAAATTTGACATTTAGAAAAATAGAGGTAATTCGGATAACTTTTTCAAGTTTTATTTTTCACTGAAACATTTTTGGCAGTACTATGATTTTAAAAGTTAAGATTTGATTTGTTGTAAGTCAACATAATTTTGCATATTTTTGTTGGTTTTATCTCACTTTTTCATTTAGATAATCGTATGGCACACGCTACAAAAATTTTGAAAAATGCTAAAAAACAATAAAAGGGATACCATATCTCAAATTTTCATAATTGACCTCATATAAATTTTATGCCATCAGAATAAAGTCAACATAATTAGTTTAATATACTTTAAATGTTTTATTATTATTATAATTTGTTCAATTGAATAAAAAATGGGTAGGGATTTGAAAACATATAGAGGAAATTCGGACTGGAATACTTTCATGTATTTAAAACTTTCAATGAAAACTTAATGCTTTGTATTTATTTAGTGCCACTGCCATTCATTAACTGTATTTTATTATCAAAAGATTTAGCCATTTGTATCATTTTCACAATTAAGAAAATCTCAATCACAGTGTAAAATTTTTAGTGATTTTTCTTTAAGTTTCAAAAAATATTCAATGACTTTTAACTCAAAAAGTAGGTCATTGACCTACTTTTTTGAAATTGTAATAATTAACACTACAATGAAAGGTCCATAACACACAATAGATGCTTTCATTATCATCAGTGGAATTTTTTTCTTGCATTCTGAGTAAACGTAATCCTTAAGTTCTAGTCATAATATATAATCTAAAGTATATTGCGATGGATTTTGTTTTTGTTTTTATTTGGGGGGGGGTGTTGCTGTTTTTTGGTTGGTTATTTTTTTTTTTTTTTTTTTTTTTTTTTTTTGCTTTTTTAAGGGTTCTACTTTATTCTGATTCTTAAACATATGTAAGATATGAGATTTCTCCTAAAACCTGTAAAAATACCAATGATAGATATTAAATGATAAATGAGTGGTTGTGTTGTAGCATTTTCTTCGTTTACTGGGAGTCTAAACGTATAATATTAGAAAACGTGCCATTGTCAAGATGTATTTTTTGCACCCGTCAAAGGTGCAGTTTTCGAATAATCCATTTATGTCATAGGATTAGATAGATAATTGTATAGAGAGATGATAAAGTAAACCGCTTTTGTTATATTATGATATGTGTATTACACCTGCCAGTTCAAATATACCTTTGCATGAAAATAATTACTGTATCAAAATATTGATTATTTCTCTAGTATTTGTAGAATGCTCTGTATGATATTGAAAAGTTCTGCAGGAATTGAGTGATTTAAAAAAAAAAACTCAAATTTCTGCAGAATTTTCATTACATTCGTTAAGGGTTGAACTCCTACAAGAAATTGAAAGTATTTTTTAAACGTTAATCTTATTCAAATGACATTTAGAAAAAATATTGCGGTAAAAACAAACCTGACACACATGGCCAAATAATTAATAGCTATTCTTTTCACAGTGGTCTTTCTAATGACAAACATTGATGTTTGGATTTGAAAAAAATGCATCCTGGGTGAAAAGCCAATAAAAAGAACATTGAAGACAAATTGACAATGCGAAAAGCAAATGCATGTTTTTTTAAAAAAATGTTTATATATTAAATCACGTTAACAGATGAGATTTGAGGTTTTGGTGGGGTTTCTTTAATTCTGTTAGACGCTCGATGCCTATGTGCAGCATCGCTTACCTGATAAAAAACGCTAATGCTTTACCCCCCAGAGCTAGTTTTTTGTTTATTCACTCTAGTTCAAGAAAACAAACTTCTTAATACAAGATTGTTTTCATATCAAATGGTAACCTTTATATTATGCAAAGGAACCCCTGTTTGTATACATATATATTCTAAATATAATGCATGTCTGCATTGCACGTATCAGTAAAGGGTCGTGCCCGAATTAATGTCTGAATGTTCATGTTAAATCATCAAATGTAATTGCCCTCTTTCCTTCTTAAAACAGCTTCTTTCAAGCTTCTATGTTAAAGTGAATATTCTGCACTGTTTGCAATATTGCGATAAAAATGAATTTATCTACACTAGTTTGTTTGCATGTCAATATAATGTTTGCATGTCAATCTAAACTCTGCGCCTTACATCGTTTTTAACACTAAATTGTTAATTTGAAAAAGCTGTAAATATTTTGTGACAAATAAGGTTAGAATAAACATTAAAGCAGTGTTTGTAGAGAATATGAAAATCAGAATGAAATATTCGATTGGATCCATAGTTAACGTGAGTTCATTATAGATGAAAACTTTTGATTGATTCACTAATGTCACACTTTCTTTTCTGAATGTAATAGAGTTAATAGAGTAAATTAAATTTATTTTTTTTTTTCGTAGAAAAAGCAATAGTTTCTTCCCGCAAGGACAAGGGAAGCCGGTTCGTTATGTAACAACCCCAATGGTTTGAGTGACCCGTTATCTTTTGCGTGTTTAATTTACACTAAAAAAAAGGTAAAATATAGATCTCTCAAGCAATTCAGTACCAGTTCTCTCACTGTGGTCATGAAGACTTCAGAAACGATCAACTCCTGACACGTCATCAGCTAAAACATCATGTGTAATGTAACTCTCAAACAGGTTTGTGTGATATATGAGATCTCGTCTATGTTATATACACAGAGAGGATCAATTGTTCGACTATGCAATTAACTTTAGTTTTCTAAGAATTTAAAGAAATGAGACGAATTTAGAATTTGAAATTATTTTAGAGATCGAGAGAGCGCACTTTTCCGATCGTGTTAGTCAATTAACGTCATTATACCTGGGATTCGCACAAAAACTTCAATTAATATCTCTTTACAGTTGTCTTTTTTTTTTTTTTTTACAAACTTTCTTTTCATCCAATCGAAAGTTAGAAGAAATTGATACACAAATAAAACAATATATATTAAACTTTCTCCAGTTATCCTTTCCTTTCAATTTTGGTCTTAAAAATTATATATGTTGCAATGAACGGATATTTTTCAGTAGTAACAAATGTGAGTGTTTTCATCAAGCTCTTATATCAAGTGATAAACTTTTCCTCAAATTAATAGAATTAACTCGATCACATTAAACAAATATATCAATATAATTATTTTTTATAGTACATGTATCCAAGTCGGATAGCGAACGCATTCAACATCACGGGATGTCGAAAGTTAGAATATTGTGCTGGTGGTAGGTTAAGGAGCATGCGCACTAAACATCGTGTTCATTGTCAAAAAGTTTTCAGTTAAAGGGACTTGGACACGATTTGAGCTAATTTTTTTTCAAAATTTATTTTTTCATTTTTAATGTCTAGAATGGTCAATATGGTTGTTTTTAATGCTCTGTCAAAATTTGAAAGTCAAATATTGAGTTACAAGTGAGTTACGGAGGTTAAAAGTCTTTGTTTTGTAAACAAAGCTCGAGTCCTGTTATTGTTTACATATGTCTTGAATTTGTAAAAGTTTCAATCTAATGTTGCATTTTGTTGTTGATAAACTTATTTATGAACACATTAAGTAAGTTTATCTTGTTTCTACAAGTTATTTTGTCAAAGAAATGGTAATTTCTTTACCTTACATTATTTGTAAACAAATATAAGACTCGAGCTTTGTTTACATAACAACGACTCCTCTGTATCTCGCTTGTAACACGACTTCTAACATTCCAATTTTGGTTAATCATTCAAAGTACTCAAGTAAACTATTTAATACATAAAAATCAAAAATGAAATTTTCATCTGAAATCGTGTCCAGGTCCCTTTAAATAGCTTTATCATGTTTATCATACTTATAAAACTTGGGTCTTATTTCCATCATCGCAAAAAAAAAATTTCTTGATACTTCAACAATATTTGGTAACAAGTGACGTTAATGTATCCTATTTTTATCTTCTACGGTATTTAGGGGGGAAAAATGCTTCTTTTAATATCATATGATACTTGTTGCAAAGGATATTCTGTGATGTCATAACCTCTCAAATTATTAATTTCAGATCGTTTTTCATAGGAAGACAGTGTCGTTATCAACCTACATGTATTTTGCTTTTTGGTTTTTTTTACTCATTTGTTTATTTATGATTTTTTTAAATTAGGATGGGGGGGGGGGGTAATGAAGGTTTCTCATTCGTTCGGAATTACAGATCACTTTATACCTTTCAAAACTTTTCATTAAAATGGTAAAAATTGAAAAATTGCTATTTTTATCTTGATCCAAACATAGTTGGAAAATTAAGCTTAAGTATGTAATGATCAGTAAAATATGTTGGTAATTTTAATTTTAACTGTAGGTTGGTTTACGTGGCAAGAATAACAATTAAGAAAATACATATAGCTACTGCGATCTAAGAGTAAAGAAATTCGTGAATGTTAAGGGTTATTTTTTTATTTATTTATTTATTTTTTAACAATTTTTGCTATATCTGAGATTGTACATACATGTATTCTAAAATTTGCGATAATCTTATAGCCCTTAATAATATGTTACTAGTATATGATGCAAAAAGCCCCAAATTTTTGAATTAGATGGGTTTTTTTAAAGAATGATTTTAAAGAATCGCACTAATGAATAATACAGCTTATGAACAGAACTAATTCGTTTCCAGCAATTTAAAGGAAAATCGAGATTTGTTAGTTTTACACATGCACTAAAAATTCTAAAAAAAAAAAAAATGATTCTATTTTGCCTTTCATATCATCAAAGAATTATTCTCGGTTTTCAATATAACAAAATGTCCACTTGAACTTCAGAGGAAACAAAATAGATCTCTTTAAAAAAAAAATATTTTCTTTTTAATTTACAAGTAAACAATTTATATCATTCTAAAACTTCTGAAGAGAAATAAAACCAAAAACATTTGATGGCATTTTTTTTATCATCGAGAAATAAAAATTGCAGAAAAGATACATGTATAGGTTCTATTCGCAACTATAAATTTGGTCAGAGGTTTTAAAACTAACATTGTACAGTCTAATTTCATCACTTCTGAACAGAGTATTTGTTTCTATAAATGGCGAATGGCGATGCTCATTTAACAACTCTCATCTCTGTTCTTGACATTTATAATGTATTACGGTACATACGTACTCTATCATTAAGATACATAAATATATATTTGATATTTCAAGACTCCATAGAAGTTGTAAATATGAAGTTAAGTCTCACAATCAAACCTACCTTCAACGTAATATTGCATATCTGACGTTGGAAAACCTTAAGTACAATGATATTCCCCAGAAGTCTAGCGTGCATAATGTTCTATATTTCCTCGGGATAATGAAACTGATTCACATGCGCCATCATTGTAAATGTCGTTCGTCGCCGTTTCAAATATTGTTTGTTTCCATAATTCCAAGCCCGATGCGAATTTTTTAATTATTTTTTTGTTTTATCTTTTCTATATTAAATATTATGCCATTCTTTCAGCAGCTGCAATGTTATATCGAAAACGTCTGATCGACGCCAACACTCTTTTTCATATATTATGTAAAGCAGAGAGTAGATATAAGAGTGTCTCCTAAGACCACTAGCTGTTGAAATCAATTGTGTGTATTCCTACCAAGGATGAGGTAAATGAATGCAAAGGAGACCAAAAAAAAGTAGAAAAAGAAACTCGGTGAAATAAGTATCGGCTAGTGTAAAATTATTGTTGTAACTAAGTAACCTTGTTTCGTTTTTGTTTTAAATAGTCTACATTACATTTTGTTGTGTTTGTCAAGAAGAATATATATTATCTATTGGCGTTATCCATGTCTGAAGGAAACAGGCGTCAAGATCGGTTTTTCCCGCCATTGCACGTATTAATTTTAATTGAACTCTGACGGAAAGATACCGGAGCAGACGATGTATCAAAGAGAAGGTGAAGTCGGGTTCAGGGAGAAAATCACGTGCTCACGTGGGGGTCAAAGTGACACAAGAATGACCGACGGGGCTTTTGTGCAAAAGCCAAATACTTGCAGGAAGTTTGAATTATTTGCGGGCCGCTAATTGGAGAATGTCCTTAAAGAAGGGTTAAACATTAGTGAGAGGTCAGAAGGGAAATTTAGAGAGGAAATTCAATTCGATAATTATTGTTATTAATTTCAAATATATGCTTTAGTCGAAGAATGATATGTTTTGTATCTTAATCTTTGTGAATAGAACAGACAATCTAAGAATGCTTTTGACACAAGCATACTTTATGAAGGAAAAAGGTTATTTGAAACTTTTTTTTTAAACAAAACACTTAACTCTTTCTTTATTCATCATGTTCATTTCTATTTAAAATTATTTATCAAAATATTTATATTTTTCTTCAGAATATAATCTCAAATACTTGTTAAACTTCAAACTTCAAAATTAATACCAAAAACATATTGTATACCTTTGAAAGATGCAACAAACGAATTAATAAAAGAAAACACAAAAGAAAATAAAATCATCAAAAGAAAAAAGAAAAGAAGAAAAAGACCATAGGTTCAACGAGAAAAAAGCCTTTAGTTGTTAAGAGAAAAAGCCACGATCAATATTTCAAATTAACAAATAAGACAGCAACTCGACAGTCGCCATTAATCTACAGCCCTTCACGAGAATCCGTCCTTCACAAATTTTTACAGCATAAAAAAAAGTCGTCACATATGTTTCCATTCACAATAAAAAGTAAGAAACTACATTTTGTTCGATTGTTAATTTTCTTAGGTGGTTTGGGGTAGGGTGGGGGTAGTGGTGGAGATAAAAAAATTTGTTCATCAGCTAGATTTGATGAAGATTGAGATAAGGAAATGCGTGCTATTATAAGCCGTGTCGAAAGGGAAACTGGGTTCTTGTTATTATGACTAATCACCCAGCGGTACCCCTCGAGTTCTGTATCATTGGCTTTGTTGATGATTTTTGTCACGCGCAACCGTTCAGATGGTGTTTTTGTACCTGACAAAACAGCGAGCAAAGAGCGCTAATAATAATCTCTTTCTATAGGAGGTCCGTTATTTGAACTATTTTTTTTCTTTTTCTTTATCCTTCCAAAATACTGTTCGATTTCTGCCGAACGGACATAAAATTATTTGTGGAGTAACTGTATTCCATCTGATATTACGATGATTTCCAGAGGAGGGGATCTCTCTTTTATTCCCTTTCCCCGTAAATATGTACATCTGTAACTTATTTTACATTTCAACGTAGACATATGACTGCTGAATTTGTTGTAGTTGGGTTTCTTTAATATTTACATGATTAAGGCGAAATGGATAACAATCTACATATCCATGAATTTCAAATAAACTTGTACCTGCCTTTTTCTTTCACATTTATGACTTTTTCTTCTCTTTTGTTTTACAAATATCGGAAAGACGTACTGTACAGTTTTATATTCAGAGCATTGGTGGACATATATGAATTATATTTTTTTTAATTAAAATGGATAACACTGTTGAAAGTTATAGATCCCAACTGATGATCATTTGATAGTGAATAATAATATTAATCTACGGGCATATTAATTAATCTATACGTTTTTGATTTCGTTTTCAAATTAAATTATTCATTTTCATAAATTTTCATTTATCAAAATTTTGAAGTAGCCCAAATTTCTTGCACAATACAAATCTTAATGATACGTATATATACTTGATATAAAATAAATATACTGTAAAAGATATGTGTATTATCAATTATTTATGATAAAGAAAAAGTATACATTTGTGTTGTGTCTGATTTTCCCATTTCAAGTACTGTACAAAATAATAAAAAGGTTTTAACAATTTACACTTTTAAACTGTTTTAACTTTAATTTCCAGTTATTTCACTTTCACATTGTTTCTCCAAAGTAATTATATGATACCATGAAAATACTCTTGAAAATATTGATATATCGGTACTTAGGTACTTACGTATGAAACATTTATAGTTTCAATTCTTTGCTTTCAACACGTTCAAAAGATTTTAAAACCTTATAAAATTAAATTTCATCCATTATTCTAAAATAATCAAATATATGACCTAGATATCTACATTCTGGCCAGTCAGGTAACTGACCTCGATAAAAATCAAGGCTTTCCCACCATTAATGTGAAAGAAAATTTTGACCTGTTGAACGCAGGGCCAAATTTAAGGTACGTCTATATATATATACAATGTAGTGACCCCTTTTGTTATGGACCGCCCACAGCGCAAGCAAAACTGACCCAGCGATCAGCAATTCTAGCGGGTATAAGTATTATTTAATTGCCTACATGTCTCAAGCGCTAATATATAATTAAACGGATTTTACAAAGTTCTTTTTCTACAAAGACGAATTTATAGTCATAGATTACACTCATACAAGATACGGTGACTTTTTCTTTCACCTGGAAGTTTGACTTTGTGCTGTGTTGGTTTTATTTGTTTTTATCCGATTAGAATATAGCCTTTGTCGGCTGTGTTTAATGTTCAATTTTAAAAGCCCAAAAGGCTGAAAATCTGCGGTAGCGCGTATTGAGATCTAAATCAACAACCGGCCACTTGTTAAGTGGTTATAGTAGTCTGTGGTCAAAAGTAAATAAATCTGTTTAAAGAATAACATCATAATCGGACATGTTTGAAAATTCCAATAAAAAATATTGAAAAAGCTATTGAGCAGAAGTACGGGATAACTCTCTCTCTCTCTCTCTCTCTCTCTCTCTCTCTCTCTCTCTCTCTCTCTCTTATACACACACACACACACGCGCGCGCGCGCACACACAAATTACAAAGTACTAATTAAGATTCCCCGGAGAAGAATGGGTTACAGTGTCACGTGTCCAGCGCACTCCGCACACTGACCCTGGGATGTCGGCAGAAACGCTGACTCGGGGGTCAATATCTGGACAAGTATCGATTTTTATCTCAGATGACTTCAACCACCGTCTTGTAATTTTACGTAACACCCCCAGCTGAAACGACCTATACAATCTACAATATTGACTTACAATCTGTGAGGTTTATCTGGTACGCGCAAAGGAAATGTCATTTTAGGAAGCTTTTTTGGTTAAATACTCAGAATCGTATTGTTTCTATATTTTTTGTCGTCGATACTCAGAATCGTATTGTTTCTAAATTTTTGTCTTCGATAATTAAAAATAGAGCTTGACTTGCTGTTTAATACTGTCACTTAAATAGATATTTCATCCACCCCCTTCCCCTAAAATAAACCCAGATACAGGCGTGTGTCATACGTCAATTTGCTTCAAGTATGTTGAACATCAAATAATGGAGATAGTCGCATGAGAAAAAGGAATAGTTAGCTGTCTTGTACTAAATCTAGCTAATAAATGCATGGTTTTCACTGAAGTAAAATAAAAAAAAATAAAGAATACCCCCTACCTGACATTGTCTACAGATAGTAATCCTACGAATGAACAAAATAATCCATGCAGAAACTTTGCGTCCGCACTG
This sequence comes from Magallana ariakensis, assembly GCA_020458035.1. Taxonomy (NCBI): domain Eukaryota; kingdom Metazoa; phylum Mollusca; class Bivalvia; order Ostreida; family Ostreidae; genus Magallana; species Magallana ariakensis. The sequence goes on along the minus strand of CM035812.1, from coordinate 43,553,266 downwards.
AAAACTAAGATCCCCAGCGAACAATTCATCGCATGTCTAACCTCCAGGTTCGAATATCTCACGAACACACTCACAGACACACACCCACAGCGGACTCTGGAAGTGTGTAATTAAAACTTAACCGTAGAATGGTCAGTTATCAATTTGTAGTAATCCGCAAATAGCGTCGAGGTCAGATTATTGCGTAATAATGTCAGGTAAAGGGTCGTGACCTACTTTACTAGCTCAGCGCGTACGGATGTTAACGATATATATGTGTTCATTAGGCGATGGTCAGTCAAGTTGCTGGTTTTATCAAGGACCCATCGGGAAGTTTAATGGGGTTTAATTTATCCGGAGGATATGTATTTGAAACGAGGCTTTGCATTTTTTTTATTTAAATATATATATTTTGTTTAAACTTATTTTCCAAAGAGAAAAGTCGACGAGTACGAGAATCAATGAAATTCATTGTGGAAGAAAATGATGCATTTTTACCTTTTATTTCCTTCTTTTTTTTTTGTTGAAAATTTAATTAGACACTGGCTTGCATTGACGATACTCTCGGTAACTGTATTGATGATGAAATCTAATTTCTTATGAATAAAAAGGCAAAATATTAATTAGTACATACAAGAATATGCTACGACTTGTAACGGCATTCTGGATGATGAAGTTTTTTTTTAGATAAAAGATTCTCTGAATGGCTATTTATTAACAAGAATAAAATACACGGGTACTCACTTGCATCAGAAAATCCTTTCCGGGTGATGTATTTGTTTTAAATAAAAGATTCTCTGAATGCCCATTTATTAATTAAGACTAAAGTACTCACGTGCATAAGAAAATTCTTTGTGTATTTATGACAAGGTTTGAAAAATAAGTCGCAATCGTTACCACAGAACATTCAGAATTATATGTGGTATATTAACAATTTGATGAAAGATTAACGATATTTTAAAATTAAAATAAAATTAAAATATTTAAAAAAAATGATCTGAAGGAAAAAAAATTGTTAATTTCTCTTTTAAAAAAAAAAAAAAAAAGGCTGATTGTAAGAGAATTGTTTTTTTTTTTCATAATTGTCATATACATGTATTTTATGTTTATGTAATTTCCGAGTGCTGGCAGCAATTTGGTCATTGATTGAACACTTGCTTGGAAAAGCATGTATACATGAATTAATTAAGTTTAAAAGTTGTAGGTCTGTACTTACCGGACTGATTTATCTTTACGTTTACTGGATTGTTTACATAATTACATAAATGTACATGTTTATATATAAAATTGATTTTTTTTTAAATAGCTGTAAAATCCTCGATAGCAAGGATTGTATACGTGTTTGCTAAATTGGACGAACAAAAAGAGAACGCGCATATGTATAATTTTATTTTTTAATTTTTTCTATTTTTTTATTTATTTATTTATTTATTATTTTTTTTGCATTTTCACAAACTGTTTGAAATCAGTACATTTATCAGCATATATTTACATTTTCCAGTGTCTTTGTCTGTGATAACACTACAAATCGATTTTGTAAAGGCCCTTTCACAATTGGCGCACGAGCAGGAGCAACAAAATGTTCGGACGATCGAAAGGTTTAGATTCTGATTGTTATTAAACTGTTGCCGAAATAATCGCATATGAAAAAAGTATTCGTACGAAATATTTATTCATTCATTTTAATGTTTATTCAGAGAAATCACGTGAATTGGAGGAGAAGCATTTAAATGAACATCGGAAAAGTTTAAGCAACAATAAACACCATTTATTTTATATACACTATATATGAGAAAAAGATTTAACGATCGCCGATCCTTAGCAAAGTTCGATAACTCTAAATTATCCGGATTTCTTTAATTCGTACCATAAATCTGACTTTTATACAGACAATTTTAATTTAGTATAATACTGCTAGTATAACCATCTAAGATTACCTCACATATTTCTGACATATCATATCTCTGACATATTTCTGCCACAAGGCCTTCGGGTATATATACGTTAAAGATTGTGAAGACGATTTTCATCAAGACATCTACCACGTGTATATTGCATACAAATTGGAAAGGAATTCAAAACAAGGAAGTGGACGTGATACTTTTTATTTAATGTTCGAAATTTTAATTACAATTTTAACTTTTTCAAAAATTAAGGAATCCAATTTAGCTGGAAATCAAAAAACGAGTTTACATGTAAAAATCATGATTTTTCGTTTATATTTTTTTCCTCGTCTCTTATCCAAGCTAAACTACATACATATATAACTTTTTTAATTTTGGATAGCAACAAATACTGTGACATAACCATATATATATTGTTTTCGTAAGCTTGAAAATCTGATAATTGCCTGACGTCATGACGTCAGGCATATCTAAGGTTTAAAAGTTACAACATCCGAAACAGTGCAGTCAACAATGGAAGCTAGCCCTATCATTTTTCATTGAAAAAAGATTTATCAATGCATATTAATAATGTGACGACCTTCAAATTCTCAATTAACAAAAACGTTATAATAGATGTAACAATTAAGCAATAGTGAGCAAGTGTTTAAAGCAAAAAAGAGGTTCACTGTGCACGTGTGTAATTCGGGCTGACTATATAAGTTAGGATGAAACTTCAATTGCGCTTGCGTAAATTGGAATTCTGGGAAGAAATTAGACAGTTCGTGTTAGAAATATTCGAAGCGGTCAGTTTCTAGGTCAAACTGCGCATCAATGTATTGGAAGACTGTCATTGGGAATCGTTTGCAGCCACAGTCTGGAGTCCGCGTATATCTTCCCAACTCTCTTAGTGAGATTGAAAAGTAAATATATTGGAAGTAGTTTGCCACCAAACCATAAAAATCAGAGAGCTGTGTCAACAAAATTACAACTATAAGTATTAAGTGGGTGTGCAGTCATACATTGCATGTACACCGCTACACGCTTATCTCGTCACCTACATGTACAGCCATAAAAATAAGGCTGCAAACTAAATGTGCACCCGCATATTATTATATTGTCCTGGAAACTATTTACCTAGTATTTTAAAAGATTGTGTATTCACTTTTACCCTAAAAGTAAAATTCCGCTGGCTGACTTTCTTAGCTTTTTTTAAAAGCTAACCTTGTCATGCTTAAAAATAGATAGCACTGTTTGAACGGTTGAAGGGGAGGGGGTGTCATTACAACGAGTTATTACCTAACGAGGCAATTAAAGGCCGGCACATTAAAGATGCATCGGTTGATATATATTTTTTTTTTGTTTAAAACAAAAACAAAATTGTTGTATTGGATGTAAAAAGCAGCATTGAGCAAGTTCACTGTACACGTGTGCAATCCAATTGAAAGGCCCCTACATTTAAACGGTGAATGAGGGGGGGGGGGGGCAGCGCAATTTTTTACAAGTTGTACCTAATGATTATAACATTACACGGTAGAATGTAAACTATAATTGTGTTCGGTTATCATTTCTAAACAAAATTGCCAGTTTGTATTAAAGTATTTACTAAGTATTGTTACGTTAGCTTAACATCCATTAGAGAAACGAAGCAGGCATGGTCGTTTACGGTGCTTTGAGGGATTTCATTCATTGTAAAAGGGGTGTTACTTCCGTGTTTTACTCATTGTAAATAATTACTGCATAGTTATCGATTGATTCTTGCTAAACTAAAGTAAAATTAATATACATGTTTAACAAGTAAAAGTTGTTACTAAACAAATGCCAAAAAAGAGTTTTATTGACTCCACAGCTACGGGTATTATGGAATGCACCAATATTGTCAAAATCTTAGGAGCAGTCCATAATTTTACGCGCCACTACAGTGGAATAATCCATGATGGGAAGCTAAGCATTATTCTAACAATTGTATTGTGTTCGTAATTAAGTTTTAATTGCTATATTTATATTTTGTTGTCGGCAAATAAAGTTTTAAGAGAAAATTACATGTACGCAAAATATTTTAGGTTCAAAATAAATAATTTGTAAAATTCATTTAAAGTAAAAACCCCCCTTAGTAAAGATAATTTGAAACAGTCCAACTTTAGAGAGACTGCGAGAAGAACGAACTACAAATCAAAGACAGATTAAAATTCATAGAACCATGTTCTTGCAATGAAATAAATATGTTTAGTCAGGCAAGCTTTTTGGAAAGCTATTACTTGTATGAAAAGTAAATTATGATCAAAATTATGCTCAAAACTAGTTCATCATTAGATAGAGGTCCATGCATTTACCATAACATTGGGGGGGGGGAGGGGTATTGTAAAGTTAAAAAAAAATAGCTACAGAAAAAATACTTCCGTAGGACCAAACTTGTTGTCCACTAATATATACCTTCATAATATATTCAATAAGTTGATCAATTTATTATTCCTCCGATATTATTGGCTTAATTGTACATGTTAAGCGACATACAAATATGGTCAGGTACATTTTCCTATATAGAAGCAGACATGCCTCTATACCTGTCCGATTCTTTAAACATCTAACAAGAAATCTGCTATTTTTAATCTTTTTTCAATAGATATAAATGTTTCCTGAGAATAATTCTCTCTCTCTCTCTCTCTCTCTCTCTCTCTCTCTCTCTCTCTCTCTCTCTCAATGGAAGAGTTTCTATAATTTTCCTTTATTTCATTATTACATTGTTCAAGAAAAAAAACATGTATAACAATACAACAAAACTGCATTTTATGATGTTTTGTCGTAAGTGACATAAGAAAAAGCTTTTACACTGGATGAAAAATCCAGTTTCAGCAAAACTGAAACTATATGGAAACCTTGCTGAAACTTGAAGTTGAAGTTTCATGTATAGTTTCCGCAATGCGGAAACCATTATATCGATTCAGCAAGTATCCGTTAGGTTTCAGTCAGCAGAAACTTAAGTCTAAGATTACTGATGGTTTCTGCAATGCGGAAACCAATATTGAAATGTATGAAAAGTTGTGTAAATTATTATGGAAATATCAATCAGTTTCATCACATTTCCGCTAGGTTTCAGCATGCGGAAACCTTAAGTTAAGATTCCAAATGGTTTACGCATTGCTGAAACTATTACTAAAATTGATTTGAGTTTAAAAGTGATATCAATTATTTTCAACAGGTTTAATTCTAGCCTAATGATCATGAAGCCGCACATGCTTATATGTACAGTTATTGTAGGTTTCAGCGTGACTGAAACTATATGTATACATGTTACTATCTTTAAATGTGGAAAATAAGGCGATTAACAAATTTACTAAGTAATTAATTGAATGTGAAAAGAAAAACTGATGTCTGATCTTGTTTAATGATGAAATCATTAATCTTAGGTACTCGGGCACGTGTATACATGTGTATACATTCTTTGTCCAGGTGAACTCCTCTTTGTGATTTTCCTGTATATTCTGTGTGGATTGCAGGGTTTTTCTGTCAGGAGTGAACAAAAGACTGTTACATAACATATACACGGTACTAAGCATGAGTTTATAACTGTAGTCCGGCAGTGATTTGTTTTTCAATATGTGTGTATCTGAGTTAGTAAAACTAATTAGTAAATTATAATTAATTAGTAAAATAAATCTCTAGCTAGCTGTATATCGCATACATTGTATGATGAAGTATTTTACTTACACTCATTTACTTAATATACCTATTTTGTAAGACTCCTTCTTAAATCCTTTAATTATCAACTTAAGGTAAAGTCGTTGTAAATGCTACATTATTACAAACCATACCAAATAATCGTACAACCTGAAGTTTAAAGTTAATTCATTTTTTTTTAAATATCACGCCAATACATGTACACAGAAAAAAACATTTTATAAGTCTACAGTTGATAATGATATTAAGTAAAAACCACTTAGAGTTTGTTCCTAATATAATAATTGTTTATTTACATGCATTTTAGACTTTACTACATGTATATACATGTATGTGTGACTGTATCATGATTCGTGTATTTCTATACTTAATGTATTTACTTTCTGTACTACGGTTAACACAATCATTGATATATGTTTATGAAACAAGCACATGTTTCTGTAATAAGATATAATAAGCATTAATTATAATTTTACTGAAGTTATACGTTATATTACAAAATCAGTTTAAAATCCAGCACTAGTCATGTAGTGCGGGTGATTTCAATCCCATTTTTTTAATTTGACGATTCATTCGTATACATTTGATATAGAAAGAATACCAAACCCTTTTAGCACAGAACAGCTCCTGTCTATGTCAATTAATACGTCCTAAACCTATAACATGTAAAGTTATGAATTTAAAATACTTATTTTATTCATATGTACGGGTCAAGTTCCAATAAAATTTGTCAAAATCCATTGACGTAATGGTTTGCAAAATAATTTGTTATTGACAATTTTATATTTGTTTATATATCAGTCACACATGTACGTCTTACTTCCCGGCTTGTTAATGTTTAATGCTTTTGTATTTTATAAGTATTTTTAACGTACTGTTCATCGTATGACCAAGCAGTGCACATGTGTAACTGTAAAATAATTGCCTTCAATTCATCGTATAGAAAGAGAGGAACTATTTCAGTTAATTTCATCTAAAGTTAAACATTTTCCTAGTTTGCAAGATAAACAAAAATTATTTTGGATTTTAAACTGCGAAGAGTTAGATATATTAAACTCTCTTGGTAAATTTTTACAAAGGCATTGCCTTAATTTGTATCCCCTAGTCAAATAACTTTTCAATCATATGATAAACTATTTCAGATTTGTATGTACATTTGTATTTTGACATTTATGTATGGATGTTTAGCATAAATATACAGAAGACATTGTACTGAGTATATAGAAACATACATATGTATATATATTATATACTAGTATACTAATTAAATGTTCATGTCTGTCCTAGCTCTTTCAATCATCCAACTCTTTCCCTCTTGTATATGTAATGCTTATTGAATGTCTTGTTTGTATATTGGATGTTCTGTGTACAATCCTCATGTTGCCCCTTGAGGGCCCTTAATTGGTTAATAAAGAAATTGAAAATTGAAATTGAATATAGTTGTAAATTGACCGTACGGGTGAACCCTGTTAACCAGCCCACAGTCAAGACCCCCGTTAATTGATCGGCATCTAATTATACTTGTGATTTCTGTGTAATTCATGCGGAACCTGCTCTGTGTTGAACATAATATTTTCACACCTCTAAATTTTGAATAAGACAATGACCGTGCTTAGGATTGCGGTGAAAATTGGACAAGTCAAGATTACCTTGTCAGTAAACTATATATGGCTCTATCATATTAAGTTTGGCAAAATCATCAGAACATGTAAATAAATAATAGTTAAAGACAAAATCTGAAACATATGGCTCATTAGAATTATTTTAGCATGTTTAATTACATAAAACATTTGTAAACAAACGGTCGGCCATTTTTTTTGTTAATCACGTGTTACAACTGTAACAAAACCACCCCAATAATTTGTCGTATTTAACCAGGAAATATTGACTCTAACAGTTCCTATTTAAAATAAATATATGTAAAAAGTATTCTACTCAGTAAAAAGTGATAATATTGATTAAACATTATTTATTTTAAACTATCCCATGATGCACTTCTCCAAGATTTAGCGGGTTCTGATTGGTCAGTATTGGCGCACTTTATAATCCTGAGCGAAGGTTGAAATGGACAAGAAGGTGCTGTTGTAAAATGAAGAATTGAGAAACATGAATAGCCTCTACAACAAGAAGATAATACGGGAACGAAGAACTTATATCAAGGTACTTAAATCACAATATAGATACTCCCAATAACATTTTCAAGGCTCTTAATTGTCTCTCATTTGTAAACGAGATCTCGCGCAATCAAATCAAAATGGCGTCATTTTTTTCAAACTTGGTTTGGCATTTTAATTTTTATTACCGTATCTCTTTAAAATATACGTTTTGACCAAGTTAAACATTAACCAAGTTTATATGCATGATACTCAAGATAAAGTTTCTTAGAATATCCAGGGTATACGTATATATAAACGTCCCTGGAATATATGGATGCTTGGTTGGTAAACAAGACGAACAATGAATCTTTTTCACACATTACACAATTTACAAACTCTAAATGTAACGTACGCAAGTAAATAAAATTATTATTTATTAAATCCGGAAAATGAAATCTTTCACGTTTGTCTTTTTTTCAGCATTGACAGCATACAAAGTCAATGTTTCCGGTGATTAGTTGCATCTTCTCTTCGGTGAATGTTTTGACCAGCTGGACGATGTGAACGCAAGGTATTGCTTTGAAATTGATTATTTTCACCATTAACTTATACATGTGTTGAATGTTTATAACTTTACTGTAGTAATTTGGGGGAAATCCAGGTCTAAGTTTTGGAAAAGGAGGTTGATGGGGGGGGGGGGGGGTGGTGGTGAAACACACTTATTGATGATTAGTTTTTCCATTGTTCAACAAACATTTATTGAATCAAAATGAAAATAACATAGTTTCAAACATAAAATGAAACATTTTCGACCAAATACTAGCTTCTTCTATATTCAGAATAAATTTTATGCTTTTAGACTGAATGTTTATTGTTTAAAAATGTAAATGAAACTTTATCATTCTTGTTTAAGATAAAAAGAACAGACATAAAGTACAGTCCAGTGAAAGGAACAAGTTCATCGCAAGAAGAAGAATTTTAATGCTACCACTGTCCAGAACTACCAAGTCTGCTGTAACCATGTCAATGTGATCTTATGCTAGTGCTTCACAAGCCTGGAGAATGCTCGAAAATCCCCCCAAAAGGCCTATTTCCATAAACTACGACTCAGGTTACATCAACAACAGCCAAGGACACTCCTCATTGATTTTAATGGACACATCTCTACAACCTGACTAAACCTCAGTCTGCAGAACAAGACTTTGTAGCTGTAAAGTATTCCCATTTCAAAAAACTTATAAACTATAAAAGAACTTTTTTATATGATCAAATACCAGTAAATTACAATGTCTGTCTGTAAGCTAAAATCTTAGAAAATCACATGGTTTTGACTTATCAAATGATTGATTAGACCTTGATATTAACTTTCATTTTCTTAAATAATTTGTTATATTTGCAAATATTGCATAAAATATTAGACTCCAGGTAACATTTATCCTTCCACCTCCAGGTTGATAAGGCCATTGCAAGTTTTTTCTTTGTTTAGCGTCCACCCAAAACTTAAAAACCTATCTTTCTATCAGGAAAAAAAAACACAAACCTTAGAAAAAACACACAACTTTTAAGGTTCAACAAAATAAAATTTATAATATATTTTTTAGCATTTTCTTCATTTTGTAACAAAAATACAAAAATAATAAATAACCACTATGGTTTCCATTTTGAATGTTGTTATAATGAATATTTGATTTCCGATTCGATTTAAAAATGCAATCCCAAGCCCGACATATGAAAAAGTGATTTAATTTTATAAAAAATTATTGTGTTTTTTTTTTATTTTTACATCTCAAAACCAATCCGTCCGCGGACGCTAAACATAGAAAAATGTATTGTTAATGATGTTGTTGATACCTATTAGTTGATTCATATATTTTTTCACAATCCAAACACAAGCCCGAATGTTATTTTTTTTTTTTTTGCCAGTATGATGTGTAACTTTTTAAATAGAGAACTGAAAAGACATATCTATTAATTGTAGAGAGTGAATTGTTTGTCAACAAAAGCGTGTGTATGTGTATTACGTAATCACTGACCGCGGCAGCTACCGAGGAGCTGCCGGGTACTAGCAGCTCCGGCGGAGCTGCCCCCGTTATGTATATATATGGTTGAAAGCGTGAGAGAGGGAGAGTAGTTCGAGAGCCAGAGTTAGAAAGTGACCTATGTTTGTGTAAATTGTTAATATGTAAAAACGGAATAAATTTGTTAATAGATAATTAGACTTTTATTTACGCTACCAAAGAAGGAAATTAACAGTGAATTAAAATGGATTAATTTATAGAGAATATTGGAGAAATAAGACCGCACGCTCGGTCGCGCTACAACTGGTGGCAGCGGTGGGATACTTTCTAAATTCTTGTAACACGGATATTTATTTCGAACTGGATTATTTGTTTGTGAAACTGTGACAATAATTATGGATTACGGGGAGAACTTGTTCATAGAGTGACTCAAATTAATTTGACTGGATTTATAGATGAAATTTGTTTGTTCTCTTTCATGTGGTTTTAAACTGTGAATTCTTATTTACTTGGCATTGTGATGGATTCCTGTGAAAATTCTAGCAGATTTGTGAAACTGTATGACATAGATAGCAATGGAAATTATCGGTTCATTCGAATGATTGACTTGGAATTACGCAAAGAATGTCCTAACTGTTACGTGATGTTTTTGAAAAGTGAAAATTCGTGTTCAATTCGCAATGAAAATCAAAATGAATCAAGCAGATTCTACAAGTGTCCGTCATGTGGATGTAGAATAAAAAACTTATGAGTGTTAATTCAAAACAATGTTTTCCCAAGATAGTGCCTATTCGTCACGGAAAATGGATTTTACGGACATTGATAATGAACCAGCGACGCCGGAAACTCCTCGATTTCAGCGGAATGTTAAAAGATCACTACTAAATTCATTCATAGAAAGTGAAGATGCCACCCCAATAGCAGAAAGAAATACAATTGAAAATACGGAGCCTATGATTGCAAGTACTCCTATTGACGACGATAGTTATAGAGGGGAGATGAATGAAACACACGGTCCTCGGGAAGTGTTTTCTTGGAACGGATTTATTACCTTCTGGATTCTAGTGATATTATTCGGATGTGCAGTTGCTTATGCCATTTACACCTACTTCCCGCGATATATGGTACTTTGTTTGACCAAGGAATTCATGATTTCTGGAATACTAGGATTAGTATGCCTTATTTTGTTAAGCGTTGTTCTAAAGTTGTGGAATCGTGAACATATAGTCTGTGTACCACCCTCTCCAATTATACATAACACAGATCAATCAACATCAAAACGTAATGTTAGATTTACTCCAAGTTTAACGACGCCAACATTTACCCCAAGAGCCAGGAATCAAGCAAGCAGTTTTTCAAGTACGGCATCCGGATATCAAATACCAGTGAAGAGAACGTTCAAAGGAGATGGAGAGGATATTTGGACGGAGTACATACGGTATTTTGAGAACATTGTATCGATAAATGACTGGGACGAGAATAGGACGAGGAGAGTATTTTTCACTGTACTGCGAGGACAGGCAGAAACATACGCCTATGGATTGACCGAGGAAATTAGAAACAGTTGGACAGAATTAAAGCGAGCTATGGAAAATCGGTTTGGCCATAGAGTGATGAAAGAAAGTTATATAGCGGAGGTCAAAATGCGAAGGAAACGTACCAATGAAACCTTTAGAGATTTTGGTCAAGCGATAGAAGATTTGTACCGGAAGGCATACCCAGATAATAGAGAGTACATTAAAGAGAGCAGCCTAAAGACATTCTTGGATAATTGTAGTGAAGACAGTGAATTTCGTTATGCTGTTAAAAGAATTCGTCCAAAGACACTACAAGACGCCATTACAGCCGCTATGCAGGAGGAGTGTATTAGACTTGGAGAAAACTCTCGAGAACATTATGTTAGAACAAACAGACGCACAGTGTACGCCGTTTCTGAAGACTTCCGAAATGCGAATGCCAACAAATCAACACAGCAGATGAAACCAAGATTTGAGGGAAATAGAAGACAGCCAAAGAGATGTTTCCAGTGTAATTCTACTGATCATTTATCATATCAATGCCCAGTTAACAAAAGAAGTGGAGGAAAGCAGAACAGTTTCAACTTTAGGAAAAATGTGGATCAGCAGTTAAACAGTTCAGGACCGAGGCAGTAGGCCGTGCGCCGGTCGAGAAACCTGAAAGGCCTAGTACACCAGCAAAGCGTGATCTTCCCTTGGATATGGCAGCAGTAGTTAGTAAAAGGGCGCAAGAGAAACACAGCAGTGTTATTCGGACAGACGATTCTGGAGAATTGCAGCTCAACGAAACTGACCAGGTTTTAAGGACAAGTGTATCTATGAATCCCAGTTGTACTGAAAATGTTAGTCCATGTACTGAGAGTTTAGAAGTGCGAATTCCTGGAAAAAGTGGTTTTCAAATAGAAGGACTAATACAGGGAACGAAGGTGATTTGGAAAGTAGATACAGGTGCAAGAAGATCTTTTATAACTGAGGAAACCTATTACAACATCATCCCTGAAAATAGGCCCGTACTAGAACGAGTAAGGACAAAATTTTTAAGTGCTGATGGACAAGAAATAAATACTATTGGAACTGCTAAAATGACTTTAACACTGGGAAATGTGGATATAGAACAGCGAATATTTGTGGGAGGAGTGAAAAATAATTTGTTAGGTGAAGACTTTTATGTGAAATATAAGTGTGTATGGGAACATGATACCAATGAACTTTTAATGAAATGTAAACTTACGGAAGGGAAACGAACTAATTACGTATTTTGTACAGAGACCGTACAAGTTCCTGGAGATCACGAAGCTATTATACCATCCAAGCTGACATGTACAGAGGAAATCAACGGACTACCACTACCTATGCAAAGTTTTGTTGTATCACATCAAGTGACTGTCGCAAAAACATTACTGAATGCAAAAACTGGCGTTGTGTTTATTCGTGTTTTCAATCCTGGAGCGAAACCTAGATTGATCAAGAGGGATACATTGATAGCATCATTCATACCAGTGGAGTATGTTAGTGAAGCAATTGATAATTGTTGTGACAAAGTTAGCACTGTAAATGAGGAAAACAGTGAAATGCCGCAACATTTAAAGACTGTCTACGACGATGGATGTTATCACTTGACTGCTGAGGAGTCAAGGAAGTTCAAGGAATTCCTTATACGGAGAGAACGTGTATTTGCTAACCCAGAAAGAAAAATGGAACGGGTTAGAATTGGAGAGCATCGTATAAAACTTATGGACGAGGAACCATTTAAAGAAGCGCCGAGAAGAGTGCCAATCTTTAAGAGAGAAATTTTAGATGCTGAGATACTAAAATTGGAGAAACAGGGTCTGGTCGAGAAATCAAACAGTCCATGGTCCTCACAACTAGTACTGGTGAAGAAGAAAGATGGAAGCTGGCGTGTATGTGTAGATTACCGCCGTCTAAATGCAATAACAGTTAAGGATGCTTACCCCATTCCCAGAATAGAGGATGATTTAGATGCCCTCGCTGGATCTAAGTGGTTTTCAACGCTAGATTTAAATATGGCGTACCATCAAGTGCCAATGGCAGAACAAGACAAAAAGAAAACAGCTTTTGCAACACCTAGAGGAGGTTTGTTTCAGTATACCGTAATGCCATTTGGTTTATGTAATGCCCCTGCGACATTTCAACGGATTATAGAGAAAACCTTGAGTGGATTACAATGGAAAATAGCTGTGCTATACCTAGATGACATAGTGGTGTTCGGAAAGAATTTTGAAGAACATATCTCCAACCTTGAGAAAGTATTTGATCGACTAGATGAAATGAATTTGAAAGTAAAAGCAAAGAAGTGCTCATTCTTTAAACCGGAAGTTCAATTCCTGGGACATGTAGTAACAGCAAATGGAATAAAAACTGATCCTGTTAAAACAGAGGCGATTAGAAATGCAGCAAGACCAACAAATGTCAGTGAATTACGAAGTTTCTTGGGACTGATGTCATATTATCGGAAATTTATAAAGGATTTTGCAAAGATAGCAAAGTGCCTACATGGGTTAACAAGCAAAGAATCTAAATGGAACTGGTCTGATGAATGTGACCATGCTTTTCATACACTGAAAGAGAAACTTGTAAGTGCTCCAATCCTTGGATACCCTGATCCAAAAGCTGGACAATTTATCCTGGATACTGACGCTAGTAATAACGCCATTGGATGTGTTTTATCTCAAGTTCAGGAAAACTGTGAGAGAGTAATAGCTTATGGTAGTCGAGCGTTGACCACAGCAGAAAGAAACTATTGTGTTACACGTAAAGAAATGCTGGCAGTAGTTTATTTCATGAAATACTTTAAGCATTACCTACTGGGAAAAGAATTCATATTACGCACAGACCATGGATCTCTCACTTGGCTACACAGATTCAAAGAGCCCGACGGACAAATGTGCCGATGGTTGCAGCAGATAGGACCATTTAATTTTAAAATTGTCCATCGCCCAGGAAAAAGACATTCTAATGCAGATGGTTTATCTAGGATCTTAGTAAACTCAAATGAGACAGTGTGTAGACAGTGTAAAAGAAAACCTGACGATGTATACGATGGAGCCCTGGAAAGTCACGTTAACGAGTTGCGCAAACACAAAAGCGAGACAGATTTGTGTATTGATCAAGCTATATGTGATATACATTATTTGTTCAACACCACTGAAAGCAAGAGTCACAACAAACAATCAACGGGGAAAGGACGAAAGGAGAATAGACCCAGACGAGCAAAACCGCAACCTGAGCCTGATGTTGATTTAACCTACTCTGGAATTAGAAAAATACAAATAGACGATGAAGTTGTAGGATTTATCCTTAACTGGATTGAAAAACATGGAGACGGAAATAAGCCAAAATTTGAAGAATTATTTCATATGCACCCCGAGTGTCGATTCTGGTATGGAAGATGGGAACTGTTAACCGTACATGAAGGTGTGCTATGCATTAAATGGATACATGGAAATTCCGTGCGATTACGGATATGTACACCAAAAACTTTAAGAAATGCTGTATTGTGGCATTTTCATGATTCGCCTATATCTGGACATCAAGGAGTTTTAAAGACAAAGAAAAGAGCCGATCAAAGTTCATACTATTGGCCCAACTTTCACCGAGATATCAGCGACTATGTAAAATCATGTGATATATGTGAGGGAAAAAAAATCCTTCCAAAAAGAAGAGACATTTTATGAAAAGTTATGTGTCGGGAGGACGATTTGAGAAAATAGCAGCTGATTTAGCAGGACCATTCCCTAAAACTGGAAACGGAAATATGTATATTCTTGTAGTAGCGGATTATTTTTCTAGGTACACGGAGATTTATCCATTACCTAACATGGAGGCTGAAACAATAGCTGATGCAGTATTTCGCGGGTGGATCAAACGTTATGGATGCCCGTATGAAATTCACACCGATCAGGGAAGTCAATTCGAAAGCCAACTATTTTCTCAACTTTGTGAAATATTATGCATTTCAAAAACTCGAACAACTGCTTTTCATCCGAGATCAGACGGGATGGTGGAAAGACTTAATCGAACCATTAAAGAAATGATTTCGAAATATGTCAATTTACCGCAAACAAACTAGGGATAAACTGAAAGAAAATCAAAAAAACGGTGTACGTGCCCCTATACGAGGACATTTCTTCAGAAATGATGGAGCCGTGTATCACGCACTCGATAACGCTATCTCTAACGCGAACCACAACAGTGATGCCCAACGGGAATACGGAAGTAGAGCGTCGAACCAATGTGTGTTTTAGCGAGAACATTATACCCGGTGATGTAGACATGGAAGCCCTTATTCGTGATATACTGTCCGAAATTCCGCTACACTTTCAAGCACAGAGACACCGCCAGTGCCACGGAACTTATTCCGTGTAATTATGAATTGTTAAAAACTGTAAAGTTATAGTTGTTGAAGTTATCTTGATTTTGTTTGTATTGTTTCATGTGCATATTTCAATTTGTATATATTTTGTGTGTGTGAGTATGATTTTAAATTTCGATGTTTAACTTTTATTTTGAACGGGGCCAAAATCTTAGTCGGGGGGAATTGTAGAGAGTGAATTGTTTGTCAACAAAAGCGTGTGTATGTGTATTACGTAATCACTGACCGCGGCAGCTACCGAGGAGCTGCCGGGTACTAGCAGCTCCGGCGGAGCTGCCCCCGTTATGTATATATATGGTTGAAAGCGTGAGAGAGGGAGAGTAGTTCGAGAGCCAGAGTTAGAAAGTGACCTATGTTTGTGTAAATTGTTAATATGTAAAAACGGAATAAATTTGTTAATAGATAATTAGACTTTTATTTACGCTACCAAAGAAGGAAATTAACAGTGAATTAAAATGGATTAATTTATAGAGAATATTGGAGAAATAAGACCGCACGCTCGGTCGCGCTACATTATACTAACCAACCATTCAACAGGTTGTCTGAAAAATCATAATATAAATCCATTCCTAAATCAGATATATATATATATCTAAGTGTTAAGTACATTTTGTTTTCTTTCATTTTCTTTGATTAAACATTTATTGATAGCTTATTTCTTATATGCAGCAATATATGAAAAAATTATGAAACCAATCTTAAATACATGTAAAAACACTGCATTAGGAGATGAATGCATGTGTCAAAGAATGATCAAATACACCAAACACTATTTAATTATGTCGGATATGAAAATATATAAAGACAACATATACCCCATGTATTAAAATTTTTATATAACAAAAGTACATGTAC
Organism: Magallana ariakensis; assembly: GCA_020458035.1. Classification (NCBI taxonomy): domain Eukaryota; kingdom Metazoa; phylum Mollusca; class Bivalvia; order Ostreida; family Ostreidae; genus Magallana; species Magallana ariakensis. The sequence continues at coordinate 43,536,847 of CM035812.1, read as the reverse complement.
TTGCATGGAAAGTTGTTTCCATGTGGATTTTTTTTTTATCTGTGTTATGTAACTAATATTGGAATTAGCTTTTATAACATAAGTAAAATACTGGTATTGATGAGAATTGTAAAGTGAATGATCTGTGTGACAGTTTGTATTTTATTCATTCATGCTACAAAAAGCAAGTACATGTACATGTAGTAACACTTGACATATATAAACAATGTATATATTACTTGGATTTAAAAATATCAATGTAGGTAAAAAAGAAAAATGTAGGAAGGTAAACAGTGTGTAAAGAACAATATTCATCAGGAATGAAGTGTGTTGCATAATTATTTTAAATGTGTACATCATATTTTTGCACATGATTTGACAGACTGCTCCATTGTTTAGCTTTTCATCGGCCCACAAGCTTTTCATATCTCCCTCTGGGTCATCTCTTAAATACTGATAGGATTAGGACATTCAAATCTGATCAGTTGATACATCAGGGGGGGGAACTGAGAAGTTCACTTTGGACTTTATGGATTATCTAATAAATGCTGTCAAATCCTGTTCTAATGTAAGACATTAGATTATATAACTAACAAAGAAAAGGTTTATCCCAACTCGAAAGTAGGTCACTTTGACCTCATTTTGGAATTTATGGACATACATATTCAAATCAAATCTGGGTCATACCTCTATATTCAATTACTACGTCCTTGTAGTTTATGTTTTTTACAAAAGATGGACACTTTAGCCTTTTCAAAAATATTTTATGGTGTACATATTTATTGTAGTTCAAAACAAATTAATACAAATGTATCATGTTCATGTAACAGTGAATTTTTTTTTTTTGTTTATTTATGTACATGCAGTTATTTTGTAAATTGCATTCATATTTTTAAAAAAGTAAGATCTTTTAGCATTTTTAAAGGGAAGTTTGATATGCATTTGATCCAGAAGAAAACATATACAAATGTAAAAATTTTTATTGGAAGTTTTTGTGTTGTGCAATTTTATCATTTTTAAAATGAAAGTCCCTGATAAGGGAATTGCCATATGGATGTTTCTCTATTATTGTATCTTGGCTGTATTTTATTTATTATAATTGGAAACAATTTCAGTTCTGTGAACAAAATAAATTTGGAACTGTTTGAAATTGTGTTGTTTTTACATATAGTAGAAACCTTGCTGAGTTTTTGTGAAAGCAAAAAAACAAAAATAATAATAAAGTTTCAGTAAGTTTCAGTTGCGGAAACCCTTTGTAAACAATATGTATCCTAATCGTATATGGAAGTTGAAACTGTGCAGAAACTTCATGTTTCAGCAAGTTTCCGTTGCGGAAACCCTTTGTAAACAATATGTATCCCAATCGTATATGGAGGGTGAAACTATGCAGAAACTTCAAGATTCAGTAAGTTTCCGTTGCGGAAACCATTTGGATTCGTGGACAGCCTAAGTTTCAGCACTGCGGAAACTTAATGAAACTTGAAGTTTCCGTGCTGAAACCTGTCGGAAACTTAAAGTAACCTTAAGTTTCCGCAAAGTTTCCAAAGGGTTTCCGCAGTGCTGAAACCAGATATTTCATCCAGTGTTATTGAAAATGATTTCGTACCTATGTTACAAATGACGAACTTTTTTAAAAAAATCCAAGAGAGTAATTTTAGGACTAAGTCAAAAAACACTTTGAAAAATATACTGTCGACTTAATTAAACAGTTCTTAATTGTGATTTATACATACATTTTTCTTATAGTGCGGGCTTCACGATGTACATGTAAACTTTTTTTTTTATATAGTGCGTTATCTCGGTCAAAGAACGATAATTCAATTTCTGCCGCGCACAACAGTTTTTACGTCGCGCTAGATGTATTTTTATTGCACTCAACAATAAAAGTTTGACTTCTTGGTATATCTATCATATTTATCCTGAAACATGCACAGGATGAATATCTGCCATTCAGTCAACTGAAATGTGACTGAAAGGTAACTGGAAGGTGGCTGAATGGCATAGCTGTGCCATTCAGTCACCTTTTCAGACCATTCAGTTAACATTCAGTTGACTGAATTGCAGAGATTCATCCTGTGATGTGCATTAATGCCTCGTTGGGGGGGGGGTGAATTATTAAGTTGTAGATTAAAAAAAATAAGATCATTTTTTGTTTTGGAAATTGAATGGGAAGAATGACCGGTAACGTAAAACAATGTCATATCACCATGCATGAATTTACTAAAATGTTTAGTTGCATACTTACCTTTCACTGAGCAAAACATCTTTTTAGAATAACCAAAAATTTTCTGAAGCTTTGAAAATTTGCATTTTGTTATTCAAAGTTTTCATTGGTACGTATACTTTTTGTACGAGTCTTTCTATATGACAGGGTGATAATTTTGGTCTGGGCGTGATCAAATCCAAGAAAGCCCGAAGATTTGACCATGCTCAGACCGAAATGATCACCTCATAATATTTAAAGAATGATTCCTTATTACTAATAATATATATAATTTTCATGCAGCAATTGTACGTTTAAATATTAAAATATTGACATACATGTATTTATCTTATTTTCACTTCTTTTAATTATGCAAACCCCGCTTGCGCCCCAACAATACGTCATTTGATTTTATTGGACAATACAATACAAAATCAATTCGTAGTGTTATCACAGATAAAAACACTGAACAATGTAAATATTAACTCTTAGACTTTGAAGAGAAATGCTCATAAACACTTATATTTGAAAAACGTTAAACTGCAATGATAGATAATAATTGTAAAACCAAGATTGTTAAATACATGTATGTAATAGATGCAATATCAGTAACATGTTTTACATATTTTTGTAATTTATTCATCATTTTTTCATAGTTGTTATTCGGGATTTTTACAGTTGAAAGACTGTAATTCACAATTTGTAAATTTTCTTAAGTCAGCGTCAAAAAGTACCCCCAAAACTATGTGCATACTTTGTACGTATCAATATTCAAAATTAATCGAAGTTTTATCCTACCCATTAATAGGCTGACTATTTCCCAATAATTTCTTAGCAATTTCTGATATACAAAGATGGGCTAGATCAGATCTGATATTCCTTGCTGTTTTATTATCATGTATTATGGTCGCATATTAGTAGACAGGACATTGATAGAGATGTATATTGCAATTGCGTAATTATTGGGTTGGCTTTCTTCTACATAGAAAACGTTTCTTCATAGTACTTGAATCCGGTATCGCCTATTTCATACACGATGTGAGGCAAACGTTATACGCTATGTTGGATATGATTGGTTGTAAAAGCAACATTTTCTGTACAAAACAACTCTTATGTTTTTGGCATTTCTGAAATTGTGTGTTTATTTATTTATTTATTTATTTACTGATTTATTTATTAATTTATTTATCTATTTATTTAATTATTTATTCATTTATTTATTTTACTTATTTATTCATTTATTTAATTTATTTATTTACTCACACTTCATCATCTTGTAGGATTTTTTTTTACTACAATCAGTGTATTCTGGGGATTTAATGTTTTGTGAATCACCTAGCTAGCTCGGATGTTGGTTTTCAATATCATTAATACATGTAAATGTGTATATTATTATTCTTTTTGCACAAAGTACAACTGTATTATTCATCAGTTACTGGTATTATTCGGTATAGATCTGATTCAACGGTAATGGTTTGCGTGGTGTTGCATTACCAATGGATATCATCCTATACATGTATATTGTTAGACAACATAACTTTCGATATGTAACAAGTTCGTGCATACTAAACGTGTCAACAATTTTTTTTAAAAATCACGAAAATGGCGCGTCAAGGAAATATTTTTTTAAAAGGTATTCGTGAAGAAGGTTTTCTTATCTCAGCGTGTTGGAAGACACCCTTATCAACTTTGTTTTTACTTCCTATCTGCGTTTATCCTTTTGTATATTCAAGTCACACTCAAAATCCTCGTTGTAAATTTATGGTCAATTCACTAAAGGCAAAGGTGTTTTCTTATTCAGAACCCCACCTCAAATAGCAAAGACGAAGATAAAAATAAAATTTTTGGCTTTTATCGACAAATTTTAGTCATGGATTTTATCATCGGTTTGTTATCCATTAATGATTAATTATATTGGCAGTGAAGTCAGCATGGTATGTTTAAGGCCAAGTTAACATCCCAAACAATTAGCCACAACCGAGTCCTTATCCAGAACAATGCAAGATGTTTACCCTAAGGTACCTCACCTTTGTCGATGCATTGAAATAGCAGCTGATAAGGCATTAGTATACCTGTGCTGAACAGTATACATTTTCTACAGGGATTTTGAGAGGTAAATGTGTTTAATACCGTCATCAGCCGATTTATTACCATAATAAAGTGGCAATTGCTAGATTTTTTTTTTTACCTATTGTAATTCACTTCTTGAAGTTCCATTGTTGGTCGACATTGTTTTCTGGGCGAACCCTGTTGCACGTCGAAAGTGATATGTAGAATTGACTGGTCCGTTTCCGTTTTTGGACATTCCCATACATTCCTTTTATTGGGATAAGTCATCGTTTCACGATGGGGTAAGTACTGAATTTTCAATAAAAATCATATTTTTATATTGATAGTTTATTTGACCTTGTTCTTACATTATTATTCTTTTTCATTGAATTCGTAAAATAAGCACATGGTTGGTTTTTTTTATGTGTAACGTAATGATTAATTCAGTAATGTTTATACTTTGATAAACTTTTGAAATGAATTGACATTTTATTGATTTTTCTTTTCTTTTCAACGAAAGGCGTCCATTCACGCCTAAATCAATACGTGATTTCTAATATAATTTAACGTGATTTCTAATATAATATGAAATAACTTTTTCTCTATTTATCATATCAAAGAAAAGTGTTTTGACTTATTTCATGAATAAATGTAAATCAGTAAAAATAAGTAAATGGATGGACAACGCCTTAAATATTTTGTTATATAACTTCCTTCTACAGATTACAGATCGGTTTCTTGAGTACCCCTTTTATCTAAAGTTTGATACCGATGTGCATTTTTATTGACCGAACCAAAAAAATCAATATAGCCGTGATAAATATTGCTAGACACTGAGTTATTTTGATAACCTACTGTGCGTGACAATATCGATAGTAAATTTGAGACAAAACATTTAAGGTGATACATGTTACGACATACTAGTATCAGTTCTAGAAGTATTAAGTATTTTCGGGGAAATCCGCCCCATATACAACTGACGATATCCCACTTAGTTAGATTTCGGCGCTTTTACTTTGAATGAAAATGGGCTTGAGGTTTTTTTTTTCCAATTCGTTTTGTCTTTCTAAACTTTCTTATCCTAATAGCAAGGTCAGATGTGTTTAATGCAGAGAATTGCAATGTTTGAAGCACAAAGAATTTAAAACTTTCAATACCGTCAGACTAGTTTGACACATTATAACTATTAAACACGCGGAAGGGGAAACAAAATTCCCATGCAAAAATTAAACAAACCCAAAATGGCGCTTAATGGGTTATCAATGCACATTTGACATTAAGTTCTTCGATGACAACTATGGGAAATTTTAACACAAAATTTGAAGAAACCCCAAATGGCGCTTAAGATGGTATCAATATAGCTTTAGCCATAAGTTCTTCGATGACAACTTCGTGAGTAATGTCACCCCCTTTTTTAATGCCCGGGTGACCTATGTTTTCACATACACAGTGATTTGACCAGAGAAATTTTCGTTATCAGCGCTGTTCCCCGGAAACGAAACACTGAACAACTGTCTAGGAGCAATAGATTTAAACATTGACAGAATATGATTAAACTGGGGAATATATAGAATGGATTTCTTTAAAGCTTACAGGATAAACATGCCAATTTACAAGTCCGAAAGTATGATGATCATAATATATAAGAAATGAGTTTTGTCAATTGCACTTAGAGCTTCCCCCTAAAAGATTACACAAATTTTAGACTTACATATGAACATATTTAGAGATGGACCTGTTGCAATACATTATTTAAAATTGAGTTCACTGGTAACTAAGATTCAAGGTAGCATACAGGCACGTTGCATTTTGTCTTTAAAGTGAAGAAACCAGAACAAACTGGGAGTGACCAATTGACTTATACGTGAATATATTTATACAGAGTTATTTTCGCTCCGTGTTATTTTCACCATTTTTTACTTGCAAACTCTTTCGCCCCGTCTTGAATTCGCCCGCCCAAAGTTGTGAAAAAAGAATAAAGTTTTCAAACATAGAAATTCGCCCAGTTTTAAATTCGCCCGCTGTCAACGAGGGCGAAAGGGGCGAAAATAAAACGGGGGTGAATATTTCCCTGTATACAGTAGTAAAAAGCTACATATACTAGCGGAAAAAAGAAACTGTGCATTATTTAATATATGAAAAAACATTTAAAAATTACAATGAACAAATTTTATTTTTTGTAATACTGTTAACACATGTATTCGTAACAACATCTCATAACACATTAATGTCAACGTCGAATAACGTCAATTTCAGCACACTCGAAAGTCACTGATATTTGAAATTGAATTAACAAAATTAATAACGCGTGTGACCACCATTTGCGTTCACTCATGCTTGACAGCGACGCCTCATTGATGCCACTAAAGTGTTCAGAAATGCTTGAGGGATGTTGTTCCAGATGTTGGTTAAAGCCTGGCCTAAATCAGCCAATGTCACAGGCTGATTTGGTAAACGGCGTAAACGTCTTTCCATTTCATCCAAGACGTGTTCGATCGGCGACAAATCGGGGGAAACAGCTGGCCAAGGCAAGACATCGACATTCTGTTGAACAAACAAGTCCCTGACTACACGTGCAACGTGTGGCCTTGCGTTGTCTTTCTGCAGAGTGATGTGATTTTGATGTCTCTGTATGAAGGGTATCACATGACGCTGAATAATTTCATCTCGATAGCGTACGCCGGTGAGATTTCCATTGACAATTTGTAGAGGGGTCCTTCCACGTGCTGATATTCCATCCCACACCATAACGGTACCTCCAACAAATTGTCGACGTTGCACAACACAAGCGTCCTGGTAACGCTCCCCAACGCGACGATACACACTACAACGGCCGTCACTGCTATCCAAATGAAATCTGGATTCATCAGTGAACAGAATATTGGCCCAGTCCTGTATTCTGAATCGCAGATGTCGTGTACACCACGCTAGTCTGGCGATACGATGACGTTGAAGCAGTACTGGGCGCACCGCTGGACGTCTTGGTCTGATGTTTTGCTCGCGCAGACGATTACGCACAGTTCTTGGACTAATTGGTCGAATCCCTGGAATGCTACGGGCAGTCAAACTTGCTGTCTGGAAACGATTTCTCAGATGCACAAGTCTAATGTGGTTGTCCTGTTGACGTGACGTCACACGAGGTCGCACAGAGCGCGGTCGATCCTGGGTGTTGCCAGATTGTTGAAAACGTCTCCATAATGACTGGATGGTGTTCCGATGAACTCCAAAGTGTCTTGCTACAGTATTTTGTGCCATTCCAGCTTGCAGCATCCCAACAGCACGATTACGTTGGTTTTCGTTAAGTGGTGGCATGACATAGGGGTAAATTTTGTTGAAACTAAAGTGATTTCCTTAACAAAAAAAGTTTAAACAAATCCTTTACAGTTCTTATTCCAAACAGTATTGGCCCGTAAAACTCGTGCGTACAAATTCTTCAATAAACAACAGGTGCTCACTAACCATGAAAAAGTCCGTGCACCCGGACGGTTACCATCCGATATTGTCAAAAACAATACCATTATCGATTGTTTTAATTTTATAAATACAAACAATAGATATAGAAAAATTATACTAAATTTTATAATGCACAGTTTCTTTTTTCCGCTAGTATATATAATAAAAATGTAGGCATATTTTTACAACTTTTAACAAAAAGTATTGCTAAAAATGTCTTAAATCAGAAATTACTGCATTTTAAAATTATCTTCAATTTTTCAGTTTTTTAGCTCACCTGAGCTGAAAGCTCAAGTGAGCTATTCTGATCACATTTTGTCTGTCGTCCGTCTGTCCGTCTGTCTGTAAACTTTTCACATTTTTAACGCTCTTAGCCTAAGGGGATTCAAAGTTGTGAAAATTAAGGACCAAGCCCTCTTACAAGGGGACATAATTAGGAATTAATGAAAATTTTCGAGACATTTTAAAAAATCTTGTTCTCAAGAACCATTTGGCCAGGAAAGCTGCAACTTATGTGGAAGCATCCTCAGGTAGTGTAGATTCAAAGTTGTGAAAATCATGACCTCCGGGGGTAGGGTGGGACCATAATGGGAGGGGTCGACTTTTTACATAGGAATAAATAGAGAAGATCTTTAAAAATCTTCTTCTCAAGAACCATTTAGCCAGAAAAGCTGAAACTTATGTGAAAGCATCCTCAGGTAGTGTAGATTCAAAGTTGTGAAAATCATGACCCCCGGGAGTAGGGTGGGGCCACATTGGGGGGTCGACTTTTTACATAGGAATATATAGAGTAAATCTTTAAATCTTCTTCTAAAAAAACATTTGGTCAGAAAAGCTGAAACTTATGTGAAAGCATCCTCAGGTAGTGTAGATTCAAAGTTGCGAAAATCATTTCCCCCAGGGGTAGAGTGGAGCCACAATTGGGGATCGAATCTCTGCATAGGAATATATAGAGTAAATCTTTAAAAATCTTCTTCTCAGAAACTAATCAGCCAGGAAAGCTGAAACTTATGTGGAAGCATCCTCAGGTAATGTAGATTCAAAGTTGTGAAAATCATGACCCCCGGGGGTAGGGTGGGGCCACAATGTGGGTCGAATTTTTACATAGGTATATATAGAGTAAATCTTTAAAAATCTTCTTCTCAAGAACCATTTGGTCAGGGAAGCTGAAACTTATGTGGAAGCATCCTCAGGTAGTTTAGATTCAAAGTTATAAAAATCATGACCCCCTGGGGTAGGGTGGGGCCAAAATGGGGGGGTCGAATTTTTACATAGGAATATATAGAGTAAATCTTTAAAAATCTTCTTATCAAGAACCATTTGGCCAGGAAAGCTGAAACTTATGTGGAAGCATCCTCAGGTAGTTTAGATTCAAAGTTCTGAAAAACATGACCTCCGGGGGTAGGGTGGGACCATTATGGGGGGGGTCGACTTTTTACATAGGAATAAATAGAGAAAATCTTTAAAAATCTTCTTCTCAAGAACCATTTGGCCAGAAAAGCTGAAACTTTTGTGGAAGCATCCTGAGGTAGTGTAGATTCAAAGTTGTGAAAAACCATGACCCCCGGGGATAGAGTGGGGCTACAACGGAGGGTCGATTTTTAACATAGGAATATATATAGTAAATCTTTAAAAATCTTCTTATCAAGAACCATTTGGCCAGGAAAGCTGAAACTTATGTGGAAGCATCCTAAGGTAGTGTAGATTCAGAGTTGTGAAAATCATGACTCCAGAGGGTAGGGTGGGGCCACAATTGGGGGGGGGTCAACTTTTTACATAGGAATATATAGAGTAAATCTTTAAAAATCTTCTTCTCAAGAACCATTTGACCAGGAAAGCTGAAACTTATGTGGAAGCATTCTCAGGTAGTGTATATTTAAAGTTGTGAAAATCATTTCCCCCAGGGGTAGAGTGGAGCCACAATTGGGGATCGAATTTCTACATAGGAATATATAGAGTAAATCTTTAAAAATCGTCTTCTCAGAAACTAATAAGCTAGGAAAGCTGAAACTTGTTTGGAAGCATCCTCAGGTAGTGTAGATTCAAAGCTGTGAAAATCATGATACCTGGGGGTAGAGTGGGGCCACAATGGGGGTGGAATTTTTAAATAGGAATATTAAAAGTAAATCTTTAAAAATCTTCTTCTCATAAACTAATCAGCCAGGTGATTATTTATTATTGTTTAGATTTTGGCTTCTGGAAGATTCCTGGACAATTGGGTCTCACAAGGGGTTCAGAGTTTGATGTAGGTTTATATCCCATTTATAAACAATTGTTTACGATCTTTTTGAGAGCTGCAATGCTCAACATGTGGTTTTACTATAAAATCATCTTGTTAGAAAAGGGACTAACGATAATAAACATAAGAATATCCAGTGGAAAAAATTGATTTTTATTTATACAGGATCTACATGTATTATACTACATTGTCCAGATTGTTTTTATTATGACTCCATTAAGCTGATTTTATCATACCTATTGTTCCTCAGATGAGCGATGTGGCCCATGGGCCTCTTGTTCAATATCTTGGCCTTGTTACCATTGCAACGAGTGTCAAGTTTTATAAATAAAATTTATATTGCATGTACATTGATAAAGATATAACAAATCAATAATTTCCCATTTCAGCTCATAAAAAACACATAAGACCAATTTCAAAAAAAAATTTGCTATTTTTCCACCTTTAACCTCATTTACCATGGCTTCGGTTACCCCCAGCACCCAACTTTAAGTGTCTTTTTGCGTTTTACACCTTGATGTGTCCTTGTGCGAAATATAAAGAAAATTGGTTACTTGCGTGGCCAGACCCTTTATAAATCTTAAATTCTTACATAGAATTGATATTATTACTATTTCTACGCCAAGTTGTACACTTGTAAGATAGGAAGAACAAATTAGTTAATGTGACAATCACATATACGTTTAATACTTTGACGAGTTGACAACAAGACAAGATTCCTTTCTTAACTGCCAAATGTAATTAAAACTAGACTCTTGTTGCTATAGCAACAAAAAGGTCTTCCGTTCTCAAATAAATGTATTATTCTGTATGAAAAAGAAGTCTTTCAAATAGAAAATATAATGGATATAGTATTTGCTTTGAAGAAAACTTCCAGACCATACCTCAATGTCAAACAACGAAATGTAAAAAAAAAAAAAAAATATTTTTTGACTACTTCTTGTGACGACAGGAAGTCACGCCGATTTAAACAAAACATGTTTAACATATCTTAATGCAAAAGTTATCATCCAACAAAGTATGGCTGTTGAATTCTTTACCGTTTTGAGACCTCTTTGAGATAAGGTTTATTGTTTTGGGACAGGAAACAGACGAACGGAATTGCTCTATGAAACTTTAAAAGTTAGTATATCTTGAACATTTGCCTTTCGTACATTACTGTTTATCATGCTAAAACAGTGTAAGAAAAACACTTAAACTTATAAAAATTATCATTTGTTTGATCCCTTCCGGTGAGGATTTTAAGTGACTGCCAACAAAATGAAACACGTTAAACACGTCTTCTATCAAATGTCTATCATCTATGTAAGTTTTGTGTTTTGATCACTTACAGTTTCTGAGATCTGCCGGATACAAAATTTAGTTTTAAAAAATCTTCTTGAGATAACTAACCGGAAGTAGAATTTTTTGTTTATTTAACATCGCATACATGACTTAAGTAAGGAGTTATACTAATATAATCATTCTATGTAAAAATACTAAAATAGATTAAAAAAATAATTTTTGAAGTGCTTCCGGTGACGACCGGAAGTTACGCCGAACAAAACAAATAAGTGTAAACACATCGACACAGATAGGTCTATCATCCCACAAAGTTTGATTGTTCAAGTCATTACCGTTTTTGAGATCTCGAGGAATCAATGTATTTTGGCTCGGGACAGGAAACGAACAAACGGAAGTGCTAAATGAAAATGAAGATCAGTATTTGTTAAACATTAGAGAACAGGACTTTATTGCTTATCAATTAATCTAAAACTATCAAAGAAAAACAGTTATACTTATAAACAGCTCGATTTGTTTGAACTCTTCCGGTGTAGACCGGAAATGACGGTCGACAAAATGAAAATATTGATTTAAACTTATATATTTATTCTGTGGAAAATTAATTAAATTAGTAAAAAAAAAATTTTTTTGAAGTACTTCCGGTGACGACCGGAGGCTACGACGAACAAAACAAAATAGTTTAAACACATATACAACTATAGGTCTATCATCCCACAAAGTTTGGATGTTCAAGTGTTTGCCAATTCTGAGATCTCGAGGGAACAAGGTTTTTTGACGCGGGACAGGAAACGGACGACCGGGAATGAATTTAAAAAAAAAATGAAAAAAAACGCCTCGAGATATTATCATTCTTTATCATCTCTGAAAATTTCAGTAAAATCTATCAAGCCATCTCTGAGAAATTCTGCCCACAAAAAAGGGGGGGGGAAATAAGAAGAAAGAAACAAAGAAAGAAAAACACTACAGTCACTATAAGGTCTTCCGTTGGAAACGGAAGCCCTTAATAACAATTTCAATTGAATAATTTTATCTGCTTGCATGTTGTGGCAAAATGTATTTGGTACACAACTGAAAGACCTTTCATTAAAATAGGAAAGAGAGAGGTATTCTACGATATGATGTAGATTTTAAAATTTGATTTCGTATCATACAGTTTGTTTGCAGTTTCTATCAAGTACCTTTGCTACATGTTAATCATACGTTCGTCCGTCTAAAATGAAAATGATAACTAGGGATTTATACACTCAAACCACTAAATGTTATGTTACATTATATTCAATAAATTCAAAACTAATGAAACTACATAACTCAGATCACTCAGATAACTATTTATTGATTAATAAAGACGAGAACTGAAAAAGAGATGATTTAATAAAAAAAAATAATAAATAACTTTTTAAAGACAAATTTGTTGATACATGTAATAGTTGTGTAAGTTTACTTCTTTTTGATATGCAGATTCTATGATCATGATTTTTTTTTTTGGGGGGGGGGGGTCCGAATTGTACTAGCTTGGTAAACGAATTTGAGGATTGTAAAGGTTAAAAATGCGGATGATTCTCTTTGATTGTGTAGGGTTCTTTTCCCTTCATAATGAATTTGATTTTCTGTACTATTACAGTGTAAAAAAACCATGTTGTAACAATTACAGGTTGATTCCCAGTACAGGGATCGAGCTATTATCAGAGTTTGTTAAAATATGATAATGCTGACATCTCATAAAGGCGATACGTCAATAATTATCAAATCCATTCAAAATTTAGTGAAAAATTCAAACAATGGGGGTGGAGGCAGTGTGCCGGATAATTATACCAGTGCCAATGTGCCATTTTTGCACCTGTCTAAGCTGCATGTGTCGAAAAAAAATAATATACCATATGATAGACCATTTTAAAAATAACTTTTAAAAATCTATACTACTATATTAAAATAATAGACTCGAATTTTTGGGCTTTAATACCGAGAAGTAGGAAGAGTACTGTCTTTTGTTTTATATATTTTAAACATCATTGGTACTTGAAGATTACCAATGTGTTTTTATTTTTTCTCAATCAAGCTTCACTAATTAATAATCAACGAAAATTCCTTTTAAAAATCCGGAAATCATCTGGATTTTTTGGATTTTACAATCTTGCGCATGCGCATAACATTCACGCTAAATCACGGGAGGCTTTTTAGTTTATGTTTCCACACTATCACATTTGCATGGATAAACTCAGAAACGATAATACAAATACGTGTAAATTTTCATTGAAAGTTTGCTACATGTATATATATTCTGTTCATCAAAGAAAATACGGGAGATAACTCTAACTCAGTGCATTTGATTTGAGTTCCAAATGTCAACATGGTGTGTAAATTTGAAGCGAGACAAAAACGTTGGGGGAAAAGTGTTGAATTCTTAAATTTATTAATATGAATTAAATTTTTAAATGAAATGTATTTACAGCCGCAAAATGGTTTGTTATGAATAATTTGACTGTTATTTTCAATAAAGCTTCATTAATTTTCTCAAAATCGTATCGGAGCGATTCTGCAGTTTTTGCTACATTACGGGTATATGGGAGGCATTTTAACTGTGGTGAAGGCCTGTCCCGAGACACAGATTATTCTATTAGAATAAACTTAGATTATTCCGATATCATATGCAATGTCAACCCGTGCACGCACTGGTCAAAGTCTAGTAGTTTATAACCATTTTTGTTGTTAAGGCATCTCACCTGTCAGGTGAGATATATACCTTTAAAAAATAAATTCCGGTAGGAAAATATTTTTTTTATAGAAAAAAAATTCCTATTGGATATTTGAAATTTCCTACCGGAATAAAAGAACTTTCTATAGGAATTTAAATTCCGATATGATTCCATAGGATTTTAAAATCTGTTAGGAAATCTTAATTTCTTATAGGTAAACTACCTGTCTGAATCTAATGCCTAAAGGAAATACTTTTCTCTTATAGGAAATATGAATCCTATAAGATTTTTTTAAAAATCCTATAGGATCTTCATTATTTCCTGTAGGAAAATTATTCATCCAATGGGAATTATCATTTTCCTATGGGGTATTAATTTATAAAGGTAAATATCTCACCTGTCAGATGAGACACACTAAACATAAAAGTGGTTATGTACTCTCTAGAGACAGTGGTCTTCATTTGGTATCTATAGATTTTTTTAACAAAACTGCATCCTAAGCGGCACTGGCATAATTATCCGACACAGTGTTGGGGAATCATCTCAAAATACAGAAATTAAGGTTTTTAGAAAGTAGAAATAAATTTCACTAAAAAATTTATCAAAAGTGAGAACCTAGTAATAGAAATGATTTAAGATAATATTTTCTACAAAAATTGCAAACATATTTGTATAATAGATTTATTTTCCTTTTTAGACTGGAAAGGCTAATGATATACTTTATTCTCGTGAATTTTCCCGTTCAAGGCAAAGGTACAAACAACCAACTCTCTCTCTCTCTCTCTCTCTCTCTCTCTCTCTCTCTCTCTCTCTGTGTGTGTGTAAGATATATAAATGGAATACAAATTGTATGAAAGTTTAAATAAATTTATATTAGAATTATATTTTAAAAGCAGACAAGTGCAGCACTTTCTTTGGATCTTCAGCAGGACATTCCTTGAGAATTAACGACAGCGTGAATAACGGTAAATTGTATCAATAGCGTATGTTAAAGTTGACGAAAAATTTATCTATTTTTGAATTAACAAAATCATTTTTTATTGAAATCATAATTATATTAAAATATGTAGGAAAGCGCAACTTGTAAGAATTTTGGACCTTATTTTTTTCTTTAAGAACAAGGAGCGATAATACGCGATTTTAGCAACGACGTAGACAACGAAACTCTGATATTTGATAACACCGGTTGTGACGCAGTATTTACACTAAGCGGAAGTATTCTTTTATTAAAGAAAAATCTCCTTGACCCCAGTGTTTGTGTAAGTATTTTTATTACCTTCATTATGCGTTTTCTTTCTATTTATGTATCATTAATATAAAAATGTCATTAATGTTCAATATAAGGTTAAAAATTTATTTCCTCTACGCCTAAATATTGACTGAATTTATCTGATAACATAAGATATACATAAATACAGATTATTACACAGGGCAAAACCTTCAATGATACTTACATGTAAATGTTGCATAAGCGCTTACGACAATTAGTAATAGTTTCGAGGTGTATTGCTTTAAGGGGGATGGGCAGCAGCCATCTTGTAAAATTGAGAAACATTTCTTGAACTGGCTTGTTTCTGCAAAAGACTGTTGTCTAAAGATGAAAAAGCAATGAATATGAGGTTCTACATGTTGTTTTGTATGTAAAATATGCATTTAAGAACAGAACAATGTATTTTAATCACTTAAAACAGCTGTAGAATTGCTCAGCTGCAGACTTATTTCGAAGATTTAAAAATCTGAAAAAGGAACAGGGCTAGGTGTTAATTGTTATCCTCTCTACAACCATTAGTTAGGGAAAAGGTTGAATTTTGCACATTAAGGTAGAAACTTAGCCTCAAAGTATGATAGGCATAGGATTTATTTTTAGAACAAGAAAATTCCAGGCTATACTTAAAACTCCCGTGTCTATGGAGGCACATTGACGGTATATTTTCATCGATAAAAATAAATGTCAATTCAAAACAATCTGGGCTGAATGTGAGAGACTTCTCTATACCAGTTCCAATGGTTTTGTTTTAGTTTATAAGTATAAATTAAATTAAATTCTTTTTAGTAGTAGGGTAGGGGTCCAAAAATTAATTGCCTTTAATACAAATATATATTTTTCAATGAAAGTATAACTTCAATGTACCTCCAGAGACACAGATAAAAATATTTCGTGCAAATTGATGGTTTATGAGACTCATTTTAAGACTAGGGTACCCTCTTTTGAGACAAAGTTACAACTTAAATAAGCAAGCTTTGACCTTTTTCTCAACAAATGGTTGTAGAGTGGACACTAAAGACCTCCTTTCAGATTTTTTCAGATTTTTAAATTTTTAATCTAAGTCTGTAGCTGCGCAGTTATAAGTGATTATAAAATGTATTGTTCTGCTCCTGTATGCGTAATTTGCATACAAAACAACACGTTGAACGTCATATTTATTGCTATTGTATCTTTTGACAACAGTTTTAGTAAGTTTTGGACAGAAACAAGCCAGTTCAAGAATTGTTTACATTTTTCTTCTCAAATGTAAAATATGGCCGCACATCCCCCTTAAACTAAAATTTGTCGAATATTGTGGAAAGAAACCGTATTTAAGACATCGATATCTTGGAATATAGCATATTATAAGAAGAACTAACAGTTTTATTATAAGATCAGATTTTTTTCCGATAGCGTCACGATGAATTCATTAAGCTACGTCGAGCATAAACAATGCACGCCACCGTGATTGGTCAGCTTCAAAATGCAAAACTAAAACTCTCTCTCTTTCTCTCTCTCTCTCTCTCTCTCTCTCTCTCTCTCTCTCTATCTATCTATCTATATATATATATATATATATATATATATATATATATATATATATATATATATATATATATATAAGTATGTATGTATGTATGTATGTATGTATGTATTATTTTCACAGTAGTATGATATGCTAATCTGTTCAAAACTAGCGTATATTTCGTGCACCGTAAATTACAAGGTTTTCGTAAATAACGTATATCAGGAAACTTGCACTGTAGCTACATTGTATATATAGTCTAACCCAAATTTTTTTCGTAGAGCTACAACTATATGTGCCGTATATATGTTTTGTCACAATTATACACTTTCAAAAAAAAAAAAAAAAATTCCGACTGTCGAAAGTAAATGCTCTGAAAAGTTCAGTGTTGTTTTGTTCGTGCATATATAATAAGTCTGCGATAGCAGCCATTCAGCGGTAAGTTGAATCTACCAATAAGAAAGTTTGTGGTTAATGAGCGGCTATTGATTATGACGTAGCTGACAAACTTATGAAGTAACTGACAGACTTAAGGACGACGGACCCAATTCAAGATTTCGCACCTCTGCGCAGATTCCGCACCTCTGCGCAGATTCCGCGCATATGCTATGAATATGACTGTCGTAATTACTTATATCAAAATAAGAGAAAATACTAAAATTTTCATTCTACTAAACATAATTTGTGATACCAAAATATTTCTAGATGAAGAAAAATTAAGAAAAAAGAATTAGTCCGAATTTCCTCTGTTTGCGACAAGTCCGTTATATTTCTACGGTTTATAAATCAAAAAATGCGCAGAGGCAGTTTATAGTCTTATAATCTGGTAGATATTGAATTTATACCTTAACCTTACAATATTTATTTATATAGCAGTTAATGTAACGTCATGAAATAATAAATTATGTCCTTTTTTCAATGATATTTCTGAAGAAAAATGAACCATGTAGTGAGCTTTGATACAACCCCTCAAAAAATTTAGGTCGATGACCTACATTTTTTTGCTGTTTATCGGTAAGCTAATTCTCTTCTTAATATTACAATTTAATTAGAGTAAAAAATCTATTGCAGAATTTTTTACATATCAGTTTTTATACCAAACCCCAGAAAATTCCCCCATTACTTTCTATTATATCTGAGGATTTTCGTACCCAAATTTTGAAACGTCCGCAGTAAAATAAGGAAGTCGATGATCATGTAATTTTCTTATTGATTTTCACTCACCATTAACTGATTAACATTATGTAAAAATTTGAATAAAAAATCTATTGTAGAAATGAATTGGGTCCGCCGTCCTTAAACGTGACGCTATCGGAAAAACCACACGAAAGCCGTTCTGATAATAAGTATTTTTCTGTACGTGTCTTACCAGTGTGTACCGTTGCTCGATCGCAATAAAATTATCAAATTTTACGCACTTATTTCAAGCCAGAAAAAAGAAACATCAAACATACAGGTCATTGCTTTACATGTAAATAAAAAATACCATAACACAAAAAGTAAAAATTACGGACAACGTTAGGGATAATACACAGCCATGGTTTCAGGGACCCGTTTCTTCAAAGTTGTAAGTTTAAGACTTTGGTTTAGTATGCCGAACACTGTTAGTTGCACAGGCACCTGACATTATTTTTCTTTTTCCTTATAAAAAAATATATATCCTCTACCTATTAGCACACAAGGTACACTTCGCGCCACCATCTTGGATTGATTTAAAACTTCACATCAGCTGGAATACCTGTATTACAAAACGTAGATTAGTACCATAGAACTTCTTCAAAGCGTCTTTTTATCATACCGTGAAAAGCACAGTGTAAGGAACGGAAAAAAATGTTTTAAAAGAGCATAAAATGTCTTGAAAAATCGAAATAGTTTAACTGTATTTAGTGTATTTTTTTCAATGCGCAATTAAAACTAAATTCGGCCACCTCAAAAGTTAAACAATTAATTTTATTATTTTAGGGCATAACACAAGTCTTATGTCAGTGGGGATGTGCGAAATTTGTACGTATATCATTTATAGTTGAAAACTTATTTAAGTGCATATGTATTCAGTTTATGCATAATCACATGTGTCTTAATTGGAGTTATAGAATGCATGTATCTGTAAAGAATTTTTCATTTTAGGGCACTCCAAAAACTGGTCTACAGGTGTTTATTGACAGAATATCACGCGGAAAGTTCAGATTTAAAGAATTGAACTATTATAAAAATGTATCAGAGGTTTGTCGTTTATTTGTATTGCAATTTGTTTTCATTATTTATTGAAAATGTATTTACATGTCTTTCTGTAAATAAAATGTTCATATACATACGGTCCGGGGATACAACAAATTAAAAACTTTATGATTTCCTTCATTTTTATGCTCTTTCTTTACAAGTAGTGCGAAAGAAATTTACATGTATTGGTGTACATAATAAATAGAAAGTGTAAAGCAGACGTTTTTAGAAATGGGTTCATGTTATCTTATTTTTATTTAAAATATATATTTGAAATTATAACACCCATTTCTTAAACATTATAACATCTTTCATGTTATAATTAAGTATTCTTATAATTATTAATTAATACATTAGTTTTTTCTTATATTTTTTACAACTTGATTAACCGAAACATTAACAATAAACAACATTAGAATAAAAGGCAAAAAGTTATTGGTAAATCTGTTTTTATGTCTAGGCTGCCAGCATTGGTACCAAGTTATATTCCTTCAGTCATTTGGATCTCGTGAGAGAGGATTGTATTGATTATACACAAGCATTCATCAGGTTGTCTAAGGTAAGAAAACACATCCGGTGAACTCTCATTTTTGGTTTATTCGTTGTTTTGGAATCAGGAGAAAAAGCTGTAAGCGATTTAGTTCCGGTATTTTATCAAATTATCAAAGGGGCATTGATCAAAGTAACACACATCATGTGATCAAATCTTTTGTTCAATAAATGCACAATCACTCAATCTAACTTCCGCCAAACAAACTAAATATACTACGAACCGAGTTGTTTGTTTATACCACATAGTGCATGTTTTGTATATATAATGTACATATCTTAATTATTTGAAATTTAACCGAAATTAACAAATTTCGTAATGAGTGTGTTAACTATATTTTTTCGTTGTTTAGCTACTCTTAAAAATCTTTTGATAACATGTAGTTTAACTTATAGTAATTCATTCATTTATTTGTTTGTATGAAGTTAGAAAATTAATTGATATAGATGTCACTTTACCAATGCATATACATGTATGATATAGGATATATAAGAAGCATATCCTACATTGCTTTGAACGTCCCACTTGAAAGAAAAAGTCCAATGTTCACAACGAGGTCAATTTTACAGACATTTATTAGGAGTTTTATAGTACAAACATCCTATATAAATCAATCAGTAATAATTAAAACCAATAGTGTTTAAATTTATTATCACAAACGTATACACCATTTAAATTGTTATGGATGTTGTGTTTATATATATCTCATTATCATAACTCATGAAAAAATGACAATTACAAACCGTCAACCATCTCAGAAATCCAGAAAACGAAATACAAATTCAAAGCAGAGCAAAAGATAGAGGTAGGATCAGGTACCATGGAGGAGTGAGCATCCTCTGCTGACCGGTCACACCCGCCGTGTGGTCTTTGTCGTAATCGGGAAAAAACGGAAAAGTCCGTAGACAATTAGGTGATTAATTATGATCTAACAATTAGTATGAAAAACGTCAGTCAGAATGCGACCCAGTAGAAGATTGTATTTGCTGACAAGGTTGTTGTATCGACCATAGAACTTACGAAAAGATGACTTCAAACGAGACTACAAATAATTCAGAAAGTCATTCTTGGTATACGTATTTCTCCGCTCTGTTACTGTTATCATCGAATTAAAGATTTAACGTTTTAACTTTAAATCAGAACAAAAAGCATATTACGAAATAAAATGAAATATGCAGGGGAAAAGATAATAATAATTTTTTGTAGATATCTGTTAGCTGATTTTACCATATAAATGAACTGAGGTACATTTTTATTTATCATGTTCACCATTTTCATTATTATTGTTGTTGGAATTTCAGTATACAGAAGATTTCTATATAGGGCGTGAGGACGGAAAGACCAACATTCACCTCAACCACACGCTAGATTATGATAACCTTCCAAACAATTACAGCCTGATAATACAGGCAGAGGTAGAAAAAGACATTTTTTAAAACTATATTAGGTTATTCTCTGCAAAAATCCAGATACAAATACAAACTTGTTTACTTGTGATCTAATTAACATTAATGATCAACCATGACGAATGATAATTACACATTAACATATATATATTGATAGCTTTTCGAGAAACCATCTTGTGAACACAATTGCAATGTATTATTTCATTTAAAATATATTAAGTGAATACTAGGATTAAACCTGGAAAATAGTTTTTACTCTTAAGCCAATGAATATCTTTTGCTTAAGTACTAGCATATCATTTACTAATTTAAAAAAGAATGCAAAAACGTTTCATGCTAATGTATGTTGTAATCATTTAGCTATTAGCCGGTCCACATGACCTAAACTACACTACCCTTAACATCCAAGTTACTGATGTTGATGATATGGACCCAGTATTTGATCATGACGAATATTATTTAAACATTACTGAAGGGGTAAGAACATTCATTCATTAATTTCACTCATTTATTGAAATACAATCACTTACAGTTCTATAAACTGATATAATATATTTTTAACACTAGTTTTAAATCTGGTAAATTTTTGTGATTCAAAAAATAATATATTTTAATTAACCGTAGAGAAAAAAATCAAGTTTTAAAATGTATTCCTGTTAAAATGGTGTAAACTTACAAACATGGTTTAATATGACTGTTGTAGAACAATGATCTTGTAAATACGTCTCTGCTGACCAGTCCACCAATACACGCCAAAGACAGAGATACAGGGGATGGTCGACAGGAAGTATACTATGGATTTGAAGGTATGTGAATTGTTATAGCGATGAGCTGTAAAATCACATATGATCACAAAATGAAAGTCGTTTTTATTCCAAAATTTTAAAATTTGCGCGATTTGCTACAAAGTAGTAATCCAGAGGATTAAAAATACATTCACGTTTGAATATGCAATAGGACTTTCACTTAATGGTAAAGAAAAAAGGCATTTACAATGAATTTAATTTCGCGGGAAAATAAAAAAAAAATGGCAAGCATGGCAAAACAAAAATTATTGTGTATATTTCCTATTTTACAGTTTTCTAAAATCAAATACAAATGTATAGGTATGTACAGCAAAAACAGACACTGCACAGCAACATTAATAGTAAAGTATGTATAGGTATGTTTATGTTAAATTTAAGATTTGCATGCGCTTGTTCACATTTTGCAGATGATGACCAAAATACAAGACACTGCTTTTCAATCGACAAGAATGCGGGAAACATTTCTGTTACCTGTCTTCTTGATAGAGAGACTAAAGATTATTACAAGATCATCATAAAGGTAACCACATCTCAAACAATATATAACGTTGTTTACCGTTTTTATACTGGATATAATATTGACCAGATATCAATTTAAATGCTTTTTAGAGAAAAAAATGCAGACCTATCAATTCATGAGCATTTATGAGATTAATTAATAGAATGAAATGTTAGTATATTCCAAACTGTGCAGTTATTTAATTTCAATTTTTGTATTTTATCATTATTATCATAAACACGTATGCTAAATATTTCCCAAACCTTAGCTGTTCTCAATATATCTACAAATCAGGCGGTCCAGCAAAACACAGACTCCAGAAGCTGCACAGCAACATTGATAGTAAAGGTTTTGGATATAAACGACAATGAACCTGTATTTAATCCGACGGAATACCGAGCAAACATCACAGAACATTCCAGTATAGAGACGACTGTTGTTCATCTTCATGCTACGGATTTAGACGTATGTGACATTTCAGTTAAGGTTTTGTAAAAGAATTATTACAGTAATAACATTGTATATCCATGTATCAATGTTATTTGTATATACCATTAGTCTTCTTAAATTGATTGAACACTTTATACATTTTGTTCATTTATATTTTGGGTGGGTGGGGTTTTTAAAGTATGACACGTGATTTTCTAAATACTAATTTATCATTATCCTTGGTAAAAACAATTTGTCAGATATTAGAATGCTTGAAATGCATTGTAATGTAAATCAAGTTTTTCAGAAGCTTAAAGATAAGAGATTAAAAAACATGCAAAAGCACGAAGTAATAATTATCCCAAGAATACTGAAATTCGTATAAAACAAAGTTAAGATATTCATATATTATTTTTTTTCTAGGAAAATCCCCTCACCCGTTATGTGATTCTTCCACCCTACAACGATACCTTTTCTTCTAGAGAAAATGGAGAAGTCATCGTGCAAAATCCATCTAAAATAGACAGAGAAACTGGCGATGGAACAATCGTACTAATGGTAAGTAACTTGTAACGTAATGTAATAAAGCTACCGAATGTTGACACCGTAAATATTGCTGTTTGTAAATATATATCCTTTAGTCAATTTTTCTGTTTTCAAAATTGCATATTTCAACTCAGTATCATGCAGCCGATATTATATATATATATATATATATATATATATATATATATATATATATATATATATAAGTTGAGCTATCGCTCAAACTTTTTCGATTAACCTTGTTTGAATCTTTTTGCAATTGTGTGTCGTTGCCTTAGATCCTCATATTTAATGCAATGCTATGCATAGCTATTTATAGCATGTCAGTGTCACTCTTGCTATTACATTAGCAGTATATAATAAATATTATATAGATTAAATCATAAAACAGGTTTATTTTCAAGTGCGTTCGTAATAATATCTTATTATTTACCAGTCGAAAATCGTAAAAAATTCAATTATAGAGCTGTTTGATTTCTAGGTCAAAGCGGTGGACAAAGATCCTGGAAAATATTCCATTTCAACTGCGACAGTGTCTATTACCCTGTTAGATGTAAACGACAAAGCGCCAGTATTTCAAAAGCAGGAGTATGGATTTCCTCTACCACCTGAACCCACGGAAGGATATGAAATAGGACAAGTATCGGTAATTAAACGACTGAGATATACTTACTAGTATACCCCATGAGTTTGTTCCTTTAACGTATATTTTAAAATAAAGTAATGTTTATACCATTTTAATTAAGAGATATATTTTTTAATCATTTATTTTCCAGGCTACTGATGATGACCAAGTGAATACACCTAATTCTGAAATACGATACAGGCTTCAACACACTATGTTAGTATAGTTAATATACATGTACATGTGTTTTGTTTTCAAAACATATAATATCTGAATACTTTAGTTCAATTTCATTTTTGAAGGTCGTCCAATTTTTTTTCCATAAACAACAAAACTGGCAAAATTACCATTCAAAAGAAGCCTCCAGCCTCAGCAGGTGTAATAGAGTTGGTAGTTCTTGCCGAAGATCTAGGAAGTCCACCACTCCAGTCGTCTGCTCAAATTCTGGTCAAATTTAATAAATATTGCGTTTTAATGTTTTAAAAAGACAAACCATTCGGTTTCATTTAATTTGCATTGATTTATCTGTAACTGTCTTTAGACACTCTTTTAATTATGGAGCTAACAAAGTTTAAAATTTTCAAAATTGTCAAATTTCTTATTAGAATACATTCACTTCTGTACGATAACAGTACTTTTACTAATACGTACATTATTCAATGGTATATATCGGATGAACAAATTACTTTACAATTGGAAAAATATTTTGCCAATGTTGAGGTCAAGCAAGATCAAATTGCATCACATTATATTTAAAAATCGGTCATTTTATCTTTCTTTGGAGGAAAAAGTTATCGTCTTGTATTCAGTTGTAATAAGAACGAAAACCAGAGTTCATGAATTTAAGCTGATCATTATTTTCACAAAAAAACCTAGCCGAAAGAACTATATTTATATATCAGTGCATGATTGTTAAATTAGGAAAATGCCCTGGTTAAGATTATTTTAGGGAAAAAAACTCGTGATGCAAATGTTTTCAGTAAACCTTGCTCTTTTTATTTATTTTATTGTTGTATGTTTTTATTTTCAATATTATTTTTTTTTAAACTTCTACCATATTTCTTACTTCAGTTGTCTCGAACGGTTGTTAAAGGTAATTCCGTTAATTTCACTGTCCCTGTAAGTGTAGAGGAGGCTCATGCACGAAAAGAAAATATTCAAAGGTATGAATATAAATAGCTGTGGAAATAGAACGTAAATTATTAATATTTGTTTTATGATATTTTTCAATTTTGAAATAAATACCATTGACTGTTTTTTAGGGAAATTGGAAAACTAGTAAATCTTAAAATTTCTGTGGACAATATAGAAGAGGTTTTAAACCACAAATCCTCGTAAGTTCTTGATTATCCATAACAGTTCTCTATAAATTTATCAATGTAATACTTGGATGTTTTATATTATCGTTTTCAGAAAGTGAATGAATGTAAACGTGAATCTCTAAATTTTCAACATTATGAAACTGATAAAAAGTCCATATGCTATTTTGCTGATCTTTTTAAACGATTTCTGCTGTTAACTTAGAATTTATTTAATGGGGATTTTTACATCAATTGATTCACATATTTCAAATGTAATGATTCATCATCTTGCTTCATTTAAATGCCATTATATGATCAAGGTCCTAAAAATAAAGTATCTTATACACAAATTGAGAAAAAAATGTTCTTTTAATATTTCATTTCATGAGATACAGAGGTCAGATTTCATTGCCACGTAGTTAAAGTTCGAATCTTTTTCTTCTCCTTTTTTACAAATAAAAACAGAGACGAAATTATCATATCTTTGACAAAATAATCCGTGATTAACAAGAGAAACTGATTCAATGTGTTCAGTAATAATATAAGCAACAAAACAATGTAAGATTTGTTTGAAACTTATACATATATTAATGAAACACATATAACAAGATCCGAGATTCCTTTACAAAACAAAGAACTCTATACTCTCTATCTCATTTATAACATGATATTTAACATTAAAATTTTGCTGAAGCATACTAACGGTTATATACATTAAAAAAGGAAAACAGAATCTACTTTTTGAAACTTTGTATATTTTATATTTCTATTACACATAATGTTCTGCAATATTTTATCTGAAAGAAATGCATCTGATAAAAAATATTTTGCTGTTTAAATTTTATGTCGGATTGTACATCATACCAGGTGTTACCTGATTATAACAGCGAAGTTTCATAACGATACAGAAGTTTCTGGAGAAGATCTTCAAAAGTAAGTGAATGATATTTTTCATCATATTTAATATAAAGCATTTCTTTTCTATTCCATAGAAGGCATGCATAAAATTGATGTTTAGAGAAGACAAATTGTTTAAACATTCATTCAGTGTTTGTAAAAAATTCTTTGTGATTAAAATCTTTATAGCAAAATTTTACAACACATTGGCGAGATCCTTGCATTGTTTTCGGAGCACGAATCACATAAGCTAGCAGCTCCACAAGAATCCTTTACCCCAGCCGTTATAGCACTCATCGCCATTTGTGTGCTCATGTTTCTAGGGACTATCGTCCTCATTTTCTACATTCACAACACAACAAAGAGGTAGGTATTTATAAAATGTTTTTGAAGCTCATTTGCTAATGCTGATATTCATGTAGTTTTGAAGCAGATTGCTTATCTTTCCTGAATTTTTAGAGTATGACATATGTCTGGTATTATTGTTGTTGTGAACTTTCAACAATCTTCGCGTATAGATCCACTTCGCAAACTATAATGATTTTTTTCACAATCTCTTGTTACATATTGCAGTTTAGAGGTATTTTTATGCACGGTAATGATAAACTTTGGAACAGAAAGCTTCATTGGATAAGCTTTTTATTTTTGTTAAAATACTTCTTTTCTTCCAAAGACACATAAAATAACTTCAGATTAAGCTTATTCAATTATTTATTTTTTAATTCAACGATAACCGAGATAATTATTCGCTGTTGTTCTTATTGACACACAGAATTGGTTATTTGTAAAATTTATAGCTCCAGGCTTCGCCGTCACCAAACTTTTGAAATCACTCAACTCGGTCCTCAACTCAAATGCAAATTCGTCAAGGAAAATTAGGTAAAAATTCAGACTTGAGTATTGACTTGAGGAAAGATGGTGATTGTGAGGCCTGGGCATCAACAATTATTTTATCTAAGTATTTTTTAAAATGATATCAGAAACCAAAGTACGCTAGAGAGGTACATGTAAAAAAAAAGAGTTTTATATCTAAATGGTTTTGTGACTAATTGTTATAAAGTAGTTCATTGTATTTTTTTTAAAATGGTAAATGCTAGTTACCTATTTGGCAATGTAGTTATCATTTCTTCTAAATTAACAATATCTAATTAAAATGCATTATTTTTTTTATCATATTTCAAGGTTTAAAAGATACAAACAGCTTCATCAGCACTTAACACGACAAAGTTCACTTTATGAATCCCAAGAATTGAAAATTGAAATGCCTGATGAGCAAACTTCGGACTACAATGGCTCTATTAATGGCTCACATAGTCTTCGAAATTCAACAACTGGTGATTTAAAAGAAGGAGTAGTCTCTGCATTTACAAATCCAGCTTTTATCAGTGACGAAACCGAAATAAAACTAACGGCGGCAGAAGAAGAAGCGGAACAAAGTCTAAATGATTTGACAAATCGACTTGATGCAGAGGAGAACAAAGTTATGATCGTAGACAGTTATAATCCATCTGAAAGTGATATTGAGGTGGATCCAATAAATGGCTACGAAAATACCCCTGCGAAAATTGCAGAAGCAACTCCAAAGGATTATGAAAATGTTCCACATACTTTCAAATCCACTGATCTGCCGGAGGATTACCCATCTAATAATCAAAACGAGGCAGATTCTGAAAATGATACAAACGAGAATATGGACGACGATGAAGAGCCAAATCCAGATTATGAAGTGAAGGCGGTTAGATTTTCTGCGCAAGTGCTTGATACAGAAGAAAATAAATTCGAACCATTGAGGGAAAAAGAGGACAAAGCAGATCTAAGGAAAGACGAAGAATCTGGAGAAGACCTTGATGATAAAGACAATAATGTAGAGTCAGGTATTCATGTGAATGAAGACTTGGAAGAGGACAAAGAAGATGACTTTGGTGACGGAATTGAAAATGAACGCACTGATGAGGAAATCCTGTCTCCGAACGAAGTTCTGCAAGATGAAAAAAGTGAAAACGAGGAAGACATTCCTCATTTTTCTTTTGATACAAAAATGTGATTTCTTTGTGAAAATTTTTTTTCGATCGCATTGTATATTAAACAATGGGACAAATATCTAAATTAAAATATTGTAAATATAAACATTAAATGCTTTTTAAATTATTCATGCGGTTTATGAAGGTAGCGATCACTGCAGAAAAAAATTACATAACCAGCTAACGCGCGTTTTGTATTTTTTCTGCAATGTCGCCACCTTCATATCCCACATGATTCACCAAAGAAAGCAGTTTATTGTTTACATGTAACATAATTTATAGTATACTACCATTTACTTTGTAACATTCATTTTTTTTATTAATGAAATTTTAAAATGCATGATTATGTTAATTATTTTTTTAGAAAACAAAACACACCTAATTTTAATTTTGACACTTTTAAATGTGATACATATCTGACAATTATGCATTTAACTTTTATTCTGTTTCGATATAAACAATTTGAACAGAGAAGAATTAATTTATAAACATGGTTGATTAATGATGAGTGATGTTCTTAGCTTTTTGTTTTCTATATTCGACATAAATTTATAAGCCGCTATGCATACTCTTGCCAATTGAGTTGTTAATGTAGTTTTTCGTTTATGTATAACAACATTTCTAAGAGATGTCCTGTAGATTTATGTTGAACATGTAATTATATGCAATGTTATAGGTAGAATAATGCAATTAGCAATATACCTTATTTTACAAGCATTGACAATATTTATTTAAATTGCTAGAAAATATAAATAGTTGTGTTGAGTACAGTTTGGCTGTATTGAAAATAAAAAACCCAGGAATTTTAAGAAACATATTTCATATGTTTTGGTTTGCTTTGACATTTGATTTCCATTTTATAATGTTTTATTGTGTAATTACGTATCAAACTATATTATCCAGCATGTATTGTGTGCTCATGATAGTTACAGACTTTCAAGCAAAGAAATTTGTCAAATGTTAAGAAAAAAAACGAATAGAAAGGAACAATAATTGTAAGATATCTTGATTTATTGGTAACATTTTTCACAACTTTTATTTTTTTTTAATTTCGTATTTTTTGGAGGAAATCTACCTGTTTAAAGGACGTGTATATTTTGGTATATCTTGATTTGTATCCTTTATTCTTTACGCAATATGATTTTTAATTTTTTGTGACTGCAAATGTACATGAGATTGTTACATAATACTGTGGTTTCATCTATATTTTTTGAACGCCAAATTTTGTGAATTTAGTTATTTGAGTTGCTTCATGACAAAATGTATCACAACATCTTATTAATAGTGACATGGCCAACAAATATGCGAGTCTTTTTAACTGTGTGAATATTATTAATCCACGAATATTGATGTCAATAGATATTGATGAAACACATTAACGTTGTTTAAATATGTAATGTACATTTTAAACCTATAAATAGTATTAAAATATATATGAGAATATTCTTATTTTGTTATCTTATTTCTAGAGATAAAAAGGGCTTAGAATATGATTATTTTTTTGCATCCAAATCCATTGAATTTAAAATGGTTTGTCTGTACTTTTATGGGAGAAAGTTATTCATTTCAGTATCTCTCAGACCGATAATGTTGCCCTAACTGGTTTTCCATAGATATTTCGCTTTAACACATTGTTCCTTTAAATATTATAAATTCTTTAATTATTTTGCAAAGAAAACAATTTTTGTTTTGTTTCATGGGTTAATATTCATGAGGAGGTATTACTTTCCTGGCAGGAAAATAAATAATTTTTATTGTTTATTGTTTGATATTTTTGTTACGTGATCGAATTAAGCATTATAATTAACAGCATAAAGTAAACAAACACATGCAATTTCCCCGTTATTCAAAAATGAGGCAAATTGTAGTGTATTGCTTTATAGATACACTGTAATCGTTAAAACGTTAATTTATTTTCTAGGCAGTTTTAGGAAACAGTCAATTTGTATTTATCGACAGAACACTAAGATGAGTTTTCAGATTAAGGAATCCAAGCTATCATATAAACGTTTCAGAGGTTTGTCAGGTATTATATATATATATATATATATATATATATATATATATATATATATATAAGCTCAACCGCTTAGAAACTGATTTGGACAGTTTACGCTTATTTTACTGCAAATTTCACTTTTGAAACTTATAAATTAAAAGAAGTTATAAATTGGAAAATGTCTTTCTGGTCACATTTGTACAGTAGCGGCGCTTAAACAGTCTCCCATTTAACTTGTCTTTATATTAATTAATGTCTCTGAAGATACAATATTAAGTTTGTAGGGAAATTATGTTTAAATACTTACATTTTAGTATTTTCTTTCTATTTTATACAAAAAAAAAACCCGATTGTAAATCATACAGGCATGAAAAGACAAAACTCTAAGCGATCCAGTGAAATAACCTTCCTGTCGGCGTAAGATATAAACATTCTAAACTGCTATTGGATACATTATTCAGCTTTTGAAATGACAGCTTTTATTGTAGTAGTAAGATAAATAATTTAACATCGTTTAATAATTATTTACATACTTTAACTGACTTTTAAGAAATAATTGATTAAATGGTTTAATTAGCGAATGTTAAATTTGAAATAAGTTGTAATATATCTCGAAAATAGATAAATACACTTTATTTAACGTTACACATTTTTTAAAGATTATTTTTTTTCACACAATGAAGTGATAAAAATAAGAATGATCGTGAATGGCTTATATAAACCTATGTAAATTTACTGTAAAGCCAATGACATTTGAATAATTTCTTTAAGTAAATAAATGTAACTCACGTAATGTACGATGTAGATGTTAAAAATAAGTGAATAATTCTCATTCGCTGAACAGAGACAGTATTTGCGGGAAAAAAATTGTTTAATTTGTCAGTTTCCAGGCAGGCATGTAGCAACGGGGATAGGGTAATAGTTTGGGGTCCCTCTCCAAATAACTTGGTTAAAATGAACATACATGATAGAACAAATGACTGTGCCTCCCCCTCCTCCCGGATTGGGAATTTGAGTTTTGTCGGAAATGCTAGAACTGAAGAAAACATTGGTTTATTTTACCGGTCTTAAGAAAAAGCTCTACAAAAGTCCCAATATCCACAAACACGTGATTTTTCAGCCATAGGATGGTCTTAGGACAAGGTAAGTGATATCCTTAAGTTAGGACAAAGTTCTGGCGGCTCCTAAATTTAGGAGAGCTTTGAGAAACAGACTTGAGACTAAGACGTATTCTAAGATGCACTTAGGACACACAATAGTCCTAAGATAGATTCGTGAACATACCTGCTGGCTTTTCCGTTTGTGTGAAGTAACTATCGCCAATAATAATAATTTACATCCACTACTATTATTACTTATCAGATCTGTTACTGACTGATTACAGAAATATATCGGGTTGATCAGTCTCATAGACGGCGAAGAAGCGAAGCTAGGCGAGTCGCCTATGAGATTGATCAACCCGATTTACATGTAGTTCTGTAGTCAGTCAATAACAAAACTAATAAGGGTTTTGTTTTCCCGAGAACTATCAAGTGAGACATTTATTTCACAAGAGATGATCTTGAAAAACCAAGCAACTACATCTTGCCGATTTTAACACAGTTGATCTCTTCAAAACCATTATCATCTTGAAAATGGCCTTTGAAATATCGTTAGTGACAATTTGATACTTTTGGTGAATGTTTTCGACTTATTTGCACTTGTCTTAAATATTATTTTATTTTATCATGAGATAACAGTCCTAAGTTAACCTTGAAAAAAAGTTTTATTTCTATTTTTTCTTTATAACGAACCTTTATTAGGCAATAACTAATAATGTTTTGAATCGATTTACGTATTGCAATGTTCTGTACTTGTGAACATGTACTTAAGTGCAAAGTGTTCAGAGATGTTGTGCCCAGAATATTGCAGGAAATGGCTTGGGTTTTTTTTTTTTAAGTTCGGTGATGTGAGATATATTGTGATACATTGTAGTAGGGCGCATTTGAATCATGATTACATCATGATTACATATTTCTTAAGACATTATATTTTTTTTATATGTTTGCCACAGTAAAAAGTGAAGTGATTTGAAATGTTAAACCAGACAGAAAATAAAATTGATTTACTGTTATCTCCTAGACAAGACATTTTATCTGGGAATATCCG
Organism: Magallana ariakensis; assembly: GCA_020458035.1. Taxonomy (NCBI): domain Eukaryota; kingdom Metazoa; phylum Mollusca; class Bivalvia; order Ostreida; family Ostreidae; genus Magallana; species Magallana ariakensis. Next base: position 43,504,729 of record CM035812.1, on the reverse strand, counting down.
ATCTGGTCAAAAAATGTAGTTGGAAGTATTCCTCAACATATCAGCATAAAACGTTTAACATGTTTTACCAGAGATAACCTAACAATTTCTTGCTACAGAACTGTCTAGTCATGCCTAACTATATCATGTTTTATGATGATATTTCGAAGAAAGATTTTATTTGAGTTAATTAATTTGTAACATTTACGGCCAACTTCAAGATACTGGGTTGAACAACATGAAAGATAACAAATACTGTATAATGAGTGTGAATTGATTTTGGCACCTGCTTAAAATTGAATTAGTGTAATTAAAAATAAACTATTTGAATTTGGTCTATGGTATATATGGTATAAGCAAGAATAAATACATTGTGCAACTTATTTTCCTATAATTAAGCAAAGACTCATTGACCATTTTATTTTAAAACTTGTAGAACAAATTAATTCCTCATCTCGATGTTATTTTTACAAGCATATTATTGATCAGTTTTCATTACAATATTATTTAACATCAAAGTACTGAAAGTACTGTAAGACGGTGGCGTCGTTTGAATGTGGCATATTACATGTATGATAATTATTGTCGTCGAAAACCCGCGGCCAGTATCGCATACGTGTACTAATGCTTAACGATTACATGCACAACTGGTCGTGAGTTTCCTACATGGATAACTATGTGGAAATCGTAGTTGTGTAATCTCAATTTACACTTTACAAAAGCTACGTCTCTTGGCCGTCGTCTTTGGGGGAAAACCCGTAGATTTATTTCAGTAGCCTTTGTAGTATAGAAGTTTGCATATTTATATTTGTATTTATATCGTTTGACATTAAAATCCGTTTTTAGTATGTATTTTGTTTACCCCAGAATGCCTCATTCAATATGTGGGTTGCCACCACATAGTGAATGAATAAATAAAATTCAAAGCGATTTTATCACAATACGCCCAATTATTTGATTGTATAAAGAAGGGACATTTGTGGGGTTTTTTCTTTAGACCTTTGGGTTGACCCCGCAAAGGGGAACAACTTTTGAAAAGTGAGGATTGGACTATTATGCTATAAAGGTATTGTAGATTTTTCAAAGTAACGAGAACAAATAAGGCTTTGGTATGATAAAGTACTTGTCAGGTTTTTACTAACTATTTGGGCATACATGTAGTATGTTTATTTTCCCTCTCGACAGCATTTTCCCTCAATTTCTTCACAGGGAAAAAGTTGCAGTCTCGTGGGCCAACACACTTACTTTAATTGGTCTTCATAGCCAGTTAATACATGATGTAGGTGTATAGAAAACGGAATGAGTTTACAAGAACGTGTTTGATAAAACTGGAAAATGCTTTTGGAATGCACGTCACCATGAAACCGCAGAGTCAATCAATATTTTATCTTCGACTTCGAGTGGTTTATTTCCATTAGCTCACAACAAAAGTGAATGAAAATTTGAAAAGAAAAATCATACAATATTCAATCGCGGCAGTTTCATTAACCAACGTTTTAAAGTACATTTGTTCTATTGTATTTAGCTGTAGATTAATTCAAATCATTTGAATGAATTCGGGATAGTCACATGTATAATTATTTTATTGCTTCTCAGTACACTTTAAAACGCATAATTTACTTGCTACATTTAACTTTTCTAGTATAAATACAACAAATATTTATTAATTATTCACCAAAACATTTGCTTTACATAAGGTCATAATCAGTTCCTTTGTTTGGAAATCACATATTTGTTTAATCCTGCATTTAATATGCGAGATTTTGAAGAATCTTTTTTATATTTACATTTTAAAATACTCTGTGTTATATCAGGAGTTTTGCACTTATATGTATAATTTTTACAAGGTCTTCAAATTTGCATCCGATTTGATTTTTTGCAGTAAAAAAATACTGTTAATGGGACATGTTGGGACATGTCCATAATATAATAAGAGCGTACAAGCAAAGGACTTTTCATTATAAAGTTTGACCTATGACCTCTAGATCATTTGTGTACAAAGGTATGTCTTCTTTATCAAAAAAGGACTCAAAAGATATGGACCCTGAATAAAACTGTTTATAATTATACATGTTTATTTCCAACGCCGTGTGATGCTTGACCATTTCTCCATCCCATAAAATTAATGGCAATATTGGTAAACTATTCCGCACCAGATTTAAGCAAAATGAGCAAAGAAATAAATAATGTTTTCAGGGATCTTTTCAATTTCTCCAGGTCACGAATAAAACAGTAGTGGTAAAATGAAATCTAATGTTTTAACAGGATAAATCAGTTTTTAAAACACAAAACAAACAAAATTCAAGTTGAACGCACGTTTTTCTGAGCCGTACATCTGTGTATCATTTTATTCGTTGCATGTACTAGACAATAGATCTAGGGTTCGCAAATCTCGGCAATATTTCCGAAAAGCTACAGTTTAGTAGCTCAGTAGAATACTACAGTCATCTATGAAGCACATTCTAGCATTGCGTTGAGTGATGACATCATCTAACCGGTGTGTATTTCAATTGCGATTCGCAACAAGATTCCGATTGACGCATTTATATAGACCCACCCATTTAAAAAAGCATGTTGAGAACATGATGCTAACACACGGAAACAAATGCTGAAGAAAGCTCATAATAAAGTTGTACTCGCGAGTTAAAAATTACAGAGTTTATTTGAGAACAAACGGGGCGATGTTAACGTACATGTAACAGTTAAAAAAAAAAAAGCAAGGACGGGCGCATATGGAGAAAAGTCACAGATCGTACCTCGCTCATCGTATTACGTTATTCAGTTTACTGTGAAAAAATTCGTCAGAAACCGTTTAGTGAACAAATATATTTTACATTACCTTTCACAATGTACCATACATGTATATGGAATATCGCATGAGTTGAACCGATTGTTTTTCCTCACAAAAAGCTAGCGCTTGCTGCAAAATGGAGATTCACGGGTTTACACGCCGTGAAATCCATAAGACGTTTTACAGCATATATCTTCGATTCCTTACAACAAATCTGTACTGAACATTTTGAAACATCGTCACCAGGTCCGTAAAATGACGAAGTGTGGTGTGTTTATATACATATAAAACTGTGTGTGAAATGGCGACTCGATTTGCACGTGAGTTTTCCAATCCGAGGTCGATGAGCGTGTTTGAGAGAAAGTCATTGTAGAGCGTCAACATCAGTAGTAATTATTGTCTGATGAATATTGAGGTGCATGTAACAAAATTAATGATTCTACAGACTGAGAGGGTTATAAAATAAGGTTGATCACAGATCAGTCCAAAATTGAACATGTTTGTATAGTAAATTTCAAGTTTTTTGCATGTTTGAAACACATGCACATTTGTAGAAGAAAGTGTGCCATCGATCGGTTGAAGTTCAATAAAATGTAATTTATGTAATATTCATTGTCAGTATATGTTGTGAATTCTTTGGAATAAGCTACAACAAAATAAATACTGCCTCAACTTAAATTGATGCGTTGAAAATGATTGATCATGAATTTATCGATGAAGCATAATTGCTGAAAAATGAAATGGCAAACCCGTTTAAATAGCGTGTTTCTGACAATTGTTTACACCATAAAAAAGACATGATAATTGTGAGAACTCTTGGTCAATTATTGCAGTGATATAATTTTTGGAGTCCTGATACTGAGTTAAACTTCACATCAGGCAGTTGGTGCATAAGTTATCAATACCGCGTAAGCAGACAGGGAAACGGCTCATTAAAAATAAGACACAATTTCATAAATTATTTAAATGTATGTACAAAATAATTAGCAGCTATAATGCTTAAAATATCTAATAAGATGTAAATTAGTTCTCAAACTGAAATCGACAATCTGTAAAACATCGCCAGTAACTCTGCATACCTAACAGAGTTATCGTTCCTAATCCGCTAGGGTCCCCGTGAGAAATACCCTTCCGGCCAGGACGATAGAAATAGACAGTGGCTATTTATAGCCACCGTCTAAAAATCAATACCTTCTACATATAGAATATAAATTTTGCTCTAATGTTGATGTTGAATTCCATTTTGGTTTTGATATGTTGACAGTATAGAGAAATCCGAGTAAAATAAATAAAGAAATGTAATTGAAAAAAACCTTCTATATACAAATTTATACAATTATTTTTAAGTGTTAAAAATTTTAAAGAATTGTGTAATTTGGGGAAGTATCCTCACCTAGCATTTAAAATTCATGATAATTTAGAAAAAATATTTTTTTTTCCAGCTGTTAGTAAACATTTATATAAACATTGTCAATGTACTTTACATATGTATATGAACCATACCATTATTTCAATATTTCTTTTTAAATCTTATGTAACAACCTATGCCACAAGATGTATGTCTTGTGCAAATAAAGAATGATAGTCAAAAGAACAACTTGAAATTTGAAATGATATTTTTCGATATGGGCTTTTACACATGTACGCGATCTGATTCTCCCATCTTCTTTGTAGACAGACTTTCATCTTCACGTTTGAATAATTTCAGAGAATCTCCACCTGTCATTTGATAATATATGCTGGTTTCTTAATCATTATTCAACATCATACAAGTTTTCTTTTCAGATTTACAAAATCTCTCTCTTATATGTCTGCCTTAAAGATAAAAGTAATTGGTCGTCATATTATTTTCGATCCTTCTTACAAAATGCATAACGTCTGCATTATATTGTCTTCCCTTTTTATGTTACACACACAGAGTCCCAGACTGTTTTGACATTAATTTTAATGTAACTATATTTATTTATTTATTTATGGTTACATTAAAATTAATATGCGTTGTCAGTGCAAAAAAGAAAAATAAGGGAGAAAAAAGAAGCTCCACATTTTCAGTTACATGTAAGTTACAATAAGTCAAGAATGTACCATCTTTGGTGTTTTCATTTATCTGAAAAATCTTAAGCTATGAAAATCATCTTGCCTGCGCCCCCAAATAGGTGATGGTCAGTCTCTTCAATAATGTTTTCCTTTCGTCCTACAGTTATCTGCCTTCCCTAAACTTAACAATTGGCAGTTGCTTACCAAAATGTGATTTTTGATCGCAAGCATACATTGCACAATTTGTTTTCTTTATCAAAATATACACTAAAGTTTTTCTGATCTAATTAAATCTTTTAATCATAATTTCATTAATAAAATTCTTTTCTAGTCATGATAGTGCGATGGTATAATCGTCCCCTAATGTCCCAGAATTTCTTCTATCCATTTCCATACGTTGTAATCTTTTTTTTGATATAGCATATTGAGTTTTTAGACCTATCTTCGAAAATTTCGAAGATATATCTTTATCCTCCTTTTCTTTGAAAGTGGGGGTCCATGGTACCGAACGAGAAAACGTTTTTCCGTTAAGAAGGTCAAAATCAATGCATGCACAAAATTCCATAGCAGCCTCTAGGAATCTGGTCAAGCCATACTTTTCCCCTACCAAGATGTAGTCCAGCAGTATATTGACGGTCAGACCTTTTCTTGGTTCACACATTGCAATCATTAAGTCTTCACAGTCTGTCACCAGAGAAGACTGGTACTCGTGTGCTATAGGTAGTACCTGCAGTACATTTTCCGCTGAAAAAAGAGAACTTTTTAAGCTGACATTTCAATCATGTGAACTTTTTCTAGTGTATTTGTAATTTTCGTGTTTTTTAAAGTTCCTTAATATCATAATTAATCTTTTGAGTTAGTTCTCTTGGAATTTCACTTTATATACTGTTAATATGTTTCTCTCGAAAAGTTCTTTAATTAATTTCTTATACAAAACAATTTTTAAAATCAATTTTGCGTTAACGTTTTCATAAACAGATAGTATGACTGATTGTTTTGTTTTTTTCAGACGTGTACAAATGAAATCTTATGTACCTTTTACGGGATGCTTCATTTTAGGATAGAAACAACTTAAAAATTCAACAACATCTTCTGCTTTCTTGCCCTCTAATAGTATCTCTTTTGCAGTACTTTCCTTGAACTGACTTTTAAACATGGTATCAAATACAGGTGAATGCTCAGAAAGGACTGCTTTGTTGACATGGATCTTCTGACCCTCTACCACCAGAGTAACATCGGTTTCTGGAAAAGCGAGATTTTTTGTCAGCTTGGTGTTCTCATTCTCCATTCTTTTGACGTGCCTTTGAATATAACAAAGTAAAGAGAACAAAAACTGTGAATCGAAACGTATGGTAGCATATTTCTGCCCCCTACATGCAAGATAAATTATGTCAACATGCAAGAAAATTATGTCAACATGCAAGATAATTATGTGTACATGCAAGTTAAATATCTTTAAAGAGAACCTGATTTTTATATGAGTGTGTAAAATCACTTACTTACGCCCGTATCTGACATCATAGATGCAAATTGAATCATAATTATGACAACATGCGACTTATTTATGTTGACATGCGACTTATTTTTGTCAACATGCAAGTTATTTATGTTAACATGCAAGAAATGTATGTCAACATGCGAGATAATTATGTTGACATGCGACATATTTATGTCAACATGCAAGTTAATTATGTTAACATGCGACATATTTATGTCAAACATGCAAGTTAATTATGTTAACATGCAAGATGTTTATGTCAACATGCGAGATAATTATGTTAAATTATGTTTACATACAAGATATTAATAACAACATGCAATATAACATAAATAAGTCGCATGTCGACATAATTAACTCGCATGTCAACATAAATATATTGCATGTTAACAAACTTAACTCGCATGTTGACATAAATATGTTGCAAGTCTACATAATTATTTCGCATGTCAACATAAATAAGTCGCATGTTGTCATAATTATGTTGCATCTTGCAACTATGATGTCAGAGTACGGCATTAGTAAGTCATTTTACCCATATAAAAATCAAATAATCTAAAAGGATTTGTAACTTGCATGTCAACATATTTATCTTGCATGTCGACATAATTATCTTACATGTTGACATAATTTTCTTGCATGTTGTCATAATATATCTTGCATGTAGGGGGCAGAAATATGCCACCATAGAAACGTCATTTATACACGAATTTTTGTACAAGGATCAGACAATATTGAACTTTAGATACGCTATTAAAAGGTTCGAATAGAAATAGCAAGTTTTTGTTTCATTTTATGAACAATATTTTACAATATCTTCTATCCTTATCAGTATTGATATTAGTCACATAACATACCAATCTCGTATCATTAAAATTCATTTTCCTTACCTTTTGGGGTTAACCCAAAGTAAACAATATGTTTTTTGTATGAAGGAGCTTTAATACATTTAATACCGTGTTTCTTTTAATTGTCTAATCGCTCAAATGGATGACGAGTTCCGAATAAAACACAAATAGTATAATACGTTAAAAAAAAACATGTTAGCTCATGCTAATGTTAAGAAAACTAAGAATTTAAAAGGCGACAAAGGGCAACCAAAAATCTTAACATAAAATCAATATTTAGTGGTACATGTATAAATATCAGTAAAGTTTGATATGAACGTCAGGTATTCATCGCGCGTGCATTCTGAATTATACCAGTAAAGACATATTTTCAGTGTATCATTGTGTTTTGGGAGATATTTCTTAATTAGGACATTGAGTTTTTAAATTACATATTTATTGCTTGCATTTGTCGTTCGAGAAAAATATACAATCATACATAATTACAAAAAAATTACCAGTAATGCCACTTGAAAAATTACAAACATGACCTACATGTAGCTGTTGTAAACATGTGCAAAGATCACCATAAAGACAATTTTTTTTTCAATTTCTATTACAAATATACACATTACCTACGCCTTATCATACTATCAATGTAACAAATGGGTTGTAAAGTGACACTATCGTTTCAAATATAAGGGCATCTTAATGGCAAAATAACACAGTACCAACATTTCAGGACTGAAGTAGTAATTTAAAAGATGTATAAAAAAATCTCTTACAACACTATTAGGAAAATAAATATATCCTAATTGGGGAAATTCACTCATATGAGAAATTCTTGTTTGTTCTAACATTGATAGAATAGAATAAAAATAATTATTATACCTCAATATGATTTTTCTATATAACGCGTCATCTGATTGATCTAGCGAGTCACGTGACAGGGCGAACAAAACGTCGTGTCTCCCGGGGAATAAATATCAAACCTCTTCGGAAATCTCGGGATTTTTCATTTCAAAGGTATGAAAAAGCCAATATGAGCATACAATGTTGACAAATACGATTAAATCATAAATATTTAATCATTTAAATTTTATTGAAACCACAAAAACCAATTTTACTATATTTGATTCGATTTTATGAAAGAAAAGAGAGACAATAACGAAAAAAAATCCCAAACAATCACGTTATTGCTTTCGACAAGTCGCAATATTATTAGAAAATTAGAAATCGACATAATATGGAGAAATCACTTTATTCCTGAGCTAAATTCCACGTGACACTGTTCTCATTAATATTCACGTCTTCAAATTTGTCTCCTTTACGAATGAAAATTACATACATGATCAATTTTTTTTTTACATGTACCTTTTATGTATGAAATTTTTGTGATTATGTCAAAACTTTCATTTTTTGAATGAGAACACGTGTTAGGGCAATGCATAGATTATCTGTGTATGTTTTTGTCACCACAACCTGTGATTCACACTTCAAATTCACTTTAAACGCCTCCCTATTCAACCATTAGATAATCTAAAAATAGGACTATACCGCCTAAAATGAGTAAATAAATAAACTGTAAATAAATATCAGCTTGAAACAAAATAGAATTATAACCTGAAAAATCTCATTCAATTTACAATGATAATTCTTATAGAAATATGGAATAGGCCTGAGGATTCAATATAAAGCCTAACTGCCTATAGTATAGTTGCAAGTCCGATAGCTTACTGAAAAAATCTTGAAAAATGCTAAATTTAATGTAAAAAGGAACCGACAAGACTTTAATAATTTGAGTTAAGATTTCTGACACAAATAGTTTGCAATAAAAACTTTGTAAATATATGAGGAACAACTTTACCTATGAATGGCAAGTATTTTAAAAAATATTCCAAAATCCCTTCATGACGTCTTTCATCACTAAAACACACTTTATTCCTACAACGCCCCGCTTCGATTTTTCAGATTCAAAAGGAACCGCCATCTCAATATCTAATGTAAACAAAACAAGCACATTCCGATCCCGGATGTAGTAAATGACAAAACCAAACGAGGAGAAAATATTTCCGAAATACTTTATTTAAAATTTGTGATTTTTCTCATTTCTTTCTATATATTCTATTGTACTGAAAATCGCGATTGTGATAACAATATGGCCGCTATGCAAATTAGTAAAATGTACACCATTTCTCCATATGACGTATTTTGTATAATCATAAGTTGTTCGGTAGCCTATAAAAAAAATTTATTGCATGAATGTTTGGGAAATATGAAGATTTATTCCCCCAGAAAAATCAAATTTCCCTCAGGCGAAGCCCTCTAAAAATATGGTTTTTCTTGGGGGAATAAAAATCTTCATATTTCCCTCACCTTCATGCAATAATTGTATATTATATATGTTAATGTATATGCAATTTCAACTTTACTGTAAACAGATGAACCTGTCAAAATCTAGTAAGCATAAATTTGAACATCAACGTTACTTACAAATTCGACACAAATCAATCATTCGGTGTTTTGTTGATAGCGTCGTCTAGTTTCAGTTTTGCGCGAAAGGAAGGAATGCGACTTCTCGCAGCTATCGACCTACCCATTCTGCGCATGCGCGAACTACGTCACAGCAGTCTACTTTCGAATTGAGGTAGAAATCGTACCGCTTCGCTTCGTTTAGTTGTTTTCCATACGGTAAGCTTAAAGAAAAAGTTTATTTAGAATGCCATATATATATTGAATGCTTTATTTCTTATCAAAGTTTAATCGATAAGTATTGAAACGTACGGGTAGGCACTAGTGAATGCATGCACTCCTAAGTCGTCCTTCCGAATTTTCTCAGATCGGGGGGCTACTTTCTAGCATAGACTTATGTCTATGTTTTTAGACAGTGCAACGGAGAGAAAACCCATGGGTTCCGACAATGGGGAGCTACAGACATGCAGCTAGCCAACACACAATTGTTCACAACGAGCTTAATTATTTTGATGTTCAATGTGCAACAAGGTGGTAGCTATTTAGGAATGTTAAACATTATGTACATTAACAAGATGGAACGTTACAGGTACCAATCTCCCAAATGTAACATAATAGTCCGTTTTGGGATATAAAACCCAAAATGTTTCAAGGAAAACACATAAACATTTTCCTTCTTTATATGTACATAAAAATATATGCAAGACTATAAGTTTGATGTAAAAGACAAGTCATATTTAATTTGCTTGAAAAACTACGCACATCTATGTTACATGTAACAATGTGTGATGGTTTTTGCCTATATTTTTTATTCAAGTTATTTCCATTTGACCCGACAGGGCTTAGCATGTGGGTGCCTTGAGTGTAGAGCGAATCAGGGAAAATAATAGTCCGAGATTCCTCTGACTCTAACCCCCGCTTTTATATTGGGACGTCCCCCGCACATCCCAATATAAAAGCGGGGGTTAGAGTCAGAGGAATCTTGGATTAGGAAAATAATTGTCACCAAAAAATATATAACTGTAAGTTAACCATTTAAATCATAATGTAATCAAATAAATTGAGACCACCCACCAAACTGCAAAAGATTCAGCACAACTGAAACACTTTGTCTCAAAGAAAATACAGCTGTAACTTGTTGATGGATCTTGGGGGAAAAAAACAAACTTCAAATTTTAAATTAGAAAAATAAATAGTTTGGCCATGCAACTACACTCTATATCAATCATGCAGTCACCAGAATACAGAGCCACATTAATGGTTTCATTTAAATTTGGGTAAAAGTCAGGACTATTTTTTGGCCTTATCTATTATACTTATCTATAAATCTTCAGCCTGACAAGCTGGAGAGACATTGTAAAGAAAATATCTTGGAACTTTTTAGTTTAGGAATCGATAAGTTATATATGAATATTGAAAATGTAAGACAATTTGCTGCATAAACGGAACAGAGTATTTAAATCCAATTTCTTGGACTTGCATTAATCTCTAAATAGGTAGTGTATTGGCAGTCTGTGGCAACACTGACGTGGGTTCGATTCCCATCACTACCAAATTACAATGAGATGAATGGATTTTTCCTTTAATTTTGGAAAAGAGAATTGTCAATTTGAATTTCATGCCTTAAAATGACAACAGGCTAACAGGCAACTAAACAATTTATTGAAAATCAAATAAATAATATTAAAGCTCTAGTAACATGAAAATATTATTTTTTTTTGTATAGTGATGAATACCCGTAGGTTAGAACTAAATACAAACTAATATATGTAGCATATTATATCCAGGTGGGATTTTTTTGTGTCACAAAATATGCAGAAATGTGGAAAATATGCAAGTTTTTGTATGTGTCAGTCATGTTCTTTGATTTAAAGTTTCTTTAGCAAACAATACCGTAGTTTCCGAGTAGTGAATATTTAGGGATGTAATAGTGATTGAGAAAAGGTGAAAATTAGAATAGATCATCACAAATATATATAGTATATATACTATTTTAGATATTGTTTTACCTAATGTTTTTTACTTTGTATATAATATCTATTCACATAATTGTAAGTGTAAGTTATTGTTGGCTTTCTTCTCTTATATTCATATTGCTTGCACATTCAGGGCCAGAAAGAGTTAATTTAAAACAAATTAAAAAGAAAAACTTTAGTGATGAATACTGGTACAGTATATTTCAATTCAATTCAAATTCTTTATTGACCAAGTAAGGGCCCTCATGGGGCAACATGAAGATTGTAGTAGATGTACAATTATAAACATTCAATAAACATATACAAGAGGGAAAGAGTTGGATGATTGAAAGAGCTAGGACGGACATGAACATTTAATTAGCATATACAGTCAAACTTCGTTATCTCGAACTAGATGGGATTGTTTAAAAACTTCAAAATATCCAAGTATTTGAGATATCGAGGGTAAAATATTTAAAAAAAATATGTGGTTGGTACTTACAAATCCCTTCGACATATCCATTATATTTGAGATATTAGAATAATAGTGTTTGAGATATATCAAAGTTCAACTGTATATGTAATATGTATGTTAATATACTCAATACATATATGTATATTTATAAATTATATTAAGCACTCTTACATAAATATGTCAAAATGCATACAAATCTGAAATAGTTTATCACATGATTGCTAAAAAGGTATTTGACTCAGAAATACAAATTAAGGCAATGCCTTTTGTAAAAATTTACCAAGAGAGTTTAATATATCTAATTCTTCACATTTTAAAACCCAAAATAATTTTTGTTTATCTTTCAAACTAGTAAAATGTTTTAATTAACATGAATTTAAAACAAACAGTTCCTCTCTTTCTTTTGTGAATTTGCTACATTGGATAAGAAAATGCTCTTCATCTTCAATTTTATTAAGTGTACAATTTTTACATACGGTTTACCGGTAATCTTTCTGTTCTAGGTGTGTTATTATATCTGGCCAATTTTATGAGAAGTATGTGTGCTGATATATGCAGTCTACAGATTGGCTTTTTGTATTTAACTTGGTTGGTAAGTGATCAAATCTTCTGAGAAGCCATTTGGGCTTCACAGGATTTGATCACGTGACCAACCAAGTTCATATCCCAGTGAACGTTTAATTTGCAGTTTATTTCTTAAATGAATTCTCATGGTGGTCAATACAAGTTTTAACCATATATTCCTCAAGTACATGCAATGCTATTAATTGCACTATATTTGCATGTGACCGAGCTTAGTACACTGATATATAATATACTAAATAGTGCACGTTTCATACTAGACCGGTTTTACAAGTCTTATACTTTTAATTATACCGAGCGCAGCGAGAGGCGGGCGAAGCCCGCCTCGCGAAGCGAGGATTAATGGTAACATGTATATGTAAGAAAATCAGTGAAAAATGAAAGTTGAATCAGGGGTACTAAGGCCAAAAAAAATTTCTTCCAGCCCTGGGCGCCGCCATATTGGCAGCCATTTTGTTTTTAAAAAGTTAGTTCGATCATTGATTGACTGGTACTTATCGATGTTTATTGCCTCTAAACTCAATTAAATAAGTTCCAGTGTTTCAATAGAAGGTAATTTGAATCAAAAGAAATAAAAGAGGACATTAGATAAGTTACAATAGTGCTTCAATCAAGAAACACGACTGGTTCTATGTATGTCTTATCAAATTATCAGATGGAAAATAAAAACATTAACTTCAAGGAACTGATCTTTTAGATACTAAATAAAGTATTCAGTTTTTACAGCGGCATTTATATGAATTAAATTGATAAACAATGAAAGAAGAAATAAAAAATGTTCGGCATAACGTAACTCTCTTCGGCTATTTCCGAAGACAGAATTTGAACGTTTTACGTATGAGACATGACGTCATAATGTAGACTGAGCACGCGACGTTTAGTTTAAACTTTGACGAATGATTTGAGTAGGCAACCATGCAGGCTGATCCTACTGTGTGCGTTTTAACTGTGTTAAATCTGCGCTCGGTCCAACGGTCACACCGTTTACATATTATTTTATGTACACTTATTCAGGTAGTCCATCCATAACTCATAAATTTTAGACTTTATAATAAATGGAATTATATGATTTTATTATACCTCTACTTATTTTTCATTATATAAGAGTATTTCCATATATTTTGCGGATTCCCTGAAAATTGCCGTAAACAGACTGATCCCTTGCAAAACAATAGGTGCGTCAGTTCGATAAACTAATACACACCTATTCGGAACACTTAGTACATGTAATTCCTGTTAACCGAAGGAAAAAATTCAAAATATTCCGAACAAAATCATGAATATTTAAGAAATGAACTCAATGTCTACCCAAGTTATACGAGTATAACCTGGGTTGGGGCAGTTTACGCTTTATAATCCACGAAGTGGATTATAAAAAAGCGTAAATTGCTCCAACCCAGGTTATACGAGTATAACTTGGGTAGATATTGAATTCATCTCTTATAATTTAATTATCTGTAATTTACTGTACAAATTGAGTGCGTTTTACTTTTTAAAATGATATTAATCTGTTCGAAATTCAAACATAACGTCAAGCGGATTAGTACGTTTTTGACGTTGGTGCATTGTGACGTGCAAACCAGGTTATACACATATAACTATATATTTCTATCCAATCGAATGCTGCGTTACAACCAGAATTAAATTGTTCATAATTGTATGATTTAATTCTAGTTGCAAAGTCCTTTTTGATTGGCTATATACTTATTCATCTTTATCGTATAACATAACTTGCCTACGTCACAATACGACACGCGTGCAATTTAATTTTATTTACTTTGACATTATATTAATTATTACTTGTTGGATACACAAAGAATTATGTTAACTTGAACTTTTTCTGATTGGTTGTATCGGTATAATAAAACAGTTAAAGTATAGCATTGAGGGAGTCAGCAAGATTCCAGTTCCCCTCAAGAAAACCTTGGCCATTTCCCTCGGCTTCGCCTCTGGAAATAGACTTAATTGCTCTCGGGGAACTGGAATCTTGCTGACTCCCTCAATGCTATACTTTATTTGTATAATAATGACCATAATGTTATAAGACATATGCCAAATACTAAAATTTCACCCAAAAATTTTTACGATTTACTGAAGGTATGGGATATAACCCTCTCTTCAACACATGCTTCCACGCTGCATGAAAATGTTGAAGTCTTCTGCATTGAAATAAACCAAAAAAGACTATCTAAACAGAAAAATCTTTTTATTTTATTATATTCAACAGTTTTAAAGCATTATATTATTCTTAATACAATTTATTTTCCTTAACATTTAAAAAAAAAATAAAAATTCATCAAATTACCTCCCTTCCAAAAATAAAAAACATAGGTAATCACATATAACAGATAACAAAGCTCACTGAGACGAGGCATCACCTTTATGAGACCACCTTTATCATATTATATTAAAATCAGTTAATGATCTTAGATATTCATGGATAATGTAGTGTGGTTTGACACAATATCGTAAATCATATGTTAAAAAATTGTTTAATAGTCATGTTGATACAATGTTTTACAATACACTTAATACAATGTTTCATATAATTTATCCATATGATACAATATAATACTATAATATATATGTTAAAATGTTATATTGTAACATATGATAAGACATCGTATCAAGATATGATATGATATCATTAAAATTATGGTATTGTATCATGTTAAACATTATTGTATTTGATTACATAAAACAATATCATAAAATAATATATAACACAATATATTATCATATGATATAATTTCATATCGCACTATAAATCACAATATTGTAATGACACTATATTATATTGTATAACGTATAGTATGGTATCATTTTTTAAAATAATGATATCACATACTGTATTGTACAGTATCATATATGATACATAATACGTATCATATGATACAATATCATTTGATACAATAATATATTATATTATAAAATATCATTTTATACAATATCGTATCTTATGATAAAATATTACATATATAGAATCTCTCTAATGATTTGCGATGGTATATGATTTTTATCCAACGAGTTATGTGTTTTCTATCCCCGAGCCTTGGCAAGGGGATAGAAAACACAATGAGTTGGATAAAAATTATATACATGTACCATCGCAAATCATGAGTGATTCTTTTTTTCACATGTTTTACTACAAGTTAAACCTCAATCTTTTGTTAAACCTTAATCTTTCTGTAAACATTATAATGATTGTGAGCTGCACAACACATTCACTACAAGATGTCAACAACTTTACACATGGAAAAAAGTTCCTTGAAGACTAACAAACAAACATTTCATTTTCTGGTATATTTTTATCAATTTATAAAAAAAATAAACTTAATTATTTTGTTACTTTTTCATTCTACGTCAATAATCTGCCTAAAGCTACGTAACGTTTAATTATGACGTCACGTGGCAGAACACACAATGGAATATCAACAATTTATCCAATGCGTGATATCCACCGTATATTGAGATAAATATGTGGTAAATTCCAATATTATACGAAACAATATCATGTGATACTACTAAAATCATTAAAACTATGTGCTAAAATTTCATTTTCAGTTATATGTTGCTGAGTTTTTCTAATTACATGTAGCATTGACAGGGGTTTTACATCTTCAATAGCATTATGTGGTCTGAAGAGATTTCACCAAAAAATCCCTCTTGTAGTCAGGCTGTCCTGGGAAAATTTTACGGAATAGAGAAAATGAATCAATACAAGCATGAACTACAGAATATAAAACATCAAGTAAATGACAATATCATGCTGCACCAACTAGAACTGGAAAGTCAAATCTTCTTCCATTGTGAGCAATCAACACAATACTGGTAAACTTCTTCAGCCAATTGAAGAAATCCCTGAAGCCATCACCTATACCAACTGCTTTCTTTCTTTCTCCGTTGACCTTGAACTCTCCAGCTTCATGACATATAATCCAGTGACTCTTGATGCCTCCTCAGAGATGGACATTTTCGGAAAGATGTATGCGGTGAATGTTTTTATCTGATCCAATCTTGTTCGCAGATAACTGAGAGGGGGAATACATGTCCTCGGACTGAAAATAGAAATATTATATATATGACATTTTTTAGCTTTATACAAATATTTTTTATTCTCAATGAAACAAGGTATACTGTGTGGAAAACAGCTATTAATTAATTCAATATTGTCTTCAAGACCTCTCTTGTTTCCTCGATTCTTGGTGAATATATACTTCAAACATTTCTATAAGTGGTTAATCATTGTCTTGCTAATCTTTACAATTTTCTGATAATTATATTTTACAATACAACTGTTTCCCTATATTCTTGACAACATGGTTTTTATCAAGACATTTCTTCATATTTATACCAAGTTCACTTCTCAGGCTTGAGATCATAGTATTGTCCTCATCTCCCTCCAAGATTTCTACAGGAGTACCATTTTCATTCAGTTCCTTCTCTCCAGAGACACCACTAACACTCTCCATCAGTCTCGTACTACGTGAATGGTTTTTCGTGCATCAATGAGGATGTACTTTCATCCCAGGATGCCTCGATTTCCAGCACTTATAAAAACACCACAGGTCCGATGTAAAACCACAGCTTTGACAGCCTTCTTTCCGTACTTGAAATTGGACATGAAGAATGTGTGGGCTGTAAAACGGTACAATTTTAAAAAATAACTGATGAATACTAAATTTCACATCTTACATAGATTGTAGGGAAATATTCATGCTGCATGTAACTACTTGACTTACATGTAAGTCTATCAAAACCTCTTTTATGTGCACAAGTCATCCCTGACCCTGAAGGATGATTAAATATAGTTGATAGACTGTCTGTATCTCCTCTTTCAACATCATGGATGCTTGTATTACTTGCTTTTGGGGTATCAGGCAAATCAGTGGATCTTTTCTTAAAGCTTGCAAACTTTTCACTGAAATTTAATCAACAAAAATCACACCCCTCAGTCTGATGATTGCAAAATATAAAACATTCTAAATTCTTTTTAAAATACATAATCTTTTATTCAAGATAAAAAAATACCATAATATTATTTGTGCTCACATACCTATAGTGAGGGTGATGCATCTGTAATACAGATACTCCTACTTCTTCTACTTCTGGTCCCTTGTGCTCCCTAGCTGACAAGGATTCGTCAATGCCTACATCTCTGAAATAGAATTTGTCCATTTAAAATTGAAAAATACAGAAATCCTGAGCAGAAAAATGCAATAAAGTTTGTTTTGGACTTCACTTTAAACTACTCACAAAACAATTATTCATTTTAATTTTTTCAGTACTGTTTGAGGAAAATCAAAAAACATGAAAGATAGGATGCCAATTTTGTAACTATGCTGATTGAGATATCCTTTTCAAAGTATCTGATTGTTCTGTTAAATGTGGTTTATTTTGATTAATTTGATTCAATGATTCAACATGTAATATGCAAATGAAATCTAAGAAAACTGCATGCTGTATAGAATATTTGTTTTTTGCTAACTTGCATTGAGTCATATTAGTTAAACTATTTTTCCCAAAAGAGCAATTTGTCGATGAAATATTCCCAATTGAATAGGAAAAGGACCCTGTACCAAAAAGGTTTAATTGCATGAGCCCCGACTGCATGTGTATACACGTGTCTCTTTGAATATTGATCAGATATTAAATATAAAATCTGTGTGCATATGTGCATGTAGACTACAGCTATTCATTCATAATAATGCACATAAATTCGTTCATAACAAAGATGTGTGAAACACATTTATTTTCCAGATTAAGAAGTAGTTTTATGTTATATGTTTTGCCCCTTTGATCCCTGATACATAAATATGATATTATGGGTGTATTTGTGAGAATATTTAACGTTTGCTGTTTGTTTCCTTCCTTTGTGTGTGTACACGTGCATAGACTACGTTATTTTAATGCTCGTTAATTAGTATAATTAATCGATAAGTGTATTACTACTGGAAAACTTTACTTACCTTTAATTCTAAAGTGAAAGAAGGGTTGCGCATGCGCAAACATTTGGAGAAATGTTCCGATTGTAGTGTATTTGGGGGGGGTTAACTTCCGGTTTATTTTTATCGGGCTCGGCGTCCTTTTCGCGGGCTTCTGTCTCTTTTTTCCCGGGATTTTCACCAGAGAAGCCACGCTAAGGTGTACTCCTGATTGTATTGTTGTTTGTGATCGTTAGATAAATAATATACCTTTTTTTTATATACAAGTGATTTGTCATTAATTCAGTTGACCGCGGAAATCACTTCATTGGCGTCGCCGGTAGGATTTCTGGCGGTCAGTTTGGACCAGCGCGGTGCCCAGGGGACACCGCGCGGTTCGGCCATGTCGACATTTTGCTAAATTTATTTTTTAAAGGTTAAAGTTTTCATGTAAAGTTTTATTGTGTTCTTTTACTCATGTAAATTAGTGATTTTGTGTGTATTCAATTGTTGTGTAGTGGGTGATTAGGTAGAACTACTGTTGTTCAAACACGTGATTTTTGACTGGTGACAAAATGGCGGAAGAGCATGGGTCATTTGGTCTGGGCAGGGGTGAACCTCGAGTGTCGAGTGGCATGGGTGTCCCGGGGGGCAAGGGAGCTAAGCCGGCTGGCTTAGCTGGGGCCCAAGGGAGGGACATGGGTGCTATGGAGGGCCCTGTACCCGACAGATTCGACCAGCTCTTTGGGTTTGTCACACCATTTAGGCTCCCAGCGTACAGCACTCCCCACGCTCGGATGGTGGATGATACTAGTACTGTGGTAGGTGAGGTAGACATGTCCTTTACCCAGGGGGCGAGTGGGAATGGGGTCACGGAAAACAGGGGTGTGTTGGGAACAGCAGGGCCTGGCAAATCGCCAGACATTGGATCTGCCAGGGGGGACCAAGGTGTGTCTGAGTTGCAGGCACGGGTTGGGGCTATAGAGTCCCAGCTAGCCCAGATTACACAACTGTTGGTGGGGATGTCAGGGTCCTTGGGGGGAGCTCGCTCTCAGGGATCAAGCCCCAGGGCTAATGCACATGACAATCTGCCTCCTGAGGCAGGGATGAGCTCGTCTGGGGTTCAAGGGACTGTAAACACCGGGCATCCTCTGGCGGATGCTAGTGTTCCCAGGGTTGTAAATACTGCGAGCACTGCTCGGGTGACGCCCGGTAGCATGGGGGAGATTTCTCCTCATGGGGGTGGTTCTCCTGGGCAGGGACAGATTGAGAGGCAGCGGCCAGGTGTCGAGACTAGCGGGTATGGGGAACACCAAAGGATTGTAGTGTCAGACCCGGGGGGTGCTGGAGGCAGTGGAGGAAACCATGCCTCGGACAACCATGTCGGGGCCCATACCCGTCAGAGTAAGGGGGCCGTGCCCTGGGGGGAACCATTGTATGGTGGGGCAGTCTCAGACACGCCTGTACTTGAAAATCTGCCATCTCACAGGGGGGTTACGCATTCCAGGTCGGCGCCCTCTGGAACCCATAGCCACTCGCAATCATCCCTGGGGCAGGGGTACAGTAGGGATCACCCTGAGAATCCGGTGGGGTACAATGTCACTTTTAGTACTCCGGCACCTATGAGTTCCCTCGCGGATAGTCATGCTAGGTCGGCTTATCCATCAGTTAGGGAGAACGTGTCAATGGGGACTCCGGGGAGGCCGGTGGGGAATGCCTCGACCTCCAGCAGTAGTTGGGGGCGGTCAGGGCGGAACATCCCAGCTGAGGCCAAAAGTCTTAGGTACAATGGTAGTCTAGAGTGGGGGTTGTTTTACGCCAAGTTCAGAACCTTAGCAAGGTACTACGGGTGGACAGATGACGACAGCTTGTTGGCCCTTAGTGTATCTGTCGAAGGCCCTGCACTAAAGTACTTCCATATTCTCTCCTCGCGGGGGGAAGAAATGAGCTTTGGGGAACTCGCTTCGCGCTTTGAGCAGCGGTTCGGAAAGGGCACACTTCAAGCTGCGTCTCAGGTAGAGTTTAACGCCATGACCCAGGGGCCCGAGGAAAGCTTAGAGCAATGGGGGGACCGGGTTATGGAGGTCGCGCAGCGTGCTCTAGGGGCGAGGGTCCCGGGACAAGTGCTCCAAGAGCAGGCAGTCTTACGGTTCGCGATGGGCTGCCAGGATCCGCGAGCCGGACGGAAACTGATTGATAATCCTCCGATCACTGTGGACGAAGCTGTGCGGAGGGTCAAGACATACCAATTAAGCCGACAAGCTCTTGCGCCACGGCGCAGGGGAGTACATTCCGTGTCGCGAGACGGTCAGTTGTCTGGTGGGGAGCAGTCGAGATCTCCCTCACCGGCACCGCGTAGCGAGTCCTATGGCTCAATGATGCATGATGATCCGCCAAGACCAGAGTCCGCTGCACGCTCTAGCTTGACTACTAACAGGGGGAACACAATACCCATGGGGGCTCAGGGGGGTTCTCCATCTAGTCCTCGCAGCCGTCAGCGGGGGTCTGGGGTGTGCTATGCATGCAATCAGCAGGGGCATTTTCGGAGGGAGTGCCCAAACCGACCACGGTCTGAATCATCACATCGGCAGGGCCCACGTACTAGTAAACAGGCTGATGGCAGACAGGTGCATTTCTCAGATACTCCCACAGTAGGGGCGGCCACTCGAGTTGTGCCATCGGTTAGGTCGGGGGGCCTTGGCTATGGGGAAAGTGCGTGGCGCATACCGATCAAAGTCAATGGTGTCCTGGTGAGCGCGGTGGTCGATACTGCAGCTGAGATCACAATTATAGCAAAGCGGGTTTATGATAAGATGTCTCCGCGTCCTGAAATCTCTACTAGTATCGATGTTAACCTCGCCGGGGGCGGGGCAACCATGGCGGTGGGTTCTCTAGGTAATGCTCTTACAGAAATAGGGGGGAACCAGTTAAGACATCTAGTGTATGTTGCCCCACTTCAAGATGAAATGCTCCTGGGCATTGATTTTATGCAGGAACATGGAGTACAATTGCATTGCAGCACAGGAGAGTTCCGCGTCGGGGCTAGTCTGACAATACAGCCCATGTTTAAGGCAAACTCTCCCGCCGTGCAAGCTGTCTCGGTACGTCGCGTGCGTCTACCTCCATTGTCAGTGGGGGTGATTGATTGCGAGATAACCCATGAGATCCCTGACTTTATTCTTGAGCCCATAGAGGAATTTCCGGTAGGGGTGATTCCTTCAAGGTCATTTAACCCGTCCGGAACAAGGGGTAAGTTGTGTCTCATGAACCTTACGCAGCGGGCGCACATTTTTCGGCAGGGTCAGCTTGTGGCAACCGCGACTCCTGCGACCGAAGCAGGGATTCCAAAGGCGCCGGTAAGACAGGTCAGAATGGAGGGTTCTTCAGAAGCACCCGCACACATCAAAGGGTTACTCGAGGACATCCGGGTCAATGCACCGCCCGACGTGCGCGATGAGGCGGTGCGACTTATAACACTATATTCAGATGTGTTTGCCGTTTGTGACCTAGACCTGGGCGAGTTCACCGCTATCGAGCATCACATCGAGACTGGAGAGGCACGGCCTATTAAGCAACGCATGCGCAGGACTCCAGCGGTCTTCCAAGGAGAGGAAGAGGGCCATTTAGACCGTATGCTGGCTGCGGGAGTAATACAACCGTCCACGTCAGACTGGGCCGCCGCCCCTGTGTTGATAAGGAAAAAAGACGGTTCGGTTCGGTGGTGCGTCGACTATCGGGCGCTTAACAAGGTGACGGTTAAGGATACCTACCCGCTTCCACTCATCGAGGAGTGTCTCGACACGCTAGCGGGCAACCTCTGGTTTTCAAAACTAGATGCCAACGCTGCGTATTGGCAGATTAAGGTCAACCCCGAGGATCGAAAAAAGACGGCTTTTATAACTAAGTATGGGCTTTTCGAGTTCACCAGAATGGGGTTTGGCCTCTGCAATGCTCCGGCAACGTTTGCCCGGGCTATCAATCTTGTTCTTCACCGGTTAAATTGGAAGATAGCTCTCGCCTTCCTAGACGACGTTCTCATTCTTGGGGAGTCAACGCAAGCTCATCTGGACAACTTGCGTCAAGTATTCGAGAGATTCCGTCAATATGGCCTTAAGTTCAAGCCTAAGAAGTGCGAGTTCTTCCGGCAAAAAGTTGAGTTTCTGGGCCGCTCGGTAAGCTCGGAGGGTGTTGAAATGGGTGACCAATATATTGAAGCAGTTCGAGACTGGCCGAGGCCCGTAAATACAAAGGCGGTCGAAAGATTCTTAGGCTTCGCGAACTACCACCGGAACTTTATCCCTCACTTTTCAGAAATTGCGGCCCCGCTGTATGCCATAACGGGCAAAGCTGCCTTCCGGTGGGACAGTGACCAGGAACAAGCCTTTCGAGACCTGATATCGCGTCTTACTAGCCCCCCAGTATTGGCCATTCCGACCCAGGAGGGGCACTTCATTCTAGACACTGACGCCTCAGACCTCGCCATTGGCGGGGAACTGTGTCAAGTTCAGGATGGGTGCGAGCGAACCATCGGGTATGCAAGTTCCGTGTTATCTGCAGAACAGCGTCGGTACTGCACTACTCGTAAGGAGTTGCTTGCGGTCGTTAGGTTTACCCGTCAGTTCCGACATTACCTCCTTGGCCGCAAGTTTACCGTGCGCACAGACCATCACAGTTTGACATGGTTAATTAACTTTCGTCATCCAGAGGGGCAAATAGCGCGGTGGCTGGAGGAACTCAGTCAGTATGACATGACCATCATTCACCGGCCCGGCAAAAAGCATCTTAATGCGGACGCTCTCTCTCGAGATGTGATTCAGCCGTGTGGGCCCTTGGGCCTGACAGTTGCGCTTAAGGATTTGCCGTGTGGTGGTTGTCACTACTGCCGGCGTGCACATGAGCGATGGCAGGATTTCTCGAGGGAGGTAGACGATGTGATACCTCTTGCATCCCTGTTCTCAGAGGAGAACATGCAGACGGGGTTTCCTGAAGCTCCACCCTCACCAGTTGGATTGCCTTCAGCTTGCCGTGAGTTCCTGAGTGAGGGGCCATTAGAGCAGTCATATGAGGGTGTGGGTTTAGGAGAAAGTCCGGTCCCCAGGGTGTGCATGGTGGTGTTTTCTGAGGAGTGTACCAAGCCCGAGGTTGTGGTTGATGGGGCATGTGGGCCATCAGGTCGGGCAATAAGGCAATTGTTGGGAGTAGGCCCTGAATCATCGGATGAGGTATCAGACCAAGAAGGTATTTCTCTGTCCTCATATAGTCCAGAGGAGCTAGCAAGTAAACAGAGGGATGAACCGGCTTTCCGCTGGCTGGTAGGGTTCCTAAAGTCAGGAAGTGTGCCTCAGGACAATGAGCTTATCCTGTCAGGGCCTGAGGAAAAGTGCTACTATCTGGAGCGGGGGCAGTTTAGAATGGATAAGGAGGGAGTTATCTGGAGAGTTAGTCCTCCTGACCCTGATGGGCTCTTGGTTCCGAGTAGTTTACGGCATGAGGTGATGTCTACCATCCATGATATCCCTAGTTCTGGTCACCAAGGGGTGCAGCGCACAAAGGCAAAAGCCAGAGAAATGTTTTATTGGTGGAAAATGGGGACGGACATTAAAACTTATGTACTTACATGTGACGCCTGCTGTCGTAACAAGCGTGGTCCTCTGCCGTCACGCGCTGGCCTTAAGAGTTACCAGGCGGGCAGCCCCATGGAAAAGGTACACTTGGATTTTCTGGGACCCCTTCCCCGCACGGAGGCGGGGAATGAGTACATCTTGATGATGGTGGACAGTTTCACGAAATGGGTTGAGTGTGTGCCACTCCCCTCACAAACGGCTGAGGTAACAGCTCGAGCTGCAATCATGGAATTCTTTGTTCGGTTTGGGTACCCTTTCGAAATTTTTACGGATCAGGGGCGAAATTTTGAAAGTGAGTTGTTCCGAAAGATATGTAGCCTTCTGCAGATTCATAAGTCGCGTACGACCCCGTATAGACCCTCCGGCAACGGTCAGGTTGAGCGGTATAACCGCACCCTGATGGACGCAGTCCGTTGTTACGTAGACAATCAAGTCAAATCGTGGGACAAGCATTTGGGTATATTAGCGGGTGCATTGCGATCTGCGGTAAATAGACATACCGGATATACCCCAAACCGCCTAATGCTAGGACGCGAAGTGAATAGTCCTGCAACTTTGCAATTTAGGCCTCCCCCGGGGGAATCAGATCAAAATGGGGGGGAGGGAGAGGTGGACACCTATGTGGCAAATTTAGAAAAAATGCTCAGGGAGTCCCACGAGTTGGCCAGAGCAAAATTGCGCGCAGCTCAAAAGTCGATGAAGAGAGACTACGATCTTCACATTCGCGAACGGCAGTATAAAGTAGGGGATTTAGTTTACTGGCGCCATAACGCGGGCAAGAAAGTAGAGTCGGTATGGCTGGGCCCCGGGGTAGTAATAGCCGTGAAGTCTGACACCATCTATGAGGTGCGAACTCGCCGAGATGTGCTAATCCTGCACCACGACAAGCTAAAAATCTGTCAGGCACGCGAACTGCCCAAGTGGATACGCGACTATCAGGCCCGTACGCGCGTCACTGTAGAACCCGCAGGGGAGGAACCGAAACAGTCGCCACCAGAGAGAAATGACAAACGTGGCGGAGAATCTGTGGTGCCAAAGACCGATAATCCGATAAATGCGCCGTATATGGGAACTCGGAGCCGGTCTCGGGTTGTCCCGAAAACATCACAACAGCTACAGGCGTCAGAGAGCCAGGGGCGCAAGAGACGGGGTGGTAAACGCAAACGATATGAGTATTGTGTGTGTAAAACCAAAACTCCCGTGGGTCTTATGGTTCAATGTGACCAATGTAAAGATTGGTTCCATCCCATCTGTGTGGGTAGGGATGAGGAGGAGGTCAGGGAATTGTCAACATACTATTGCCCTGACTGCACCCTGGTAGGAGAGTAGGATTTGGGGACTAAGGGGCTGAATAAGGGTTCAGGACTTCAGCATTAAGGTTAGGTATATAGCACTCTCTTGAGGGCAGTCCCCAGGGAAATTACCCCGGGGCAAATAGGGTATTTGTACCGCGGGGTGACGGAGATCCGCCAGGTGAGTTTGGCGATGCTGGCGGAAAAACTTAACTTTAATGCTCTGTTCGCCAACTATTAAAGGACGCTCCGGTGCCATGATCCATGGAATGCCACCCAGAGGAACATCACTAGGGGACACAAGTGTGGAGGAAGAAGAGCCAGGACCTCGACAGGACGGGAATTGGAGGGGCCATCCTGGACTTTCTATATGAACTGTGTTAATTGTTTTGCGTACTGGTTAAATGTGTATATTGTATATTGTTTAATGTTTATTTTTGTAACTTTTGTGGTTTCTCTGGTCGGAATTGGGACATTCCTCCACAAAATGGGGGGGAATGTAGTGTATTTGGGGGGGTTAACTTCCGGTTTATTTTTATCGGGCTCGGCGTCCTTTTCGCGGGCTTCTGTCTCTTTTTTCCCGGGATTTTCACCAGAGAAGCCACGCTAAGGTGTACTCCTGATTGTATTGTTGTTTGTGATCGTTAGATAAATAATATACCTTTTTTTTATATACAAGTGATTTGTCATTAATTCAGTTGACCGCGGAAATCACTTCACGATCATATTTTCGGATGACCTCGGCAGCTTTGCGCCAAACGTGGGGTAGGTCGATAGTCTCGTTCAACCAGACGCTCGGCTGTCTCCGTAAATCTCCGACGAGCAGAGCTCGTCGGAGATTTACGGAGACAGCCGAGCGTCTGGTTGAACGAGACTAGGTAGGTCGATAGCTGCGAGCAGCGAGTAGTCGCATTCGCGCGGAATGAAGTTATAATTGCGAAACCAAAAGAGCCGGGAAATGATTTTCCGGTTTATACAATTCAAAAATTAGATGATATAGAAATCAACATAAAATAAGATAATTAAATCATTTCAATATGTTTGTTATGAAAAATCAGAAAACTACGGAAATTATAAAAGGTTAAGCCAGTTCACACTAGGTAAACAACATCAGTTTATAATGGGGATGACCACGGGACTTTTGTATGTTCGATGGTCGTGGCCATTTTTAGACTGTATTGATCTCCTTTAACAGAAAAGCTCCACATGAAAATAAAGGAAAAAACCCAAATTTAAAGATACACAAGGTAAGCTTTTTAAAAAGGTAAGAATGTCAGCCATCGGAATATTAATTTTAAGCGGTTCAAAAGCAAATACTTTACCTGTTGAAATACAATATATTCATAATTTCCAGAACAATCGTGTACAATGAGAACAGCGTGTAGCGGTATACTATTTATAAAATAATCTACAGCAACTGTGGATGCTGTACTGGCACTGTACCAGTTATCGGCTAAAATTTAACGTTTTCTTTTCGTATTTCCTTATTTCTTGATATTTTTTAATAAAACTTGACATGCTTTAAATGGTATACTCCTTGTTTATGCACCTGTTACGTTAAATCATTATTTAGAACCCAAAACATCTTTTTGTGTGCTTTTTTAGCACGCCCAGAATTTGCCGAGTTAATTAATTTTTACGATTTACTGTACCAGTTATCGGCTTCGCGATAATAACATAGTAAAATCCCGTTACATGTTGATTTGATAATCTGCAAAATGTAATTTGAATTATGCCCCTTTTGGGGTCAGACTAAAGTTCGTAGGGGTTATGATGCATAAACAAATCTCATAAAATTATTCGTTTGTTATCATACGGTAATACACAAAATCGTAGACTATTCAATGCATAATATTGTGCAATCAGGCGTTCAACTGCGCTATGAATCACTCAGAATTTAGTGAATTCCTTTTGTTTCTACATGTTATATGTAGTGATATTATATGTCAAATCAAAGAAGGGAGATGATAATGTATCACAAAAGGGGTTATATTCTATTTTTAACATATTACGTCACTTCCCCCACTGCTAAAAGTGCAAAGATGTAAATCAGCGGTAAACAATGATCGTTTAAGCTCATGTTTAAAACATATTCAAGAAAGTTTTCAAGCAAACTTACTTTTCTTTATTCAAAACAGAGGACTGAATTTAAAAATCTCAGATAGTCGCGTGCTATAAACCCGAACTCTCAGTTTAGCCGATAACTGGTCTTAGCCGATAACTGGTACAGTACCAGTATAATTTAAGTTGTAACTTTGCAAAGATTGCTCTCTGAAATCCATGGTCCACTGCCATTATACATTATACATGTATATCCTCTCCAATCTTACTTACTAACAAGCTTTGCCTAGATGGCCGAGTGGTTAGAGCTGTGGCTGCTCACTGCTAGGAGAGTGGGTTCCATAGGTCCATAGGCCGGAGCGGAGGTGGAGCTCCAATATAGTGAATTTCCCTTATATGGACAGGTATATGTCAATTTGAGAGTTATTGCAATGTCTGTGCTTATTATATATGTATAGATCTATGCAATGTGTATCGTTAATTCCGATCCTCTCAACTGTTTAACTGTATTCCACCTGTATCTCAAACGACCGTGTAGTGCGCGGCCAGCGCTCTAGGGTCCGTTCGTCATCGCAAGCAAGATGTTTGTCTTGCCTAGATGGCCGAGTGGTTAGAGCGTAGAGAGTGGCTTCCATAGGTCGTGAGCACAGGCACCTGACGTTATATATTTTTCTCATAATAAAAATAAATACCCTATAACTAATAATACAAAAGGTACCCATCCCGGCCATCTTGGATTTATTTCAAACTGTCACATCAGCTGGAAGTTTTGCTTGAAACTCATCGGTAAAATTATTTTGCGATCCTCTCCGTCTCCCGATCGGTCATTCAACATCTAAGCTTACAACCAATTCAAACAAAACGGTGCATTACAACTGTCATTAATAAAAATCACCCCTCGATCTGCATCTACTGCCTAAAATATGCAACAAAAAGTTAAAGGGTGGACGGAAGTTGTCACCTATATGTAAATGAGATTTCCCTGCACCGTGTGTTTGTTTCAATATTTCAAAAGATATGCATTTATAAACATGTTTATATAAACTTTGTGTATTAAAAGTTATAATTGACTGTTTATAGTATCCCTTTTCTTTTTTTTTCTTTTTTTTTTTTTTATTGTAAACAAAGGTTGAATATATAAAGCATTTTATGATATATTCACTCTCTCACTTCTCACATACTCACATTTTCATCCCATATTGTAATATAAATAAAGAGTAGGGTAGTTGCTTGTGATAGTTATGAAACAGAATGCCTAAGCAGTAAAACTACAATCCATGAAAAAAAAAGAAAAAAAACAAAAGCAGTAAAAAAAACAACAACAAAACAAAAAACAAAACAAAAAAAACCATAAGCAATACTAAAATTATTATTGTACACATGTCACATTTAAACTGCCAGATAATTAATAAAATCATTCCATGGAGACCATGCTTTTTCAAATTCTTCAATTTCTGATTTCTGAATATAAATATACTTTTCAATCTTGTATCTTTGATTTAAATAATGTAAAAGCCCGAAAAAAATTTGGCGTCTTATTTTGTTTTAAACATGAAAATATATATTGCTTTGTATATAGAATTACAAAGTTTAGAATTCTGTTCTCCCAATCAAGGGGATAAACACCAAATAATACATTACAAACATCAAAACTAACATTTTTGTAGCATTTCTCATATATAAGTATACTAAGTGCATTCCATAGAGGTTGTATTTTCTTGCAATTTGCAAAACATGTTGTATGGATTCAGGCATATCATTACAAAAAGTACAGCAGTCAGAGGCAGTAATTCTGATTTTCTTAAGATAATATTTAACAGGAAGAATTCTATGGAGAATTCTATATTGTAACCAGTTAACAGTTGAATCGTTGGTAGTTCGAAAACATATTTTAAAAACATCCTGTACACAGAGATCATTTGGCAAAATATCACATAGCTCAGCATTCCATTTGGTGATAGCTGTAGGTACACAATCATTGGAGGTTAAAGATATGTATATATGCTTTGTTACTTTTTCTTTCAAAAATATAGACTCATAATAAAATGGCATAAATGTAGTGCAGTCTCTCTTCAAAGTAGACTTATCAATAGACAAATATGTCAAGTATTTTGATATTGCACATATTAAACTATTATATAACATTAGAGGTATATATGAAAAATGGAATCTTTCAGTAAAATCTATTCTTGATAATATGTTTCCATTTTCATTTAAAAAATCTCCAATGATTTTAACCCCTTTCACATACCAATCTTTGATAAATACATATTTACATGCAATTTTTATATTAGAGTTGTACCACACAGGAATATTGAAAACATTTTTGGTATTTAATGAGCTTTTGATCGTTTTCTTAGTATAGCAGAGCCAAGACTTATATAAAAACATCTTGTCAAAAAATATTATTTCTTTGAACAACCATGCCTGATAGGAAATCATCACCAAAATCAATAAGTTTGTTTGAAAAGTCATTACCATTTATTGATAAAAAAAAAGTCCATCCATGGTTTGTAGCCTTGAGTTAATTTCTTAATCCATGAACATTTAAGAGATGCCATAAAGTTAGAAATGTTAACCATTTTTAAACCACCTTTTTGATAATCGAGAGTAACAATTTCTCTCTTAACTTTGTCACACTTTGATTTCCAGATAAATTCGAACAGGCTCTTAATAAGAGATGAAATGACATCTTGTTTTGGATTTGGAAGTGAAATAAACAAGTGGTTAAGTTTTGGAATTATCAAACTTTTTACAACTATGATGCGACCAATTGGAGTTAAAATTCTCCTCATCCATTGTTGAATTAGAGAAAAAACTTTTGGTAATTGTTTGTTGTAATTTATTGATGTCATTTTATCTAAATCAACAGAAAATTCTATTCCAAGTAAATTAAAAGAAGTGGACCCCCAATCAAGTTTCCAACGTGAATGGTGGAAAACTTTGTTAGAAAATTTTTTAGAACCTATCCATACAATTTTTGTTTTAGAGCTGTTTATCTTCAAACCGAAATGTGTAAAAAAAAACCTCAAGTTTCAAGAGCTGCGAAAAGTGATATTGGGGAACCATCTAAGATGAGTGAAGTATCATCTGCATACTGAGAAATCTTATGTTCATTGCCATTGACAATTATACCTCTAATATCAAAGTTTTGTTTTATGAGAATAGCTAAAATTTCTGCACATATCAAGAATAAGTAAGGAGCTACTGGGTCCCCCTGTCTACATCCTCTTTGGATTTTGAACTGTTCTGACAGGAAGCCACATTGTAAAACAGAAGCCTTAAAATCTTTGTTAAGAATCTTTATCCAGTTTATAATATTATTTCCAAATCCAAAGTATTCTAAAGCTTTGTATATAAAGGACCATGAAATAGAATCGAAGGCTTTCTCAAAGTCAATAAGAACTAAAAGACCTGGTATGTTTTTATTTTCAGTGAACGACATTAAATCATAAATAGTTTTAGTATTTTCTCCAATATATCTTCCTTTAAGAAAGCCTGTTTGTGTATCAGATATAATATAATCTAGTGTAGACTTAATTCGATAACTGATACATCCCGACATAAGCTTATATAGAGCATTCAGAAGAGTGATGGGTCTCCAGTTTTCTTTTCTTAGTTTTAACTTGTATGTTGATCGAATTCAAAATAGACGCCTTTTAAAAATTCGCATCAGCGCTATATTTGGAAGGGATTACCCAAAGTATGATGCAATTTATGTCAACTTCCGTCCACCCTTTAGCCTTTTGTCGCATATTTTAGGCGGTTGAATTGGTTGTAAGCTTAGATGTTGAATGACCGATCGGGAGACGGAGAGGATCGCAAAATAATTTTACCGATGAGTTTCAAGCAAAACTTCCAGCTGATGAGACAGTTTGAAATAAATCCAAGATGGCGGGGATGGGTACCTTTTCTATTATTAGATATAGGGTATTTATTTTTATTATGAGAAAAATTTATAACGTCAGGTGCCTGTGGTCGTGAGCTCAATCCCCGGCCGGGGCGGTGGTGTAACTCCAATATAGTGTATTTTCCGGTATATAAACCTTTGTTTTATTATAGATACATAAACTGGTGATACTTTATCAAATACTTCCGGTCCGAACTATTTTTGACACAGCCCCCGCTTCACCGCATCAGTGACCTATTTTTGAAGATTTGCCTATATATTCCACATATTTCAACTACCAAAATTGATTTGAAATAGATTTTGTCGAAATTTAAATTACAAATATGAAGGAAAACAAATAATTAAATTTGTAGTTAATAAAACTGCAAATCAAGATAGCCAGACTATCAATGAGTTAATCCTGACGACGCGATGTAAAACAGAACGCTTTGGTTGTGTTTCTATACAAGAACTTACCGAAAAAATGTCTCCGAAGACTTTTATTTCACCGCCAGTAAGCATCCTTATTCAATGATTTCAACTTCGTTTGCTTTATAAAGTATCACTTACTTACTCTTCCTCGTTCAAGTCAATTCAAACTAACGAGCATTCGCAACTTTGTGTATGTCAACAAATTTGACTATTCAAGTCACTTGACAAAATAGACGAGGTTGTTTACCAAAAATACTCGCAAGTCTTAATTATTCTATAACTTATTTATTATTTTCTATCTATGTAAAATTAGAGTAAACAAAGTTCCATAGGAAGATTTGCATTGTAAAACATATTCATATTTTCGACCTACTAATATCGTGTATCGGAACGATGGGCTTAATTGTAATAGCATATTTAATAAAACACGTACAAAATATGTCATTGATTTCAAATTATTTTCAAAGCACAAAAAAGTCAACCAAACAGTTTACAGATTTTAATCATTGTGAAAAAATTAACACCACGCTAGAAGTAAACGCATGCGGATATTTTGGGCTAAGTGAATTTATTATCATTCTTGAGTAGTGTGTTAAGTAGTTAATGTTCACTCAATGATTTGTGTCTATTAGCCGAGGCACCAAAACATTATGATAAAATGCAGTTCATCAAAGGGTTCGAGAAAAGGTTTTGACTTGGTTTCATAGGCTTTCCTAATGTCAATTCTTTCATGAAATTTGCCCGTTTTCTTTAATTATGTGTCGTGATCTTCCTCTCAAAATAATGTTCGTAAGATCAAAATTACAAGACGTGATGAAACCTTTTCCTCTAGCTTCTCTTGCTAATCTTAGCTAAATGTAAAGTATTCTAAAATAAAATTTGAAAAAAAAGCAATGATCGATATTTGTCCACTTCAAACTTCAAACTTTTGTGCATATTCAAGGTGTTATCAGCAAAGTTTCACAACGATTCAGTGGTTCCTGGGGATTTTCTTTAATGGTTTTATTTTCACTTCCTATGTAAACTCAATACGTGTTTTAAAATAAACTTCAATTGTTTCTGTCTTTACAACATATCATTACAGTCAGTCTAATCTGTAGTTTTTTGTGCAAAATTACTTACAATATATTCAATACATCATCATGAAAAGACTTTTTTTTTTTACCAAAAAACATAAGAAATAATGTATTGATGGTTTCACAATGTGTTTTAAAAGACACAGTTTAAATGAAAAATGATGACATTTTTAAATAGCACAATTTTACAACATATTAGCGAGATCCTTGAACTGTTTTCGGAACAAGAAACACAAAAGGATACACAGGATACCTTTGCCCCTGCTGTTATATAGCCCTCATTGTCATCTGTGTGCTAATGTTCTTTGGAATTATTGTTGTCATCGGCTACGTTTGCAAAACGACAAAAAGGTAAGTGAAAGCAAGTTTATTTCTAAAAAGAATCTTGATTTGAATATCACATTTTTATTTGTAGCCAATCTTTAACCCAAAATTATTCTATCTTGAGGAGCAATATCATAATTATATATATATATATATATATATATATATATATATATATATATATATATATATATATGAAATCGATCGAGGTATTGTAATTTTTATTTCTTGTGTTAAGCTAATTATGTGTCAGTTTTATTATCTTTTATCTTCAATTTATTGTAAACTAAACTGGCATTTTATGGAATCAAACATTGCATCTTGCATGTTTGTGTAAATGTTCATTAATTCTCAACTGTCATCTTATTCGTGCATGGGGTCAATGTTCGTAGATAGCCAACATTTTCCTGGTTCGTGGGGACGTAATTTCGTTGGTAGCAAGTTCGTATATTTTAACTGGTTTTATTTTCAAAATATGCTGGTACTTTTGTCGTAAATATAAGACTTAAACGTTTTTAATTTGTAGTGGGATGTTTTTCATTTTTTGTGTGTGTGTGTGTGTGTGTGTGTGTGTGTGTGTGTAGGGTTAAAGTAGGATCAGTCGGAGATACATGTAAGAATAAACACTTGGGAGAAGACAAGGAAGATGGCTTAAAAACATTATAAAAAACGAAAGTTCGAACGAGGATATTCCGTCTTAAAACAAAGTTTGTCAAAATGGGAAATACATGCATAAATGCAAAAATATAATTGGTATTTTAATTTTTTTTTTTTTTTTGCATATTATTTCTCCAATATTTGTCATTATATGCTGTTTTTCATATACATGTGTACATAATTGCCAATGTTGAAAGCATTATATTTTCCCCCATTTTGTTAATGAAAGCGACACATAGTTCCATAACTGCAATACCTTTGATAAGTATTGGAAGAAACGATTCCATTTTTTTTTTCACTAGAATTGACGAATCGCTAAAAGATGACTGGTTGCATTGTTCTCAGTGTTGATTAAATAAACTTTCTTAACTTCATTTTTATCTTTATTTGTTTTATTTTGGACTGACTTATGATGACAATAATTGTAAATCATGTTTATTGTTTAACACATACTCTCATAAAGATACATATTCTCATTAAAAAAAAATCTTACTATAATTAGGGTGAATTAACCATGTTTGCTTTTTATACTCGGAAAATATATGTTGTGTTTTTGTAACTTTTATAGCAATGTGTTTGTTATGATTCATTTTTAATGGCTTTTTGTTTTGCTGATACGAATAAATGTGAATGATAAACGGTAAATCTTTTCTTGCATTATACATACACCTATATTTGAAGAAAAGAAGGTCAACGAAATCTTTGTTTTGATGTTGACATCTTTCTTTGTTAATGTTCCTTTTGCAAATAAATACTTTAAAATATATAGCAAAGACTTTTGTATTCATTTTTGTCTTAGATGTTTTAAACAATCTTTAAATATTCTGTCGAATGTCACAGATATTTAGAATAAAAAATTCTTCTTTTCAAAATACATGTACATGTAACGCATTCCTTTATTTACATACGATAAAGTTAAATGTTTTGCTGGAAAACTTTTCCATGAAAGTGATTAAAGCATTCCATTTTATCAGTTTTATTCATCGTATCTGTTGTTAAAGAGATAGTTATTTTGTAGAATGATAGATAAACTACTCTTTTAAAAAAGAGCGGTGCAACAGGACGATTAGCAATAAAAGCAATATTTGGTATAAGCGAAACATAATTTTTTTTAGGAGATCAGTGTCGAATAACTGTGCTTGATGGTCAGTGATGCACGAGTAAATCGTAATAAAAAGTAAGTTATGCAACTCTACGAGAAAACCTGTAAAAGAGTTAAATACATTCAACACTTGGTGCGATAATAAACGACATACCATGCAATAACATGTTTACATGGCCATTAAAAATCAATGTTGTTCAATGTTGTTTTTTTTTGTTCACGATTTTTAACATGTCTTTAACCATTATGAAGATCCCTCAGTTGTACATGCCATTTACAAGATAATCTATGCGAGAATAATGTCGCCGTTGCCAAGATTCAAACAATTTCTTGCCAAAAATGGCTACTATGGCAAGTACGAAAAAGAATCCAAAACACACTAAGGCTATCAGTCCACCAAACATGGCGGAGGATGGAGCCGTCTGATCCGCTACGTTGTCAAGGCGACTGCTCGTAACATTTTTCGTGGCACCTGGAAACATAAGTGTCAAATAAAATCTATTATGTGCGTCTTTCTTGTACAAATCTTAGGTTATCTTTAAATATACTAGACTTTGACCCGTGCGTGCACGGGTTGACATTGCATATGATATCGGAATAATCTAATTTTATTCTAAAAGAATAATCTGTGTCTCGGGACAGGCCTTCACCACAGTTAATCTTTAAATATATTTCTGAAGAGTTCATGAAATGAACAGTTCAATTCGTTTGTTTTGTTTGTTTGTTTTTTGTGTTGTTTTTTTTTTTGAAAATTATATCTTATTATTTTGAAACGTATAAATTTGTTCACATAATAGAAACTTTTAGATGAATAGATGAAAACACAATTGTATTTCGTCGTCTTTTACAACTATTATGAAAAAAGAGTCTGTTTTCCTTACAGCAATCGATATAAAATCAAAACATCAAAATTTACCTTCCGTAATATTATGTGGTTCTGTATTGTTTGAATTCATGTTGGTCACCTCTGTGGATGTATTCATTAAATGCAGTCCAGACGGATTCGTCGATAAGTTCGATATTGTTGTTGCTTGATTTATTGATGATGTCGTTGCCATTGTTGAGGATGATGATGATGATGTTATTGGTGGTGGTGGTGGTTGTGGTGATGATGATGATGATGATGATGATGACGATGATGATTGTGGTGGTGGTGGTGGAGTTTTTGATGATGATGGCGACGACGACGGTGTTGGTGATGATATTTTTGCTACTGATGATGACAATGTTGATGAAGATGATGATGATGATGATGATGATGATGATGGTGTTGGAGTTGTAGATGATGATAGCAATTTTGATAGAGTTGAGGAAGAGAGTAAACTAACAAACGGTTGTGTTGTTGTGGGAGGAGGTTTGATTTGGAGATCAATGACTTTAATAGAAGGTTCTGTGATATTTAAAAGCCGGTTTATATCCTCCTCGGACAGTAATTTTGACATTGTTGAATTGGTTTCTTGACCAGTGTCCTCGGTATTGGAAGCATTGCTTGGATTATTGGGATCATCAACGTTGACTGAAGTAGTTTGGTTTTGTAAGTTGATATTAGAGGCGTTTTGTTCCTGTACAGAACCGGTATCCATTGGAGGTATCAACGACTTTTGAGCTGTTGAGTTTGATGGGCTACTTTTGGTTGTTGCCAAAGATAAACTTAACGAAAGAGAAGGTGTTGTTATCGTTGATGTTTTGTTTCCATTTGATGAAGGCGAAGCAACTGTTGATGACGCATTTGTTAATGATGGTGGCAACGTCCCTAATAGTGTTGACGGTGCATTCTGTGCTACAGTTGTCGTTATTGTGGTTGCTGTTGATGCAACAGCAGAAGGTGTTGGCAAAGCAGCGCTTTCTTGTTTGTCTGCAGCACTGGGTAACGGTGTGACGGTTGTTTTAGCAGCTGTTGTTTCATTCTGTGCTGTGTCACCGTGCTTTTTATCGATGATATAAGCCACCTTGGCGTCTTTATCCTCGAATACACACTTCTGATCCGGCGAACATGCCAGAAGGACACAGTTCGTGCTCGATTGATTTATCTTTGCATCATATATCACCACGGTACATGCGTCTGGAAGTAAAACAATTTTAAGGCATGATCTTATCTTAAATTAGTTTCATTATATAAAGTAACATATTGTTTTTTATGTAAATGATTTTCTTAACATTCACTAACGCATCGATATTATAGGATTTCAATGGATGCGTAATTCTTTCAAAAATTGACATATAATCAAAGAAAGTCAATTTAGATTTAATTACATATATCATAATATGAACTAATGGAATATAATGTAAAAATAAAATGTATGAATTGATTGCACAATAACGCAATTTCGAACACCACTAGGAATTTATTTTCAATTTTCTAAATATTCTGAGAATTTGTTAATACGGTCCATCAATTCATGCACTACTATTTAATCTCTGAACATGTACCCCCTTTTAAATGTCTTTGGAAAACGAAAATCATAGGCTACGCCAAACGTTTCCATAAAATTAGAGTTCTTACCAATTAAACAGCACGCTTTCTGGCAGTCTTCCTGGCTACTAACTTGAGTCTCTGACAGATACCTTGGGTCGTGGTCATTTTTCATTTGGTCCACGTTGACCCATTGGTTATTCAGAGTGTCTGTGACGTCACAATGATTGGCCATTGCAAGACTGATGGTGGCGGTAACGGCCAATATGACACCGTTTAGTGACGTCATGATGTTGAATGCGGTGTTGGCATTTGATTAATTTCTAATTTGAAACTTTCTTTATCTTACTCCTGTTAAAATATGAAGATAAAACGCACGGTTCATTTTAATAGTCATTTATACAATTAACATATACACTTAACTATACTGTGTTTGAACAAAATTAATATTTGGTGCAAACGCAAAACTTTCCATGTAAACAAACCTTATCTGAAAAAAATATAGGTCTCTCTTTCATTTATAGCGAACATATGTGCAGGAAATCATAATGCATAAAATTGATTGAATAGCTACAGCTAATAAAAAAAACCCATAAAACATAATCTCGTTGTCATTAAATGTAAAGAAGAGGGGAAATCAATGAAAGATTATGAAGATGCAGGATGGGAATGTAGATTTTCAAGTTGATTTGAAAGTTATGATATGAGATTCAAATCTCAGATACATTTACGTTTGTATGGGATAACATAAAATGCATATTTCATATTTCTATTTCTATTATTTAAAGTTGCTGTATTCGAAATTTTTCGAGAGCTTATATCCGTAAGGTCGAAAATAGTCTTCGCTTCGCCGACGCGCTTATGTTTGCCAAGGAAGGGGTGGGGTGATGTGGGGGAATTGGTCTTGATGGTGCCCGTTGTCTGCAACACAAAATTGT
The DNA here is from genome assembly GCA_020458035.1 of Magallana ariakensis. Lineage (NCBI taxonomy): Eukaryota > Metazoa > Mollusca > Bivalvia > Ostreida > Ostreidae > Magallana > Magallana ariakensis. The sequence goes on along the minus strand of CM035812.1, from coordinate 43,466,381 downwards.
TTTGCAAATTTTGCATGTCTCATGATATTGTCATATTATTTGTTGACATAGATATCAGTACATGTATTTAAGCATTGAATGCTTATTTTTGGATGTCGTCGGTCCTATGACACACCAATGCAGTGCAGACAAATTGAATACCGCGCGTTAGCTTATATTTATATTCATACTAATGTTGTTTTTTTTTGTATGAAATATATGTGTATCGTCGCTGTAAAGCCATTATATACGCTCTCAGTCAGGGAAATGAAACATACATGGAACAGCCATATTAACAATGTTATTTTGTACGCTTCCGCGGCTAAAAATTTCATGCCATGCAGAAACTTTGTAGGGAAAAATCTTTTTAATTAAGGAGTAGATATAAATTAATGATTATTTTTCAAAAGTACATATCAAATTGGTTATGTAAGGTTGAACGTTTCATTTAATCTTACAAAAATAAATATACCAGTACTCAAAACACGTGGTGAGGTTTTTATTGTGCTCATGGCGCCTGAATTAGCAAAGTGTATTCATAGCAAATTGAACGTCGCAGATTTGCAAACATAAGGGGAAATATACACTGAATGTAAATATTTGATCATTATAATTTGCCGAGCCATTGAAGGCATTGAGTCATGAGGAACTGTACTGCAGAACTGTAGCTCCTCTATCTGTCAACCCACACACCCCTCCCCTCCCCCCACCGAGGGGCACAGTTATGTATAGTTGTATTGAGCGCTGTTATATAGTATTTTTGAGGTATTTTGTGCAACTAAAAGCAGAAGTTTTGTGATTTTTATTACAATTATTTGTATCAAATTTAATGACACAAAAATCATTTTTTGAAATAAGAAAAAAAAATCATTTTTTGAAATAAGAAAAGTTCTTAAATCTAAAAATAGACGACTCTTCATCAAGAAATAATTATTTGCTATGCAATTTTCTGCCTCGGATCCCCCCCCCCCCGGAAAAAAATTCTGGATCCGCGCAAGTTAATTGATGATAGCACAGAACATCTGATTGGTGAGTTCAGTTTGAGATTAGTTTGTTTTGATTTATCTTATTAACTCTATTTACGTTTTCCAGTGTCTTTGTCTGTGATAACACTATATACGAATGACGTGGTTGGGGGGAGGGGCGCAAACAGGTTTTGTTTTAATTACACGAAATAGATCACGTCCCAACCAAAATTATCACCTCATAAAACTCAAAAGAATGATTCCTTAAATGAAACATGTTGCAGTTGACGTATACTAGAATGTTGAATTGGGCAACAATCTTTTTAATTCAATCTCAGAAGTTCATAGTTCTTTAAATTAGTGAATCATATGTTCCAAATGAACTATAATACATATCTATGCATGCTTAAGTTTTCAAATAAATAGGTATAAATGAACATGAATTCAATTTTAAATCGATTATACAGTTTTGTTGCAAATGCTCTATATCTACTATAATAACGATGCATGCCTTTAATCATTGCAAGTACGTTTTAATTCTGAAAAATAGGAAATCATTGTTTAATAATGTATACATGTAGTCAGACAATTCAGAAAGCTATATCATAGCGCATTGTGCATGTAACTTTAAACAAGTCGGATGGATTATCTATATAGCTAAAGGTCATGGCAAACTTGCTAAAACACGGGAATATGCCAAAAACGATTAATGAAATATATACCACAGTTAGCAGCAAGTTTGCAGCAATGTTGACCACAAGTTAGCAGCAATATTTGAAGCAATTTTGCAGCAAATTGTTCTCAAGTTAGCAACAGGATTTCTGTATTCGGAAAATCTAACTGTAAACTTGCAGCAAACTTCATGTGCATGTTAAAACGTTAAGTAAACTGTAAGCTATGCTTACAGCTAAGTAAACATGAAACATGAAGTAAAGGCTTTGTGAAGGCTCTCTAGGTTCTCTATTATCATTTCAGAATTTAGATTGCAGAAAACTTACAGCAAATATTTTACAGGAGGAGGAGGAGGAGGAGGAGAGAGAGAGAGAGAGAGAGAGAGAGAGAGAGAGAGAGAGAGAGAGAGAGAGAGAGAAAGTTTTCAAACTTTTTTTTTAATCAAAAATTAAAACACACAGAAATGCATAGATAATTATACGTGAACGGGTATAAACACAAACATACATACTCACCATTCGTTGTCTGTCCTTTCAGTATGACACACAAGTTATCGACTGAAACATACACTACATATCTAAATATACAAAGCAACAAAGCAACCAAGCATACATGTATTGAACGAGGGGGCACGAGGATAATACCAAGGCAATATAGCACAGCTGTTACCGGACTCAGAGAAAGACCCACTCCAGGTGATGCACAATAGGTAATCATTGAGGGTCTTCTGTTAAAATCTGATTCGGTTTTTATCTTCTTCTTCTTTTCTTCACTTCTTTACAAAGCCCTTGGCCTTGTGTATAATTAAGACTTAATGTTGAAATGAGTCATATATATATGGTATATGCATGTATGGATGTTCAATAGTCAATTCTAAATGGGAAGAATACATCGATTATGCACTTCTGAAATTATTCTGTCCTTTATTTTGTTTCTTGACTTTTTTTTATTTTTCATTGACGTCAAAATGAACTAGATGTCAATAAAAATTGCGGCTTCTGTTGATAATTTTAAGGGTTTTTTTTTCCAGATATCATATTTGTTGCACGATTGGTTGCTAGCGATTTATGGTTATGATAACATGTCAAAAGAAAACTTCAATGCTCATGATGCTTATTGATATTTCTACCGTGTAGATGCATTCTTCATTATCTTTTTAATTCCTTGAATTTTTTTTATTTAAATTATCGTCCTATATCTCATACAGGGCAAATGTCCTCAGCTGATCAAGTACACAGATGCTTCTGAAAACTCATATTTGTTGAACTAATAAATGAGCAATATCCGTGCAATTTTCATAGATAAAGATTGTGTTTATATCTTGAAGGAATAAAGTTTTGAAAAAAAAAATTCTTTCTCCTTCGGTATGAAACACAACAGAGCATGTATTGTCCTTTTATATATATATATATATATATATATATATATATATATATATATATATATATATATATATAGTGTTTCCATGCAAAATTATTTCAAGATAGTTACAATATTTTGTCAACATGTCAGATTGCACAGGCACTGACAAAGTTTCTGTGATCAAACAATAATATCATTTATTGTTACAAATATTTTTTTCTCTGAAACTTTATAGAGTTAAAGATCATAAAAAATCCTTGTGTTACCGGTCTTCATAGAATAACACATCCTCTTTATGAACATTATTCATTTTAATCAATGTACTGGTCTTTATAATTATCACAAATTTTAAAAATCTAAATGCATATTGTAAAACAAAGGCTGAATTTACGCTTTGAAGATTATTTATTCATTTATATCACTTGCACATAAAACATAACTAATCAGAATATATCATATAATAATAAATATTCATAAATTGACAAAAAATCAAAATACAATTTTCCAATGTCAAATCCTTTATATTGATCAGATTCACAGAATCCCCAATCTTCTACTGTCCTTTGCCGATGGTCTTCTGAGAAAGGTTGATCTTGTCTCCCATGCTCAAAGCCATGCCCTGCAATAAAAACACAAAATATTTCGTTGCTCACAATACCATTGATGCTTTGTATAAGCAATTCTTAAATTATTTGTCTCTCTTTCAATTGGAATAGGACAAATATGTATTAGTATGTTTTATTGATATATACATGTAGTAAGATTTAAACCAGGACTTCATGTAGTGCCAATAAATGAATAACTCCATAATAAAATAATAATTCCATCATTCAATTTTTCAATTTAACAATTATCATCATTTGTACTTTCTTTTTTGCCATCAAAAGTTTGAAATAAAAAGTCTAAAAAGTAATACCACTAGTGACATCAAAAGCAATAGGTACTAACTCTTCTTACATTTGCATTACAACCAATATTTAATACTGGTAAATACCACTATTAGTATTTAGTATCATTACAAATACACGAGCACCTGTCGTCATCATTTGTACAGCCACTATCAATAAGTGTTGTCAAAGGTTCTACTCTAGTAATCCCAATATTACAGGTAAAGTTTGGGGTTGGGCTTACCTGACTTTTGGCCCGAATACGGATGTGACCCTGCACAGGTGAGTCCTTGGACAGGTGGGCAGGCTTCTCTATACTCAGATTGGCCAGGACGTTCTCCCCAAAGATGGACTTGGCGTACATGTTGGCAGCCATAAAACCACAGTCTCCCTTCAAAGCCTGTAAGGATGATATACATGTACAAAGTTAATTAAAGCAGAAAGATTCAAAAAATGTAATAAAGCATTACAAACTTGATCTTTTCTTTTCATAATTGTGATTATTTTTAATACAAGATCCTACCGGTAAATTGTTTTCAAATAATAAAAAGTTAATCAGAAAAATACAGCTTTCATAGACCTTATGATTTTGAAGAGTATAGAGATCTGCTAACAGTTGTCAAAGTAAACAAAACATGAATTTAATTCAAAGCTTTTGCGAATCAATCTTTGCCTTCAAAGAAGGATGCATGAAAATTAATTTTCATTAGATAAGCTTTGACTTAGTTCCTCAAACAGAAGTGTATTCTCTTTTCATTATAAAAAGATAACATATACCTACATAAACAATTGAATTCAAAATGTACCTTCTCGGGAGTGAGACATCTCATGTTGGTGATCTTTAGGACGTGTTGCATGAACTCGGCGAGATCTGAGACATTGGTGTTGACGGCCACCTTGTTCTCCCACTCAAACTCGGCCCACATCTGTCGGAACTCCGTGTCATCACAGGAGGCGGGCACGATGTAGTCCATGATGTCAATGTGGATGTCGTTCAGCACCACACAGTTACGGTCGCTTCCGGCTCCACTTATGTCATACACTGAGGCAAAAGAATACAAAAATTATTATGACTACTGAAATGTCTTTTCTTTGATGAAAGTTTGCACTTTAACGTCAATAGTTATAATTTTTTATATATTTAATTAGCATAAATATAAATATGCACATAATATGCTGTTTAAAGATCACAAAGAAAAGTTATTATTCAGGTAAACCTTTTTTGATAAGAATTGTTCTAACATGTAACAAAATATCTACATTGTATCTTGTTCACCTTTTTTTTCTTTTTTTTTAACAATAACGCTGAATAAAGAAAAGTTCTTCATGCTGATTTTACCTATGTTTCCAAATATGATTCCATTTTCAGTGGAGGCCACTTTGACATTGGCTTTAATATTGCAGAAATCATGTGGAGCCATGGTCATTGGTGTTGGTTTTTCCACCAGCTTCAAGTCACCTAAAATAATCCACATTTCCTTAATATAAAGACTAGATTTTCTTACTACAATTTGTCACAGCTAAGTAAGACAACATAATTCATTACATTGTAAAACCTGATGTTGATAAAATAAATGACTGGGAAAAAAAGGGGATAGCTAAATATTTTTATGATTGCTGTTTAAATATAAAGAGTGTTTTTGTAGCATAACGCTTTGCAAAAAGATTTCAAATGTTGAACCAGACGCTAACCTAGAGTAGCCAGCTCCACTGTCAGGTTCTGCAGAGTGTCGGATGTCTGGTTTACAACCAGGATATCCAGCACGATGTCAAACTGGTTCACATTGACGTAGGCCTCTGAATACACAGGGTCAGAGAAACCAGTCAGCTGGGTTACCTAGGAAACAGCAAAAAAGATACTTCATAGAATTTTGTTTTCCTCCAGTTTGCCATAATACACTGACATATTTGTCAAAATATATCGCATGAATGTTGATTTTCTCAGAGCATATACACATGTATTTATTTAGAAAATAAAATGATTTTATTTTATTGAGAAATTTCATGGAAGTACATGTAATCCTACCTTATTCAGTTTAGAGGCCCCAATAGGATCACCGTCTTTCTTGCCCGACATTCCTAAAGCTTGAGACAATGTCAGCTCAAACATGTTCTGAAAAATAACACATTTTTACAGATAATGAAGCAACAAAAATGAACAAGTATTCAATCATTTTGCTTGTGAATTTTAATCCCTTGAATTTTTTCCCTTGTTTACACTTTTTGTATATTTATTGTTTGAGTTATGTACCTCAGTAGCTCCCATTTCTGCTTTGTTGACAAGCTGAGCGAATGATATTGGATCATCAGCTTGAACCTTAACTGTTCTCTTCTCCGAAGCCTGTCAAAGTAAAAAAAAAAATAGCATGTACACTTTACACAATACGTACATTTCATTCGCTGTTATATCAATCATCTCTAAAAGCCATGAAAAGCTTTTGTTTTCAATATACATGTATCTCAGAGTAATTATTAGAAATGCCTCATTTAAAAAAAGAGCTTCTTTTGCCTCCCTAGTTCCCTCTGATAAAAATGAAGGGGAGGGAAGTAGAAAGAGGTTCTTAAACCAAAGACAGGTTGTAAAACGCATAACTGTACAAAGCAAGATGTTGAAAATATTCATATTAAGAATAAATAAATGTATCATTGAGAAGATGCTGGCAATATTTACCCTCTGGAGTTCCTTTTCTTCCTCCATCTTGGCAGCCAGCATGAGGGAGAGGGACTGTCTACAGTCGGTGTTGAAGATCTCGCCCATCAGCGGGGTCTTCTCGGCCAGCACCTTCAGACAGGTCGCAATCCTGTCCACATCATCGTCTGTGATTGGCTGATGAACACAAAGGTATATGCACATGTAATACTTACGCTCTGCCTCCCCCTCCCCCCCCCCCCCCCCCCCCCCCCCCCCCCCGGATTAGGATTCTCATGATTATTGGAAAGTTATAAAATTCCATTTTTTTGTTGCTTGTCAGGAGGTTTTGGTTGAGTCTGCCCCCCCCCCCTCCACCCACCCACTTTCAAAAACGATGCTACATTCTTGTTTAATCCACTGGTTGTAGTCAGGTATATGCATTACAGATCACTCGTGAACAAAATATATTTTTATCATAAAAATTAATATTCATTCTAGACATTTTAAGTGATAAAAAAAATTCATATCAATGTAATTGAGATAGGCAGTATATGATTTAATGGTTCACTGAAATTTTTTTACCCCAATTTCTTAATTTTGGGTTGATTTATACTGGTAAAAATGGCTTGTGAGCTAAACATACATGTAGGAATTCATAACAAATTTAAGGTCTTACCTTTGTGGGCAATCCAGACTTTCCAAGATGAATAATGGCAGCCATGATCAACATAGATTCAGCCACCAAAGACTGTAAATGAACAAAAGTTTTAGACTTTATTTATTTAATTCTCTTCACAAATTGTAAATATCTTTTTTCCATACACTAAAATTAATGTATCTCACAATACAACATCAAGCTTAAGCAAGGCTTACATTTTGCCTCTTGACGTCTGGAGTGTTAGCGATGTATTTGAGGGCCAGTTTTGTCAGGGTGGTGGATAAGGCTGCTCCCACAAAGAAATCTCCGTCCATCATGTACTGCCTCATGGGTGGTCTACAATGATTGACAGCAATTCTTGAACATTCATGCTCTACATCTTATTCACAACCACATAGCAACCTTGGATTGATAAATACATGTACAGTACCAAAGTTTGCTTTTAAATCTTTTGATTGCAGAGGAGATACTTAATATGCAAGAGCATGCACTTGATACTTTAATTTTGTTTTTTTAAAATTCTGGGATTTCGAAAAACAAACAGTTTTGTTTTTCAACTTCACTGAACATTGGGATTTACTGGATCCATTCAACAATAAAATGCAAAAATATCAGTGCTCAACAATTGTAATGAAACTGTTTTTCTTCATGTCTCCCTCGGATAAAACTAAACAAGAAACCCTACCTCTCCTCCTTCTTTGCAGAGGATGGGGCAGAACTAAATGCACTCTGTGTGGCGTAGGTTCCGTCAGCAGTCACCAACTTCTGTACCTGTCCACCGGACTGCATCTCTGTAATTCATCATTAAATTCAATCATCAGGTACAAAATATCATTTTCATCATTTCCTCATTCTGTATTTTCCTTAAAAATTATCATATGAAAAATTACTTTTGGCTCTGTCGAAAGGTTGCGTTAGGTGTAAAGAGTTAAATGATTCATTTTGAAAATTTTATCTTCAATTCATATACACTTGTATTCAATTAAATTAAATGCATATACATGTAGTTTAATTCTCAGCCATTGCTAAAATGACACACAGATAAAACCTAGTCCCACTTACCATCATCAGCTACTTCTCCTGCTGCTTTCTTTATTTCATCGTCCACAATTGGAATCTACAAAACAACTCCAGTGTCAAAAATCAAAGGCAAAGAAATATTCCCTTATAAATGTACATTAACATTGTATTTCCCTAAAACTCATTATTTCAATGAACTAACTATAAAACTATTTACTTTCATATGCTTCTGTATGTAACCAATATCATGCAGTTTTGTACACAAGAGCCTTTTCTTACCTCTCCCAATGCCTGTCGGATCATGGTCATGACATTCTGGATGTCTTCATTGGTTTCGCAGTACTCTCCTAGAATCCACAATGCAGCTCTGTGGATCCTGCAGAAATAAAAATTGTACATGTACATAACTACATTTTATACATGTATAAACGCCCTACAATGGATAAACAGCACTTTATCAAATGTATTAAACTAAGAAGTCTAAGAAAGAATTGCATTGATCATTTTCACTAAATTATGAAACACATTAAATTTTAAGATTAAGCATTTTTAAAATACAGGGGGTACCGTAAAAAGTATAAATTGTGAATAAGTTAATCCAGAATAGTTTCCAACAGCAGTAAAATATGGAGAGATTAAAACCATTTATATTTTGGCTCTATATCACTGGTGGCTGTATCAGCCAGTGCAATACAAACTGGACTTACTTCATGGCTTTTATGGAGGGGAAGATTTCCTGCAGTTTGCCGATGATGAGTCCTCTCAGAGAATCGAACCTCTGGATGGCCTCTCTCACAAACACCAGCACATCCAGTGCTGCCAGCTCGTTCTGATCTCCCAGGAACTCGATCAGCTGCAAAACAAACAAACAATTACTTATTGAATGTGCTGAGATAGAACACTTCAGCATTCCTGTTGAAAACCTTAGTAGCTCTCTGCTCTACAGTCTCCCAATTTAGACTAGAAGCACTCCCTTTCAAACTATACATCAGTATGTAAACGTGTTAATAGAATTTCCATGCTAGAAGATATATCTCATGCAATTTTTTGTTTTGTGTTAAAATTCTTATCTAGGCACTATTTTGTACCTAAATTTTTTTTTCAATGACGTCTGTTATACATACCACAGGGATGATGGTGGCAGCGATGTCCTGGAACTTGATGCAGCACTGATGCAGTGTGCGGACCAGCAGCTGTCGGTATTTCCCTGTGTCCTCATGCTCCACATTGTTTGTCTTAACCACTTCTTTTTTCAACACCAATACCATCTGCGTTCAAAAAAGCAAACTATTGAATACAATCAGATATACAGAAAGTTTTCATTTATCTGATTTTTTATCATCAAGATCTCATAATAATTTTACCGATGTTACCAGAATTTATTATATTCTCTTTATATCTGTCAAATTAAATCTAGATTTGGAGTCGTCTTACCTCTTCAATGTTTCTGGAGGAGACAAGGTCAAGAGCCAAGGTCAAGGTCTTCTTCCTCACTTCTAAATCTGGAGCACTCAACACTCTCAAAATGTCCATCACCAAATCCTGGAAAAGAACAATATAATAATACTTGCATTAATAGAACATCTTGACACATCAAGTGTGTAGATTTGAAGTAATTTCACTCCTCTTGTAACACAGAGTAAATGCAAACTAGGCATCTCTCTGTTGACATAATTTCAAGTTCAGAGAGAAATCTTACCTGTAAAACTTTCTCATGAGCTGGCACTTCCTTCAGAGCTATCAGACGGTCCAGTACGATCAGTTTGACATTGTTGTCACTTTCTTTGATGATCAGCTCTATGTAACAGCTAGCGGCAGCCTAAGTAGTCAATAAAACAACATTAGGTCTCACAGCACGAAATCAGATTCTGCTGAGAAGCAGTAAAGCTGTAATGTATTTTTCTAATTTGGCAATTAAGTCATTTTTTGAAATTTAAACACTTTTTTATTGTGCACAATATATAGCTGACATCATGTTTGAATGATATATTTTCTGCAATTTAAAAATGATTGCAAAAATGGTGAGATATTGATCAATGCAGAAGAAAAATCTACCTTGACTGCGGTAGGGGCACTAGACAGAGTGACCAGGGTACCAGCTGCCTCGTAGCGGACCGCGGGACTCTGGGAGTTGAGGAGGTTGTAGATACAACGAATAAAGCGGGCCCTCTCTGACGGGTTGTTGTGGCATACCTACATAGGGTAAGAATTAATACAATGTAATGATTAACAAAGACTTATCAACATTTAAAGTTCTGTAAAGTTAATATGAGATGAGAGGTGGTGACAACTTCCATATATCAAATACATACCAGAGCTATTAGCACATTTACATTACACAATTTAACTACATGACATTGTACTTATCTACATTTATCATGACTAAAGGTAGAAAAATCATTACACATTGCAGAGAAAAAGTTTCTGGTATTTAATTTGAGTTTTATTAACTATAAGTAGGTATGTCAGGCAGAAGTGTACTTGTATCATTATTAAGCTACATTTTGTTTTCACATCATCAATGACTCGCCTTATAGATCAGCTCCACAATCACCAGCTGTAGGATGTCTCCGAAGGAGTTGACCTGGTCTATGCAGCTACTCAGGTAGTTCAGGGCTCTCTCCTGGAAAAAACAAGACATCAACAATCAAGTTCCATCATCTTCCATCTTCCATCATGCTTCTCCATTTGGTAGACCTCATTTAACAAAAAGCTGCTCTTCATGTTACTTTTACAGTGATTTTTAATCCAACTGAATTTCTACCACAAAACCTGATGCTGTGCTGGCTGTGATTTGAATTTTTACCTGATCTGCATGAATCAGCATCATGAAGGCGTTCCTCTTGCAGGACATGTCCTGTTCTCCCTCCAGGAACTTGGCTATCAGCTCGGGTGCATCAGGGATCAGGGAGTCATGGTTTCTGTTTATTATAAACAAATGGCATTACTCATTACATAAAATTATGCAATAACGGTAATTCTTACATAGATTTAATTAACATTTTTTTCTAATAAGAAATCAAAATAGACATGACTGAGATGGTGACCATCTCAAGGGGCCCTGCTTAAAAAAAGGACATTAAGATGTAAAGCATTTAGAGGATCTTGCTCTGACCTTAACCTCTGACTTAGAAATTCATTTCAAAGTCAATGCACATCCTTATACCAAAAGGCAGTCTGTGGGGGAAGTATGGGCCAGATTGGACAGAGAAGAGAAAATATAGTTTAAACAAGTGACGTTGGACAGACAGACTGTTCAATACGGGAAACCTGCGTAGTGGGCCCTTATATAATTCTTAAATATTTGTGATCTATAAAAGGATATTAGCCTTTGAACACAAGTTTGTCAACCCAACCTATGCAATCCTAGTTTCTGTACCTTTAAATGGTTTAGAATGTGAATGTGGATACACATTTATACACTGTACCTGTAAATGGTTTAGAATGTGAATATGTGAATGTGGATACACATTTATACACTATACCTGTAGATGGTTTAGAATGTGAATGTGGATACGCATTTATACACTATACCTGTAGATGGTTTAGAATGTGAATACACATTTTTACACTGTACCTGTAGATGGTGTAGATGGCGAGGACGGCATTGCGTCTGACGTAGGAGTGTCTGTGTTCCAGACACTGCCTGATGGCAGGCATCAGTGGCTCCAACAGCTCCGCCTCCTTCAGCTTACACAGGAACCGCAGGGTGGAGCCCCGGATAAACTCATTGGGGTGCTGCAGATCCTGTTAGGGTTTAAATATTTTAATAAATAACTAGAATAAATACGATCTAAAAGTATTTCAGCCCCTTTTACTGTAATTTCACTTCAAGTTCAACTTCATTACCAAAATCTTATTTTGTAGAAAATAACCATTAACACAAGATGAAGATTAATGACCTTTTTTTCTTCTTTCCTTTTTGCTATGTTAAGAGATTAGTAGAAGCCATACCTTTCTGTAGGCGTCGCACACAAGAATCATCTCGTGCAACATCTTTCCATCGGGGGTGTACTTGGGCACCACCTCCCAGAAGATGAGCAGCAGCTTCTTGATCATGTGATCTTGGATGGGCATGACGAATCGGATGATGGTCATCAAGAGAGTGGGCAGCTTCTCTCCATTCAGGATCTGTTGGATGGTCTTCTTCAGGGCCTCAGTCTTTGTTTTAATGTCTCCCTTTTCTAAAATACGATGCAAGATGAAGTTGAAAGAAGTTGTCCTGCTGAGCGAGACCAGATTATATAAATGTATTTCAAATCATTATGCCCAATATGACACTGAACTTGATGGACTTTTCTTTGGCCTTGTCAATAATGACCTTTAAAGTTGAATTTATCTTTATACTTATTAGGAAACTTGGAACAAAGTTAGGGGAAAGAATACTTACCGTATTTCCTTTTATAGGAAATGTGGTCCATAACTAGACCCAATATAAAATTTGAAAACCCTCTCAACTTATAAATCACTGTCATATACAGATGACAAACTCCCACTGACCTAGATCCTGTCGGAGTTGGAGCTCCGTGGGAGGTTCAGCATCAGAGGGGATGTTGATCAGGGTGTAACACGGCTGTTCTGCCAGAGTTGCCATCTTGTCCTCTTTGTTCTACAAACATAAAAGTAGACATGTTCATCTCGATCAAAATTACCGGGTATTTGACGTGATTAAAAAAAAAATTGTGAGGAGATTGAGATGTAGATCATGATTTCTAACTTGAGCTTATATATATATATATTATCTATATCTTATATATATATCCATGTCATGATGAACATGATGAATGTACTGAAGTTTATCATTGAATAAAAATGTGATATTATCAGAGTAATATGTACTTAGATTAACAAAATGAAATATTTTGATCTGCTGACAAAACAAAAACATGGTAAGTGTGACGTTTATTTTCTCTCCAATTAATGGACACTGACACTACAATGAAAATTTATTTTCACTTCCACCAAGTAAATATGTTCTACTAATCATGCTAACAGTTAAATATGTTTGGAGAAAATGATGAATGCAGAATCCTACTTTCATTAAACAACAGTATTCCAGAATTATGCAACAACTGCTAAACAGATTCAATTTTTAAAATAGTGTTGAGCCAATAGTCACTCTCATATGACTGGCCAGGGTTACTTTCCAAGGGAAATCATGAAACAAAACTAGATAGTTGAAAAAATGGTGTATACAGCAGGTCCCAAGTTCAAATATTGGTAAACATGTATTGATTTAAAATTTAATATCAATAAATTGTAAAAGCAATTAATGTCATTGACAAATGATAGGTAAATGATTATATGAAAGTCTAGTTTTATTTTATAATCAATGATTCATTGATATTGTCTTTTTAAAGAAATTGTGGTTTTTATCCAATTTTACAACACTATTTTAAAATAAGCTGCCCTACAAGATGAATAAAAACTACAATGTACAAGTAATAAATTTTCAAAGATGCTATTTTCCCCAATCACTTACCATGCTTACCACCATTTCCATTCCTTTCTTGCCATGAACAATTTGTGATGAGTGATAAAATAATGGTTTAGATTTAACCATCATCAGATATTTAGCAGAGAGAGAGAGAGAGAGAGAGAGAGAGAGAGAGAGAGAAAGAGAGAGAGAATCTGACAGATGAATCTCGGAAAACCGAATAAAGAGGGGTTTATAAACCATCTACTCAAATCAATCAGAGTATTGAATTTCTAAGTGCTACACAATTCTTGCAAAAAATTGACAAAATTAAGAATATTTGAATATGCTATGACCAGTTACTTTGTCGCCGGCAAAAGGGCAAAATTCCTAACGCCACCGATGCATAGTTTACTCAAGAATACAAATCTTCTCTTTACGTAGCACAACTGTATGACATATTGCAATATGGTATTTGGTATCGAATTACATCAATCTTAAATGTTATAAAGAAAAGGTTATATCAGAACACTTACTTGTCTTGTTGTCGGCAATTATTTCCTTCAATATTGACGTGGCCGACCCACTTGCTATGGTAGCTAAACACAGTTTCGTATAAAATCCAGGGGGTTTTTCTCTGGGAAAAAGCATGATGGGTAGGGATTTTCCTGCTATTTTTATACGGTATACATGAAAATGAATTTTTAAAATTCTTAATTGCATAATATAGAGGTTTATCTTTCGAATACATGCAAAAAGTGTGTAGAAAAATTTTAAAAATTAATTTTACGAGACTCTAAAACAAAGGGAGGTAACTCCAAAAACATCCGGATTTTACGCGTGCAGAATTTCATGAATTTTTTAGTGGTTAATATAGCTCTTTTAAAAGCTGGCGAATGTACCCTGAAAATACTATAAAACGATGCCTTAGGACTTGCTCTTGAAAATGCACAGAAATTAAAATAGCTGATTTATTTCCATTCTGCTTCTACGGGGAGCCTAAAATGCATGGGTGTACTGCATTTAGACGCAATCTTTTGTCTATTTTCCTCATGTTTTGAGGGCCAAAAAAATTCTAGCATTAAGTTACATATGCATTATTCTTAAATATTTACAAAATTCACAATTTTATCTTTCCATTGATATATAGATATTAATGTAACACGTTTTTACAATTTATTTTTTAAAGGGGTCATTTTTGCTTGTCCCTAATCTAAAAACGTCCTTATAACGTTACATATAAAACTGTGTTTTGCACCCTATGACGTCACACAAATGGGTTAAGAATTTACGAAATGTCAAACCCGATAACAAATTGAACAAAATTGAAGAGAAAACGTAAATAAATATTTTTTGCAAGTCACGATTCTGTGTTAAATCATTTCTTGCATTTTATTTTTTTAAAAACTGTGGGTTTTTTTAATAAACATATTAAACTGGAGCTTTTCTGAGTGATGTCCCCTTTTTTGGACAGTCTTCAATGTTGAGAAGGCTAAAATCTCGAAAGTCATGGCTGCTTTCAGAAGGACAACTAAATTATTGAGACATGTTTTGTGCAATTCACGGACCACGACAGTGACACAGACACGAAAAATAGGAGAAATATGGGTCGATGGGAGCTGCATCAACCGTACGTTTTGAACATTTATACATGTTACACGTTTTGCACGTTTTAAACAGGTCCAGTACAATCTCCTGATTTAGCTATATAGCTTGAATAAGCTTTATAGCTTTATATAGCTATTCAGAGTAGCTAAATACTGGCTGAAAGATGAATTTTTAAATGGGCCTATAACCTCTTTTTTAAATAAAATTATTAATTTAATTAAATTGTGTTAAGCTCGACAATATATGTTACAACTTATATGCAATGATAAAAAGAAATCTTGATATACATGATATATAGGAAAAACTTTGAGTGGTTAAGGACAGTGACAGGAACTCATTTTCAGTCGAAATGCACACAGCAGCTGCACAGTGCAGTTACCAGAACATTATATATAAAAATCTTCGCTTTCAAATATTGGTCTAGTCCGTTAAATTATTATTTTCCCCACCCCATAACACTTAATGCTGTGCCATCCTCTGGGGTTGACATGTTAACTCCTTCCAACAGGTTAATTGGGACTACTCGCCCAAATGGGACATAATAGCCCATTTGGGATATAAATTTTAAGTGCTATTTTTTTGTCTCCCCAAACTGACCAGGAGTTTCCCTGATTAATGTCTAATAAATTTGTACACTAACACATGTACATCCCTGATTTTGAATATGCGTATATTATGCAGGCATGTAATACCACATACTATATTCATTCATTTTCTTTCAGCTGCATTGGGATTAACGGAAGAACAAAAACAAATTCAAAAAGTTGCAACTGATTATGCTAAAAACGAGCTTTTCCCGAACATGGCAAAGTGGGATGAAGAGGTAAAATACTAATTTATATCTGCAAAAGAATAAATTAAACTCGATTTCTTATCAACAGAGCACTAAGCTGCATGATTAGGAGTTAGCAGTAAAATTAAACTGGTTTGATTTTTACCTGTAATTAATACATTTTCCAGACTCAAATATTCCTCTCTTATTAGATTGATGTACATTGTACTTAGTTGTACGTTACATTCCAGCTGGCTATGTGTGCCTGCAAGCTAGGATTTAGAAGTTGAATCAATTTTTTTTTTTTTTTGGTGGGGGGGGGGGGCTAACATTATAGTTAGTTGAAGACATTAAATATCAATTTTTCTATACTGTTAAGTGAGTGCTTTGATCTGTCTGGCTAGCAAAGCTAAGTCTTTATACCTTAAGTTTCCTTTAATTTGATTTACCAGTAGTTATCAGAAATCTTTTGTTATTTTCTTTTCCTTTATTCACAAACCATGCTTATGCATACTGGTTCATGAAACTTTCGATCATTCCAGGAAATATTTCCTGTAGATACATTGAAGAAAGCTGGTGAACTGGGATTTGGGGCAATTTACTGCAAGGAAGAAAGCGGAGGTACAGGGTTGAACCGGCAGGATGCTTCTGTGATATTTGAAGCATTATCTCAGGGATGTGTCAGCACCACAGCATACATAAGCATTCACAAGTATGTATTAGTATAGGTATCGTAGTACATGTACAAAGTAGATACATTTTCAAATTGTCTTATTTTAATACCAGTGTTGACGTACGTGTTCTAATAAATTAATATGCATGCAGGACGGTAGATATTTTGAATTATTGTGTTTGAGACCTTTTCAGAAATTTTACATTTTTGACTTCCCTATAGTTTTATTTGCATAAATTTGATTCTTTTTAAAATCATATATCGTTTGTGCATACTTTTTTAAAGATGTGTAAACCTATAGACCTCACTCTGCAGTCACCCCCACCCCAACCCCTTTTCCAATACATATTGTACACTGCCAGTAATATTTTAAATCAATTAACTGTGATGTAGTATGTGTGCCTGGATGATTGATGAATTTGGGAGCAAGGAACTGTCTCAGAAATGGATTCCCCAGCTCAGCACCATGGACAAGCTCGCTTCCTACTGCCTGACCGAGCCAAACCACGGAAGTGATGCCGCCAACCTCAGCACCACCGCCAAACGAGAGGGAGACAAGTTTATATTGAACGGATCAAAGGTTAGAAAAAATACTTGTATAATTATGATTATATATAAAGGCAAAAAAAAAATGTCTTGTTTCTCAGGCACTGCCATATCAGATCCAATTCTGTCTCACTGATTACGTTTTTAATTGTTATATATATTGAAAAGGAATAACTCAATTTATTTAAGTTTTAAAATTGAAAAAAAAAATAAAGATACAGAGTTATACCCCGGCCTTTCAAATCTTGCAATAAAACTGAAAAAAAAAATAATTGCCCACAGTATTATATTTTGAATTGTTTGGTCTAAGAAACTAAAGATTTATTTTGTAATTGTTTATATCTATCCATGTTTGCTCATGAGGGCATAAGTCATGTATGTACTTGTGTACATCTTATTAATGTATATTTTGAATGGTCATTTTTCAGACAAAAAATTTTATATTCTAAACATCATTTTTGGCAGGCCTTTATCAGTGGAGGGGGAGACACAGATGTGTACGTCGTTATGTGTAGGACAGGGGAACAGGGCCCTAAAGGAATCTCCTGTCTTTTGGTGGAAAAAGGTTCACCTGGATTAGCTTTTGGCAAGAAGGAGAAAAAGGTTTGGTATTTGGATGTTTGTAAAGAATTCCTCTCTGAAACCTGAACATATTGCTTAAGGGAGACAACTCTTTATGAAGGTGCATGTTTTTCATGTTTACTTCATACTTGGTGAAGTAAAAATGTAGTTTAAAAATTTGTAGGGCTCAATGGTTAAAAAAAAAATAAAAATTTATAATTTTTTTTTCATTTTACATTATTTTTAGAAAAATTTATTTTTTTGTTTGTTTGTTTGCAGGTTGGATGGAACTCCCAGCCCACTCGAGCTGTTATATTTGAAGACTGTGAAGTTCCAGCCTCTAACCTGATAGGAGAACTAGGGGATGGTTTCAAAATTGCTATGAGAGGACTGAATGGAGGAAGAATTAATATAGGTGAGTTCAGAAAAGAATGTATTTTAATTGCTATAACTTTTGTGAATTTGAAGCATTTATCTAACACTATGTTTTATGGAATGCTTTTTTATATGTTTCATTGATTGTCAATACATGTATATCCATAAAATTCAGTGTTTCAATATGAAAAAAGAAATATATAGGATTCCAAATGATAGACTTTACCATGTTTAAGTCAATCTTTTCGAAAATAAAAATCCTGTTAGTATAATGCTCAGCAAAATAATAATCCATATTGAACTTTAATTATGTTACCTCTTTGTTTAAAATAAAGTTTAACAAGTTTATTTTCTGTTAACAGCTTCCTGTTCATTAGGAGCAGCACAATCCAGTATTGAACTCACAAGGGATCATCTCAAAGTTCGAAAACAGTTTGGAAAGACATTGGATAGTTTTCAGGTTATTATTAACTTAATCATGAATGTAAGATTTTGTTTCGGGGGAGAGTAATCTTTGATTAAAGATTTGTTAAGTAACATTTATTTATTGATAAAAAAGAACACATGTTGGCAATGCAAACTTAATAGGCCTATTTTTATTGAAGTACTAGTACTACCAGATAATGAAATAGGTGCTTATGTGTCTCAGTATTTCCATTTGTTATGGCATTAACCAAGAGGTTTTTTTTATCTCTGTAGCATCTTCAATTTACCCTGGCAGACATGGCTACCAAACTAGTGACCTCCCGTAACATTGTCAGAATGGCCGCCCGAGCCCTGGATGAAGACTGGTCGGAGAAAGTGGCCCTGTGCTCCATGGCCAAATACTTTGCGACTGAAGAATGCTCCAAAGTAAGTCCAGATTTCAGCAAAATCTTTGCCTCTTTTTCCTACTTACATGTACTTGTATTTTTCAGCATTATGGTCTGTGTGCACATATAATTATATTATTATAGATATAAATGTACATATACATGTAGGTTAAATAGGGATGTCTACATTATTGCATTTATGAGTATATAATACATGTACTGGCACCATGTGACATGTTTTATCCAATGAGATACATGTAGTAGTATCACTATCAGAGTCCAAGGCAAAACAAAATTGTAAAAGAAGTACTTATACATGTACATGTATTGGTACATGTAACTTGTTAAGTTCCAGGGTCCATCTTTGATATCTCTTTCTTACACATTTTGTACTTTATTTTGTAGATCTGTAATGATGCCCTACAACTCCATGGAGGCTATGGCTACCTCAAAGATTATGCTGTTCAGCAGTACGTCAGGGACATTCGAGTTCATCAAATCTTAGAAGGTATAAATGTATATCAAAAATATTCCAAGTTCCCTTATATGTATAAATAAGGTACCATACTACTGGTACATTCAGTGGAGCCTTGTGAATCCATGCAGACATTTTGTTCTAAAGTGGTCTGGAATAATTGACACATCTGGATGAATAATTAAGTTTAATCAGTTAATTTAACAAATCATGCATTATAAGGATTAAGGCTCATATGGCCAGTATTTATCTTTGGTTTCTGTGGTGTTAAGTGGATAAGAACCATTGACTCTCCCTGGATGGGACAATTTAAGAGTCATGAAAGGTCATTAGGTACCTGTAAATGAGAGAGAGAGAGAGAGAGAGAGAGAGAGAGAGAGAGAGATATTATTACAAACTCTGTATTTTTAATGCAAATTCATTGATCTTCTTTTTTATTTCAGGAACAAATGAAATTATGAGACTTTTGATATCCAGAGATTTATTAACAGACGGAGAAAGGAAATACTCATGATGATGATTTGCTGTTGTTTTTTTATGCCGATATGGTTTTCTATTGAATTGACAATAATCTTCTAAAAATCTTTCAAACTGGAACATTGTAGGAAACTAGAGTGTATAGCCCCACCCCACCCCCTTTGTTTTATTTGTATGTATATGAATAATTAATGCTTGAATAAGCTCACATGCCAGATGCAACACTTTTTTTTTTTCGAAACGGTAGTACCGTACTTAGCTGCTACATGTATTACTGTGGAATCATCATTGTTCGTGGGGGACCAATGTTTGTGGCTTTCGTGAGTTACCCTTGCCAACGAATTTACATCCCCATGAACCTATACACAATCATTTGTTTAATATTTATTAAAATTATTCCGATTACACTACCAACGAAATTACGTCCCCAAGAACCAGGAAAATTTTGGCTACCCACGAAAATTGACCCCCCATGAATAAAAATGATTCCACAGTATACTCTTTACCAAGTTTCTGCTAGCTTCCACTACTTTTTGCTTAATATTTCAATAATCATAAATACCTTTATGCCCAAACTATGTTGAAAAAAAATCCAGATTATCTGTATTGTTACGCCCCCTCTACAGCTTTAGGTTTCAATACACAGCTAAAAATAGAAAGTCTATGGGGATTTTGCATATTGCAAACGACTTGAAAAGTACCCAGATGATAAGGTTGAAAAACTGTGCGAGGTGTCCCGAGTATATCCGAGTGGAGAAAAGATGAATACATTTTCCATTACAAATCTCCATAGATATTTGTTCTCAGTCTTGTTAATTTCGCAGGTAAAAATAGATGAAGTGTCAATGAAGAAATCATGGATTTTTCCTCTTATATCAATTTCAGTTGTACTTCTTTTACAGGTATGTGTATTCTCATTAAAATTCGTTACTAAGTGATGGAAACATTAACCAGGGACCGACTATAGAATTTTTTAACATGTACATGTTTTCTCAAAAGCATTGAGTCAGAATTTAGTTTTTATATTTTTAAATGAAGTCTATTTAGTGAATACAGTATTATTGCATGTGTACATGAAAGTGGGGTTTTTTTTCCCTCAGTCACAATGTGTTACATGTATAGATAATATACAGCTGTTGTACACATAGGTTTTTAGTCAAAGAAAGTCAACTTTTTGTTACCGGAAAATTGTGAAGTTTTTATCCCCACTAGTCGTCTTGCTGCTAAGTTTAGAAACATTTTTTTCTTACTTTGTTAATTAAAGCACAGAATGAGTAATTCTGTAACGATTTTGCACTTTTCAGTATCCCTGCTTGGCCTAATTATTTACAAAAATTGAACCCTACACTTAATAAATAATTACCTCTGGTTTCTTCTTGGTACATGTAATTGTGTGAGGTAAAACAAATAAATATAATAAAAAATACTTATATGAAAATTTCTTTTCATTACAAGTTCAACACTTGTACAATTTATTTGCGGTAAGATTTTTCTATTTTTAATTGAAAATAGAAATTAAAGTAATCCTTTTACAGGTTATTTTGTAAAACATCTTGCATATGTGGCTGTGATATTAAATAAATGTAAAAAAAAAAAAAATTGATTTTTGTGTTTTCTTTGAAGAATGTTGCTGAAAAGTCAAATGTGGTGGGGTTTTTCATTTTTAATAATTTTTTTTTGTTTGATGAAAGATTATGTTAACCCATTTTGAATTCAGCTTACATTAAAAATACAGACTAAATGTTTTAAAATGTAATAAAACTGTTTGAAAGTTGAGATTTATTTTAAGTGAAAAAATAATTTATTTTGAATAAACAGCACCACCCAAGATCTATGAACTGCTCTCTGGGTGTTGACTATAAAACACGGAAATAAAATGGCCACCCAATTTCAACTCTATGCTTCATCTTTTAGTCTAAAAGACGCTTTACGTCTAGTTCTGTAATGAAAAACACTCAGGTGATCACTGTGACGTCACATTATCCGTTTAAGGGACGACTGGGCCGAGTAGTCTCGTCAAAACGCTAATTTGCAGTGACTAGAGGTGATCTTGCGATAATAAAACAGATCAAAGGTAAATGAGCATGATCCTTAAAAACTTTAAGCAATTTTTTAATTTATATCATTAATGGTTTACGTCGATTTGTTGCTGTTCTTCACAGGCAACCACTTGACATACTAGAAAGCACTCGTCTGCTTCATTGAAATTTATATGAAAAAGACGATCTTTCACTGGATTGATCCAGTAGTGATTAGTTACTTCTAAGTTTGATCGATTAGAGTAGCGCAAACCTTTTGGCTATGTAAGATATATATCATTCAGTCATTGGGTTTGCCGTAGCATTTACACTGCAAAGTCGTTTTTAAAGATTGGTTCAGTAGAACTCCTGTGAACATAGATCAAAAGATCTATCGTTACATGTACGTCTGCTTGGTGAAAAAGCATGTTCATGTAATAACTGTAAATGAAAAGGAGTTTCAGAAGGTTTTCAACATGGGGAAGGCAAATTCAGAGGCAGATCAAGAAAAGAGGGGGTGGGGGGGGAGAACGGTATACCACCACCACCCACCCCCTTCAATTTTTAGTGGAATCAATTCATGATATTTCTTTTAATGATTCAAAATTTCTTTTCAAGCATTTCAAGGGGGCTGTCATTCATGATTGGATGTTTTTTTCTTCCTGTAAAACATATGCAACAGCCAGACTCTTGATTTTAAAACCATGTGTAAATTACATTGACTCAATGACCTGCTAAGTTTCCTTAAAATATACTGTATATCTGGGGTTTTCGTGTGTCACCAATTTGTGAAAATTGAGTAAATATGTAAATTTTTAATTTTTCTCAGTCATTTCTGCGATTTAAAAAGTTATAGCCAACAACAACGGATATAATTTTTGCATATTTGATATTTTGCAATGTGAAAGCGAAAATTGCCAGATCACTTGTATAACAAATTTTCATTTTCTTAGAGAGAGAGAGAGAGAGAGAGAGAGAGAGAGAGAGAGAGAGAGAGAGTTGCATGGCTGAATTATATCCATTTAGGGTGTCATGCAACAGATACATCCTTCAACATGTTTATTACAGAAATTGTTATAGGTTTATGTAGTAATCTGTCAGGTGTACTTGTGGAGTTGTTGCATCAGATATATGAAATCAGTAATTGCATGTGATGTGTAAAGTTTTGTGTATACATCTGTAATTCCATCAACATGTTAGTTTAGTTTGATGTACCTTGATTCTTCATTTCCCCAAGTACTGTATATAAACATGCTCTCTCACAAATCATCTAGGTACATGCATGTAGTATGTACAGTGTACCTACTGAACATCAAGAGGTTAATCATACATGTACTTGCACTTTAATGAGAGATAAAAGAAAGTCATATCATGCCTACTACGTATATCATGTGTATATACATGTATATGATAGATGAATGTGCATACCTGCATTGTTTGTTTAAACTTAGTATATGTTTGTTGGCTGTCTGTCAGTGTGTCTGAGTCGTATTACAGAGATTTGTGAATGTCTTAATACCAGTACATCCATGAGTGATTGATGTAATGGGCAGTCTTTAAGTGTTTCATGAACAATTAGAGTTATATATATATATATATAATAAATATACATATTATTTAATTTACAGCATTCACATGGTTGATGATGTACAATTAATTCTAATGTGTAGAACTGTTGATTCTTCTTACATTGAAGTGAAGGGCCATTGCAGCGGCATTCTCTAATATGATCATATTTACAGTAACTTCTTTTGGTAAAGGGTATAAAGCCGCGTCATTAAAAATATCTTTGTTTCCCCATACCAACAGAAACTAAATTTTGATGTTTTATCAGTAGGAAGGAAGGAAAATGATCCTTTATCTTTGTTGTGTGATGTACGGAAAAAGATGTCAAAACACTACATTGAGTTTCCGTCATCTTATTTCAATTAAAGAAAAAAATTCAACTTTAAAATCAAAGTAAAACCATTCTGATGAAAACAAAGTTTTTGGTTGAAGTTTGAATTCATTTAAAAGAAAAATATATACATGTATAAAAAAAAATAAAACAAGGAACTGAAATACATTTGGGTATATTTCATGTTTTTGGGGTAGAAATATTTACTGTACAGGTAGTAAGATGTAATTGGATTTGCTGGGATAGGGGATATGATATACTACAAATTCATATAGTCTAGAAATGATAGTAAAAAAATCAACCAAAAAGTTGATAAGAGTAAATTTATTTTGTTCTTATTTAAAATCTTCAGTACTGGTTGAGTTAATTATATACATGTGATAAATAAATGTCACTTAAAATTTAACTTATGTACATGCATATAAATTAATGTCAATTTTTGTTTTTGAATAGTCACCATAGCTAGGTTGGCTGTAAATATTTGAAATTACAAAATACTGCATAAGATAAGCTAAATTTAAATACATAGAATTGGTAAGTTTAATACATTGGTAGGTACATGTATTGGGATTTAAATCCCTGAAGGTCGATCATTATATTTAAATAATTCCCCCATGGGGCACCTCTCTCAGGTGTAATGTGTTGGACTTTGGAACCTTACCTTTTAGTGCTGTGCTAAGTTAGTTTTGATCAGTTGGCATGCAGTTACAGCCAGTGTATACATGATCTCGTGCAGAGGACAACAATAACAAACTCGCATTCCTTTGCTGCAGTGAAAAATAACTGTATGTATGAAATATTGGAGATATATAGTATTCCAATTTTGTTTTCATTTATTACCTAAGCTTCGGTTTTTGATGTTTTAATTTTTTTTTTAAATATAATATGAAAAGCAAATGATAAAATTTCTTTCACTTGTAATATATTGTTGAACTAATATCAAAATTTGCTAAAATTAAAAACTGCCAAAATCTGAGAAGAATGATCAGATGCAATTTTGTGACAAAATGGGTTATCTGATGTTATACCACTTTGGCATATAGTTTTGTCTGCTAAATAAAATTTATCGTGCTATGTCATAATGTGGCTATTATTATAGTTGATCTTTAATAATAAGTAAAACTTTAGTAAAGGTTTCTATAGACAGGATCTAGGTCAAATGATCATGTTCTTGACTTATTACTGTGTCATGTTTATCATACAAAGCAGTCATGCTTAACAAAGCATGTCATGTTGATCAGCTGTTTCTGTTTGACCTACTTATGGCCCGTCCCGTGGGGCCCCCAGCTAGCTCTCCATATCCAGGTGTAAACAAAGGGACTAAAAGTGTTTACCTTGCTAATAATGGAGGTGTGTAATATTATTGAATTAGGAACAAGAGACTGGACCATATATGACACTATAAATATAACATGTCTTGTGTTGTTTGATTTGTTGTTATAAGCTAGGGAACAAAATGAAGAAAGTGAATTATTAATTGACTTAAAATCATTTCATTATAAATGGTTCACATGCAAGCAATTTTCAAAGATACAGAATTTGTAGGGGTAGGAGGTATTTAATCTGTTCATCTATCACAATACAACAGTTTTTCTGACCAAAGGCAGTCCTATTATAATTGCATGCTGATTAATAATTTTAATTAGTACCTTATTCATAGAGCTGTTTGGGTTGCAGTATTTAAAAATTATGGACTTTCTATGTTGATTTATAGCTATTATAATGCAGCCTGGCTAACTGTTGATATCCTTAAATCTTGTAGTTAAGGACCAAACTATATGCTTGAAGTGGCAATAAATAAAATTGATATAAATGTTGAAGAGTAAACCTTTTAGATAAAAACTTCTTGACTGGTTTTCTTAGAAACTTAGAAACTCTGTTGAAAAGCACCGTTGAGAGAGAGAGAGAGAGAGAGAGAGAGAGAGAGAGAAACAGAGAGAGAGATATTTTAAAAACTTGTTTGATGTTTGAGAAAGGGGGCAGTTTGATTGATGCGATTTTTAAATAAATCATGCATTGGAGGGTGCATTAATTTAATTAAATTATACTCACAGTCTCAGTCCGAATGTACTTGAGAATATGGTTCAATGAGTATGAATAAAGTGCTCTGTTTATGATGTACATCCCGGATTTTCTAAATTTAGACATTTGTTGTAGGAGTTCATTTACCGCTGCTCTGTTTGGTTTACTTACCGGCGTATAGCTGTACATTGATGTTGTACGTAACGCATGGTTAGCCCCTTAAGTCCAAAACAATAAATTCTCTTCTGAATAAGTGTAAGTAAAGAAATGAGATAGATTGAGGCTTTGTCATATATACCAAGGGTATATACCAGTACTGGATCTCAAAAGATTATAAATATGGGAAACTGACTACATGATGACTACATGCATAGTCACAATAGAATTAGAATTTTCATTCAATAGCTTGTTCGATTGTAAGATTTACTAAGTCTTTCACATTGAGTGCTTATCACATGCATAAACGTAAAACTAGTAATGTAAAAAAAAAATAATTAAATTTTCGATTCTCAAGAGGATGTATACATGATTGTAGACTACCCTGTAGCTACCGGTCAGAGCTGTGTGGCTACCGGTAGTTAAATTCCCAAACAAGGTTTGTATGTACCTATACATATCATGCATATAGTGGCTTTGACTGACACATTTATCGCTTGTGTTGAATAAGTAGGCCTATGCACTTTTGTCTAGTATTGGAAAACAAAGAGATGTTTAAACTTTGTAAACAGTAAGACCTTTTGTCCAATACAATCTTGTTTAAATTAACTAAATTATTGCAAAATCAGGTGATGAAGATTTTGTAATGGCTTTATTGTTTTACTGAGCAGTTTATCTTCAATGTACACTCGTCTGTTAATTAAGTTAACAAAATATATTTTCTTATACATGTAATTAGCAAAAATATTCAATTTTGAATTATAAAAATAAATAAAGTAGGATAATTATTTCAAAGAAAAAGTGGTCTATATACTTTTGAAAGTTGATATCAAGTGAGCGTGGTGAGTTTTAGGAGCTAGTGCATGTTGACAACAAACTATTGATACAACTATATTTACAAGTGCAGGGTTTAATTTTGAGGAGAAATACCTTCATTTATCCATGTATATACAAAAAAATTAAAGGATGCAACAATGAATGTGTAGTGATATGAAATTAAATATACCTGATATTACTAATAAACATTGAATACTAATAGACATTATTTGTTCATTTACAACCCACTGATCTGTCAATCTGTCCCATGAGACCTGCATGTATACATGTACATGTATTACCAACCTGTACCAGACTTTAATATTATGCCATCATGTGTATACATTACAGTTGTACATTACCTATGCATGTAATTATGTATTGAATTACAGGTGATTATACCAGAGATCCCTTGCTGTCACTATGGCTGAAGCCCACTCGGCCGTGGCCTTCACTTTCTCAGTCACTCATGAGGGAGTCAATGTGGACGTCAACCATGAGGCCCTCAAGGCCGTCTTCAAGAGTGGTCTACGGTCCATCAAGAAGTCCATGGGGAGGATCAAGGTACTTTAATTTTTGCCCGCATAGATGACATTCAGCGGTTAATTGTCATGACCATATTAATTAATTTAAAGTCAGTAGACACTGCCATCACCAGCAGTTTGAAATTTATAATCAACACAGTTCTTATTGACTTTAAATCCTTAAAAGACAAGTGCTTATGGGCAAAGATGATTTGCAGGTTTGAGTCTGAGAATTATTGTGATGAAAGTTAATTGGCCTAAAAGCAGGCTCAGAAGAACTTTTAGATCTTTTTGTTTTTGTTTGCATTGTTTCATTCTCTGATTAATGAAAACAACCCCTTCCAGGAATTTTTTTATAAAAATTGTTATGTGCCACTCTAGGAAAAATGTTCAACAGAAATATTTTTTTGAAGTCTGTGTTAAGCTTATTTTTTACTCTGCATGGCCAAACATTAAGATCCTAAACTGCTTGGCAGCAAATGGCAGCTTGTTTTACCACTGCATTTTGTTTACCAGGAAGTTATATTTTGCTCATTTAACTAGTTTTAAACACTCAGATAATAGAGATGCGAAAACTAAAGTTACAAAAGCGAAAGTAAATCAAGTTATAATCATGAAAAAAGAAACTTTCAGACGATTTCAGTTTTTTAAAACCCAGAATTCACGTAATTTCCCCCATTCCCACCCCAATCACATATAATCCACTAGGGTTTGAGGGCTTGAGAGCTGTGATGCGAATGTAAGCTTTGTTTGATGTGTTGAACAGAACCAGATGAAGAATGGCGTGTACCCTGCCACCCCCATGAGCTGGCTGTTTGTGCTGACCTTCGTGTTGGCCTTCATCCTGGCTGGAGTGGACCCTTCCTTTGGGATGATTGGCTGGCTCAAGACCCACTTGCCATGGTACGTACTCCCTGGTAACAAAGTCAACGCAGTACTTTGGGTTTAAACACATGATTATATTCATTAGCCTCACCTTCTATGAACTTTAACAACCAGACATATTTCCGTAGACAGTCAGTATCAAACCTATTAAGTCTTTTGTTCTGTCATTCCGTATATATATAAATATTTTGAAGAAAGAATTATAATGAAAAATATTAAAATAGATGTTAGGGCTTCCATGTTGCTGTCTGTAATTTGCTACTCACCATCTATAAATATATAAATGACAATCATATGACCTTTTTTATCCAATGACAGCACATTATTCTAATTAAGTCTGAGGCAAATATAATAGACCTAATCAGTCTTGACAATCCATGTGAGTGAAATGACAGCATACTCTTTGGAGTTTCATAAGAATATTCTGTGAAGATAAAGATTGCCTGTCAGCAAATTTTCTCAAATTGATTTTTGTTGACAGCTGTCGTAAAGTTACAAGAAATTACTTGTGAAAAAAAAAAACAAGTTTGCATATTAATAAGTAAATCAGTATCATTTATCTACCTGAATATACATTACAGAATCAATGTTATTCAGATCGATCAAAAGTAGTCTGAAGGGAGGGGGTTGTTAATTAATCTAGATTTATATATCTGTACTTGCAAATAAATGCGTACCCTTGCATATATGTATAACAACTTGGTATGTGTTATATCAGATGTACCTCCCATTGTAACTTACTATGCTTACTTAACAGTACAATATTTATATTTCATCCATTATTAGTCCCCTACCAGTTTCACCGGAGGGGACTATAGCTTTCCTCTGCCTCCGTCAGTCAGTCTGTCCGTCCATCTGTCTGTCTTACTTCAGTTTTCCACACTTTTTTTCTTTATGCGTTTGAGGAATAATATGAAACTTGCTGAACAGCTTCAAAATGTCAAACTACAGATCAAGTTTACACTTTTGTAGCGTCTGGTTGACATATTTTCGAGAAAATTAAATTAATCGGGTTCGTTATCGGGTTGGTCTGTTGATTCGGGGTACAAAAGACGTTAAGAAATGATATTGTGCATAACAGTGCATTGTTTTCACAAATTTCTACCAGTGAATACTTAATGGACTTGGCGAAATTACAGGAGATAAAATAAAGAGTATTATTTTACCCATTTTTTATTTAATTTCTATTTCAACTATATAGTTTGAATTTCCTCTGTTCTTTTATCTCTGATTAAAGCATAACATCTCATTTATAATAGTTCTATTTTGAAATAGATGTATGCTTTGAAGCTTTCATAGAATAATACAAACCGGTAGGGGACGTGTACCGGGGTATTGCTGATGCAATACTCTCAGAATTGCTTGTTTGTTATAATCATGTAGTTTTAATGCATATATGCCCCCGAGGGCCCTTGATTGGTGAATAAACATATATATACACCAAATAAACTCTTAACAGTGATATGAATTTTACCTGCATGTAATTGAACATACTAGGGAAAAGATGTAGTTAAAGAAGGGTATATTCATGCAATGAAGAGTTTTTCTCTTCGGCATTCAGGTTGAGCACTGCCCCTCCGCTGGTGTCCTACTATGGGAGCTGCATCGTGTTCGCCACACTGGTCTGGCTGGCCAAGGCCTTTACCTGGAAGTACTTCCTACGTCTGCTCCTCAACTACCATAACTGGATGTACGAGAGTCGCGGACCGATGTCGCTCAAAACCAAACTCTGGCTGGTAGGTTTCGATCTGAATTGTATATAGAATGAAATATATTTTTTTAAAATTCTTCCTCAACATAGCTATTTATTTTTAAGAAAGTACGTCAAGCACAAAACCCTGAGACCCCCTCCCCATTGTGAATTAATGTGTAGCACATGAACACAATTTTACTGTCGAAAAAATTGAAAATGTACCCATATGGTTATTGTTTTGAACTCAACTCTAGCTGGTATAAGTTATGTCATTGAATGAAATTAAATTTTAATTCATTTAGGGTCTTTTTATTATATGTGCTTAAAATTGTAAGACAGAAAATGCTATGGAAACTATGCAAATAGCAAGTACAGATGTTTGTTCAACAGAGCAAGCACTTGCCAAAAATTCCTATCCATAAAGCAAATTTTGGCTAGTACTCACTTTGCTGAAGAAGCTCACTTTTGGTATAAACCTTAAAATTTTATTTTTCTGTAAATAAAATGTACAAATCATGTATAAATCAATATATACCCATATTTTTCTTTTAATGTTTTTCTTTTTTTATTTCCAGGGAACTGTAAAATTGATGGGTGGTAGAAAACCCATGCTGATGAGTTACCAGTTCTCTTTGCCAAAGCTGTCTGTGCCAAGTATTCATGATACCATGAACAGGGTATGCATGCAGCATCTTCTTACTGAATCAGAATTTTTAAACTTGCTCTCTGTTTGATAAGCACATTATTTTTCATGAAGAGCATTTGTAGAATTCCATATTCATGTATGAATACATGTAAATGTAAATCTTCTTTGTTTTGATTTTAATATTGACTTAATGAAATGGAAATAATTTTTCTGTTAATATTTGCAAAGATTACCATGCTTCAGAATGAATGAAGTTAATGCAAAACTTAACCTATTTTCAGTACCTAACCTCAGTGCAGCCATTATTGGATGAAGAGAAATATTCCAGAATGGAGAAGCTGGCAAGAGAGTTTGAGGGGGGCATCGGCCAAAAGCTGCAGCGCTACCTGGTGTTGAAGTCGTACTGGGCCACGAACTACGTCTCTGATTGGTGGGAGGACTACGTCTACCTCAGTGGCCGATCTCCACTCATGATCAACAGCAACTTCTACGCAGTGGTACGCTGTCCATATAAAACACACTTCGTTATCTCAAACGAGATCAAACTGTTTAAAAACTTCAAGATATCCGAGTATTCGAAATATGGAGGGTAAAATACTTAAAAAAATAAGGGGTTGGGACTTAAAAATCACTTCAACATATCCATTGTATTGGAGATATTAGTGTTCGAGATATATCGAAGTTCAACTGTATACATTTATAGACTACAATAGAGTGCATAGGCATTCAAAAGTCATCAATTAGCCCTTATTTCCAAAAACTCCAAACTTTGATTTTTGGGGTCATTTTTTGATATGTAATAATATGATAATAGTCATTTTCGTAGAAAACTTTAGTTTTTAAGGAAGTGCTAAAACAGCAACCGTTACAATTTTTTTTTTTTTAAATTCAAAGACAATCGGGCAGAAAGAGATAAATTGAATTCAAAATAACGACTCTTTTAACTCTTTTCCCCCCTGATGCCACCATTTGACGCATTTGTCATTTCCCTATAAGGTTTTCTTAGCCTCCCCCTGAAACTTTTTTGACTGTTTAAATGAATATGAGTGGTACTGTTTCACCATAGTTTTTGACAAGAATTATTGTCAAACCATGTCATATGATATACCACTGTGATCGGAAAAGATTGAACTTAAACATTATAACTTTAGAGTACACAAATATATTAATCGAAATTAATCAGGTGAGTTTATTCAGGTAATTTTACCTTTACATTATAAAAAATCGTGATAAACATGAAAATTTATGCATGAAATTTTAGCATATGATCAACTATTGTTCAAAAATATTTTTCCTTGTTTTGGATAATGTATTTCTTGTTTTATCTTGCGAATTGAGAGCAATACACAACAATCAAGATTTAATTAAAATCATTGAAATTCATCCCTAAAGTAATATGTTATCAAATGATCTTATTTCATTTAAAGACTGCAATCAGAATTTTTTAAAGTTTTGTATTTATGCCATTTTTAATAATTTTTAATATCATTTACATTAGATACCTGTATTGAAGGTAATTCAGGTAGAAAATACCTGCACACTATCTTATCTATTGTCTGCACAGTAAATATACAGCAAAATTTGTTTTAAATTGTTATTAAAATTCAGGATAAACATAATAATTTTCAAATAAAAGAGATTTCAAAAGATTTGTTTAATAACCAAGGTATGTGCTAATAATCTTCGCCAAAGTTTCGTTTACTGGGCACCCCCACCCCCCTATCGTCGCATAGCATGTAAGTCATATTGTATTAGTTTCCTTTGGGTTTTATTTCTTAAATTATTTTATGGAACAGTATAACTATAATACTAGATAAGTTCAACAATGAATGAGTTGATTTTATAAGTTAGAATAAGCCCAGACTGATGCAATGCACATGTGCCGATGTTCGGAGGCCGCCATTGTTGTTGTCATGCACAGGTGTCGTGAAATAGCCTCAATTCACTGCTAATTAACCTAATTCCTGCCATAAACTTCAAAGGAAGTGGATTGGTCATGTTTATGACCACTTGGGGATAATTTTAAACACACGGAATCATCTAGAATATCTTTAACCAATCTCTGTCATACTCGTCCGACGCCGCCATTTTTTTAAACTTCACAGGTGTGTGTATCACGTGATATCTGTCAAACCATTGCATAACCTGACTGTGTATTATCGTCTGTGTAAGGTGGACACTATTAGGTGTTATTTGCCACTAAATTTTGATTCAGACAAGTAAAATAAACACAGAATATTGAGGCTTTATATAGACGCGTCATAAGTCGTCATTAGGGAAATGACCAACGCGTCATATCGTGGCATTAGGGGGTAAAGGGTAAAATGCTTCAGGGGGAATAGAGTTAATAAAATAATTATCATGATCCCAAACAATTCAACCATTTTTTTTTTTTCAAATTGTTAGATTTGCTTTATTGTAATATTTGGATGATTCTACATGTCTGCAATAGTAGAAGTTTTTAATCTACAGAGTCAAAGTATTATACTAGTCTACTGTTATGAGTTTTTGAAGTAAATGGCGTGGCTGTTAAAATGTTACATTGTGTACTATTGAGAGTTTTTGAACTGTTTTACAGGATGCTGTCTTCATCAACCCCACCTCCAGACAGGCGTCCCGAGCAGCCAACATCATCTACGCCATGCTGTTGTACAGGCGGGAGCTGGAGAGGGAGGAACTCAACCCAGTGAGTACTACAGTAGATTCCTTATGTTACGCGAGTATTTAATTCTGCGATTGAATCATTTTGTATCAGATCGCGAGAATATAGAATCGGGAATGCAGAATTTTTATCATACATGTAGTTGCCTTTAGTTTACATCTCTTTAAAAATTAAAAGCGAGATTTTAAAATCCACAAGATGCACTTCTCGTGATTAAACGCGGATATTAATTCCTCGCTTTAAATTAGGAATCTACAGTAAGTACTGCAAACAGTAACAGACAGGGGCTGACAAATACATTTTTTAAGCACTTGCCCTCGGGTAAGTGGCTAGGCAAAATTTACTTGCCCTACCTCAATATCTACTAGCCTGACCAAATTCTTTATTGTGATTTAAAATATACAATACACATACCGTACCATGTTTTTGCCCTTTATTTTTAATTTTTCCACTTTTAATACTCTTCATAATATAAAGTTTTGATTCAACATCGCTTCCTCTTGGTTTTCTCGAGAATGTGTTAAAAAATCAACACATTACATATTGATATTTAGTTGGATTTGTTGTAAAGGTAAAAAACAAACAATTTATTTACAGTTTTGGGTGTCTTAATAATTTCTTTTACCGAGATAATAGGTGACAAGCGTGAACGCATGTTCATGGCCATGGTTTCATTTAGGTCGCAGAGGTGTTAAAAATAAAGATAAAATGAATCTTCAGTGAGTTGTTTAATTTAAACTAATTATATATAATCATATTAGGCCTACCCTGGTAATATTTTAATTTTTAAAAAGTTCTAGGCTATGGTGATAACAGGCACACATCTATTTTTAACATCAGTTATGGCGGCGTACATGGAGACGGTGAACACAGCTCAAAGAAGTTGATCATACAATAAACAGCTCAAATTGGTGTTAATTGCCATTTTATAAGTATTTATCTATTAACAGATTATAATCAAAACAGTTTTAAACATTACGATAAACAAACACAAGAACAGTAGTACTGAATAACAGTAGAGAGAATTTATTTCATTATGATAGCCCGTGCTGCACCTGGAAAAAAAAAAAACATGTCAAAATCCTATTGTGGTGTATAATTTAAGCACCCTTAGATCATAAAGAGTTTTCTAGAAAAAAAAGTGTGTGTTACATTCGGCGAAATACGGTATTTTCATTTCCAGTACATATGCGAAAGTTTAAAAAGTCACTTGCCCATGGGCAAGTCCCTATCGATTTTTTACTTGCCCGATCGAAAAAATCACTTGCCCCTGAACAGAGCAGTCAGTCTCGTTGTCATGCAGTATAATTAAGAAATTGTCTCATCTTGATATTATCAGAAGCATCATTTTGTAAAACAATGATGTATGAGTGATTGGGAAAAGATGATTGTTACTTCATTACTATAACTGAAAATAGTCTCTGAGATTGCCTCATTTATAATTTGCAATTTATAAATGAGTTTTATGGTAGACTTCCTTATAATTCAGATTGCCTTATTTGTAACACACATTGTATAGTAATTGTTTGAATTATTGTAGATTTTATTGAACAAAACTGTACCACTGTGCTCAGCTCAATATGAACGTCAATTCCAAACCACACGAGTTCCTGGACTCGAGAAAGGTAACGGTTTTCTTTATTTCTATATAATTATTACCGTATACACTATTCTTATACTGTATTTTGGAACAGTCTTGAAGTCATATAAATGAGTTACTTTTAACTTGAATGGTGGTCAAGAACATGTAGTGGTAATCCTTTTGTTTATTTCCCAAAGTGTGTTTTTGTGTTTTGCAACATATTACTGTGTAATCATTTAATTTCATGGGGGCCAATTTTCATGGATTGTGGAGTTTTTGCTTATTTGTGGGGATGTAATTTCGTAGATGCGTTGGTTTTCATTTTCAGTAAGAAAGATAACTCTTTCTAAATTGGTTTTCATTGAAGATGTAAATTTGTGGGTAGGGTTCCCCATGAATACCACAAATATTGAGCCACCACGAATTCTAATGATTCTACTGTAATACTCAATGGTGACTTACTGACTATGGCATGTGGGAATCTTAATATAGTTTATTGCATGTGTACATGTAATAACTTGTGTTTTTTTACACCAATACTCGTTTTGTGTTGTAGACAAGCTGGTACACTATAAGGACAGCAATCACATCGCGGTGTACCACAAAGGCAGATATTTCAAGGTGTACATCTACTATAGAGGACAACTGTTGAAACCCGTGGAAATTGAAAAGTAAGTTTACTTCATTGTTATTTATACAATGTAGTTACATTCTGTTTTAAGAGACATTTAAAGGTAAGAGCAATGAAGAAACTAATCAGCCAACCCAATTTTATGTTTATTCTTTAATATGATGTAATAATGTACATGCATTTTTAAAGTAAGTTTAGATTTTGATTACAAAATAAAATTAGTAGCTATCAATTTTATTGATTTTATTGATATTAGTAATAAATGTGTAGGGATTGTTTACACATACACTGTATTACTGCTAAAGTTAAAATCATTTCTGATCCCTTTAAAAAATCAAGAAATGCCTTTGAGTTTTTTTGAGATTTGGCCAAAAAAAAAAAGAAAATCAGGATGATACAGTGTAGATTAGCTTGTTCAATCCAAACAAATTACATGTAGCAAGCAGAATTAAATTGTTATTTATTGACTGACCCTCTGTTTAGGATGATTCAGCAGATCTTGGACGATGACTCAGAGCCCGCCCCCGGGGAGGAGCATCTGGCCGCCCTGACTGCCGGGGACAGAGTTCCCTGGTACCACGCCAGAGAGGAGTACTTCAGAAAGGGCAAGAACAAGGCTTCCCTAGACGCAGTAGAAAAGGTCAGAACAGTCGGCCATCATAATTTTGGGGTTTCTTTATTTAGATTAAATGGAATTATAGTAAGAAAGGGTTAAACAAATAATTATTAAAATACAATGTATACCATGTGCATTGATTCATGTCAGGAATCTGTTCATTATTTGCCACAAATGGATAACTTTATTTTTTCCAATTTGCTTGTATCAACTACTTTGAAATTGATTTTATTCTTTTTTCAGGCAGCCTTCTTTGTGTCCCTTGATGATGAACCCCAGAACTATGACAAAGTTAGTACACTAGCTAGCACATCAACTGTACATGAACTTTTTCTGAAAAACTTTGTCTAAAAAAGGATAAAACACAATTTTTAATGTACTACATGTACATTCCTTGTAACTTTATCTCATACTTGAAATATATACCGGTACATGTATATGAATTGAATTACAATTAAATGTATAAAGAAAAAAAATCAAAACTTGAATGAAATTTTACAGAAATATGAGTACATTGTTGTCGTTTTTTAGAATGACCCTTCTAAACTCAGCCAGTTTGGAAAAGCCATGCTTCATGGGAAGGGGTATGACCGATGGTTTGATAAATCCTTCACACTTGTTGTCACATCTAATGGCAGAGTAAGTGATGCTCCACTGGGATCGATTCAGTGTTCAGTTCTATAAATTTCAGAGTTTTTGATACTTGAGTTGATTTAGAATGTTAAGAAATCAAATGAAATCACCTTACTGTGTGGACTTTATGTATGAGATGTGTTTTTTGAACATGTTGAATTATTTTTTCTCAGGTTGGCTTCAACGCAGAACACTCTTGGTAAGTTTGAAATTAAACTTCTGCAATTTAACAGTTTAATTGACATGTGTATGTTTAGAGAGAATGGAAGTTAGACTAATATTTACTTCTTTTATTTTTTTTTTAACATAAGTTTAAAAATTTAAGCATTTTCAATATTTAAAAAAAAATGGTTAAATAATGAAGATACATGTATGTATTGCCACTGGTGTCATCTTTTATGAACATGAACATGTGTTACCTGAAAGTATAATCAATGCCAGGGATCAGATGAAATGGATATATTGAGAAATCTTTAATTTATAGTCTCCATACTAAATATTATTAAATACCGGTAAAAGATTTTGATATGGTTTGGTCTTTAAAAATAAATCCCAAAATGGGATCTGTATATGCCCAGAAAACTGATTGGTTTGTGTTCTATGCTGATTCTACAATATCTGGGCCAAATTTTGGCTGTGTACAGCAAAGTGAAATGTTGGAAATTGAGTTACATGAAATTACTCTTCAGTAGAATGAATCTTACAGCAGCCTCTTTAAATAACATTCAGAATGAAAATTCAATAAGACCCATGATGGTAGTGTTCTTTATACATGTACTTTTTACCAATAATACAAAAACATATCCATGTCTGATTAATTTTGATCCCTGAAATTGATTGGCAAGCAAAAAATTTATTATCGTATATGATACAGACTTTCCTAACTTTAAGAGTACATGTAATTATTTGATTAATGAATAAAATTAGTGAATATGTGAGGTGAAGTTTTTTGTTCAGTAAACAATTTATGCTTCACAGTGCTTTATACAATTTCTTTTTTCCCCAAAAGGCAGATATTGCATAATTTGAAAAAAAAAAATAACTTATGGTTTACAATGATTGTAAATGCTGTACATAAAATGTAGCTGACAGGAATTTCATCTCAACATTGTTTTGAATTAATATTTTTAATTTGATGCCCCCACCTTAAGATAAGGCCTAGAGTGATTGTTTTTTAAATCTGAATTCTACACTTTAAAACTTGCAAATCTTGGCAATCAAAGGCAAATTAGTGGTATTTGATGCTTTAAAGAGATGCTTTTGGATGTCTTTCTTTTGTTCAAAGTCATAGTTACAATGTATAAAAAGGCTATACAACATTGACAGGCAATATTTGCTCTATCAATTTAGAGTAGTGTATGATTTAAGGTGGGGGAATTAAATTCCTATTAGTTTATTGATCTTTAATCTTTGCAACTTGAGTGAAAAGTTAAATTAACAAATTTTGAATGATATAAAAAATGTTTTCGTATTTGATAATTTTGTTTGTTTTTTTTTTCATTAATTCATGTTGTGAACCTTTGTGTGTTTGACAAGACTATATTGATTTCTGCTTTCTGACACTGTTCATTTCTGATATTTATCTAATAATCTGTGTGATGCATAAAAAGTTACATGTATATGCCCATGAAAAAAAACGAAACAAAAAAAAATTGGCCTTAAAAAAAATGTCTTGTAGTTTTACAGTGAGCATATTGTGTAAATTTTATTAAATTGAACTTTAATTAATTTCCATTAAAATTTAAATGTATCACGTGAATATAGAAAACTGACCGTTAAAAATATATTCAGTTTTTATGATTGTTTATCAAATTATTAATTACATGCAGATACAACAGAAAATTACAGTAAATAGAGTTTATAAACAAATTGGAAAAAATGTTTTATTATACGTTTTGACTGCATGAGGATGATACTTTTTTTTTTAAAAACTTCATATATTTTAATGAAATTTAATAATTTCTAAATGCATTTGAATTCTTTCTTTGAAATTGCATGTGCAATTGGGTTGTTCAGATCTTTAAAAAAAAAAAGGTAAAATAAAAATGAGATTTTGATTGAAATAATTTTATTAATAACATAACTGCAGGGTATGAACTGGTTTTAATGGTGTATAGGGTTTTTTACGTTTCCTTGAATTAAATTTTAGTTCAAAAATTATATCAACAAAAAATGGTTTGTTTAAAAAAAAAGATACAAATTATAATAAAAAGATATGTTACAACAAACTGATTTTCTTAAAAAAAAAAAAAAAAAAATTAACAAAGTAAAATTAATCATTATTATTTAAAGTAATATTAATTTTATTCTACTTAATATGAATGTTTTTGAACTAATTACATAAATTAACAACTTTCCTATATTTCATACTAATATCTTTCATTTTAGAATAATTAGACAAATTAAGAGAAGAAAATATGTTAAAATTTATTTCTCAGATCAAGCTGCTAAGAGTATTTGAATATTAAAACACTTGATCGATGATTTTGATCCAAATGGTTACAATGGTTAATGTGTTTGTATACACAGGGCTGATGCCCCTATCATGGCCCATCTTTGGGAGCACAGCATGTTCGAGGACTTTTTCGTACAAGGGTATGGCCAGGAATCGTGTATCGTACTGCCTTGTCAGCTGCTACTGCTGGGCTAATACGCGGTCTCCTTGTTATGATCTTCTAACAATTAACAAGTTTTTCAGTTTTTTATGTTTATACTTTGGGGCAAAGTATATTTCTGTAATAAATCTAAAATATAAATTATTATTTTTTCTGTCCTAAAATCACATTTCTTTAAAAAGAAACTTTTTTAGATTCTTTTGGCAAATATTATTATGAATAAATTTATATTTTTTAATAATTTTATTAAAATTTAATTTATGATTTATGTTTTTTAAATTATTGATGTAGAGGCACTAGCACTAGCACAGACACATTAAAAAAGTGCAAATATTATATTCTTTCAGGTTACAGAAATATTCTTACCTCCCTTTTACTTATAGTAATTATATCAGTTTTTGTATTGTGGGTATCGTATTAGTTTGCTTCTTGTATTTAGTTAATATTTTGTATGCATTCTTTAACATAGGATGGCATTTTGACATATGAGTATATTTGCTACAAAATAAAGCCTTACCGATTGAGAGGTAGTTTTCTAAAGTGAAGCTCTTTTTGTCGAAATATTGATGTATCAGAATGCCATCTGCCATGGTTTTATTGTTAGCATGTGATTCAGTATTCCTCTGTTGTCTGGCTAACACTAACAGCTCCTTGTTTTATTTCGCCATCACACAATCATGACCCTCCGCTGTCAGTATGCAAAGGAATTGGCCATATTTCTAAACAGTACTTACATGCATTGAAACCTGAACACATCCAAAATTAAAAAAAAAAGAATGATAGATCACTCAAAAAATTTTCAAATGCATGTAAATATGTTTTAAAAAGGTATATGTCCTATTCTTTTGTATTGTGTCAGTTCCATTACACTATCAATGGTGGGCTTGCTGAATGAATGAAAGCCCATCATCTGCAATGCATGCAGTACTAAGTCTTGGAGTTATTTTCTGTACACTTGTTATAATCATCATCGTCATATGTGAACAGGGCGGACGCACCCATAATGGGACATTTGTGGGAAGTGGCCACGGCAGATGATCGCACCATTGGGTAATGTCTTTTGACCCCCACCCCCTCTCTTCTGTTAAAGCCTCACTTTCATAGCGTAGGTGTCAGCTAGGGGTGCAAGAAGGTGGGTATGGATCAAGAAATTTGAAAAAAAAATCAAGTCCTGAGCTTTTTCATGGAGATATGGTGCAGTTTGGATTTTTTTGCCTATTTAACTGAAATGGAAAACGAGCTTAAAGGTGCATAAAACCAGTATTAACCAAACTTTCCTGACTCAATATGATTATATATGAAATTGTGTTTTATAATACGAGTCCTTCTAATACATTAACAGTCATGTTTTTCGACAACATCAGTGAGAGCATTCATTAAATTATGTTTTTCAGTCAAAATTTCAAAACTATGCAAGCAATGTATTAATTATTAAAAAAAAAATTCAGAGTTCTTTTAAATGATTGTGCAATCATGAAAATATATTGTATGATTTCTGTCAAAAGGTATTATAATAACATTTTTAACAGTATATAGAAGTCGGTGCCGAGTGCATGATCATAGGGGACTGTAGGTTGTAAGACTGTAGTTGCAAATTATCTAGAGAATTATTATGACTAGTACATGTAGCCACCATTTACTGTGCACCTTGAAGCTCTAGCTAATAAAGTTTTCCATCAATCAGTTTCACAATTATCTGGCGCTCAAAACATCGGGTTTTCATATCTCACAC
Organism: Magallana ariakensis; assembly: GCA_020458035.1. Classification (NCBI taxonomy): domain Eukaryota; kingdom Metazoa; phylum Mollusca; class Bivalvia; order Ostreida; family Ostreidae; genus Magallana; species Magallana ariakensis. The sequence continues at coordinate 43,425,363 of CM035812.1, read as the reverse complement.
CTGTTCAGTAATGTTTTCCTAAATCTTGTTATTGTTTTCATATATCTTATAGTTTCCTTGTATAGAGCAACAGTAGTTTGCATTCAAGTTGTTATTAAAATGAAAGAACGGAAAAGATGCATAAAGTTTATCTAATTTTAAAATAAAATTATTTTCATTTTTAAAAAGATTAAATGATTTTATTTTATTTTTCATTTTCGAAACTTTATTCACATTCAAAATTTAATTAAAAGGAATTTACTGTAACAGTTACTTTCTTTATGAATGCTACCTTTTTTATACAACATGAATTGCATATTTTGAATGCTGAATATTTTACATTGTAGATACACAAAAGAGGGATTCTGCAAAGGGGAGATAACTACTCCTCCACCCAACCCCATCAGACTGGAGTGGGATCTACCTAAGCCTGTAAGTGTTTGGATTGCTACATATGCTGCTGAGGGTGGAAAGATTTGTGGTTAAGTCACATTATTGACATGTAATATGATATTGGAGATTTCAATTTTGAGGTATAAATGACGAAGATGTATGGAAGTTTAATCATCCATAATTATCAGCGACGAGCATCTTCCATGGAAATGAAACAACATGTCACATATTTTAGGAACAATAATGATAATGATTATCAATTTGTTTTTTCCTTATACTTGAGCTGTGATGGTATTTGCCTTCCTTTCAGTGTCTACAGGTGATCGAGAACAGCCTGGAGGCAGCCAAGCAGCTGATAGCTGACGTAGACCTGCAGCTCCTGGTCCACAATCAGTACGGCAAGGGCTTCATGAAGGTCTGCCGCATCAGTCCGGACGCCTACATACAGCTGGCCCTGCAGCTAGCCTACTACAGGGTAGATGTTCATCTGTTGTTGACATTGTATATTATAGAGAGCAGTTACATGTACTAGCATTATAAGATTTTGTTATTGTAATAAAAGAGAATGCTTTTTTGGTTTCATCTGTAGTCTGGAAGATATATAGAGCAGTTATATGTACATGTACTAGCATTCTAAGATTTTTTTTATCATAATAAAAGAGAATGCTTTGTTAGTTTTGGGGGTTTTTTTTTGTTTTTTTTTTGGGGGGGGGGGGGGGGTGCATAGTTTTTGCTGAAAATGGGAAAATTTACCAGAGAAAGAATTTTTAGGATACCTGAAAAATGGAAAGTGAGGTTAACAAGGTTTTGAGCATTGACATTAGGTAAAATGTATTTACATGTATTTGATTTAGATGCACAAGAAGTTCTGCCTGACGTACGAATCGTCCATGACGCGTCTGTTCAGGGAAGGTAGAACGGAGACGGTGCGGTCCTGTACCACCGACTCATGTGACTTTGTCAAGGCCATGGACGACCAGCAGAAAAAGGTATGCCAATTTGAAGTATGACTCCATTCTTGCATCTTCGTGAAAGTTACTTTTTTAAAAGTTAAATGTGTATTACAGCTTATTCAGTGCATTTAAATCAATTAGTATCTTACCGGTACACGTACATGTATATTTAGAAATATTTATTTTTTTGTTTTAAATAACAAAAATTCTTTAACATTTATAGAACTTTATAGAACAAGTACATGGTGCATTTTTTTTTTTCAATACAAAAAAACCCATTTTAAATACATGTACCAGACACTTTAGAAATAAAATTCTTAATGCCTTAATACTCAACAGAGAGAAGAGTGCATTGCTCTGATGAAGAAAGCTGCTGATGTCCATCAAATTAACTGCCGCAACGCTATGACTGGGAAAGGCATCGACCGCCATCTCTTCTGTCTCTACGTGGTGTCCAAGTATCTCGGAGTCGACTCGCCATTCTTATCTGAAGTCCTTAGCGAGCCATGGCGACTCTCAACCAGTCAGGTATTGGAAAGTGCACACATCAGATAGCAAAAATCCATAGTCTTGTGTCAGAACATTTTACGTGTATTGCAATTTTGCATGTATGTTCTTAAATTGACCCATTTATGTAAACTTCGATTGAAAGCATGGAAAAAATATTAGTGTTTTTAAGGGTTTAATGGCAAACCTATTTGCAAAGAAGCCCGTTTTTTTCAATGAAGATGAACATTGTATTAGAAACAAATGATAAGGCTTGAAATGATTCATAATTTTCTTTAATTTACAGACTCCTCACCAACAGACCAACAAGTTAGACTTGGCCAAGCATCCTGAACACATATCAGCAGGGGGTGGGTTTGGACCAGTAGCGGACGACGGCTACGGGGTGTCCTACATCATCGCCGGAGAGGACTGTGTGTTCTTCCATGTCTCTTGTAAAAACTCCTGCCCAACCACCGTAAGTCACTTTGACCTTGCACATTGGGGGGGGGGGGGGGGGGGGGGGGGGGGGAGAGAGAGAGAGAGGGTGAATGTAGTCAATATAAAGTATCACTTGTTGTACAGTATATGACCAAACTTCATTTTAAACTATAAGGAAAAAAGATATATTGAAATCAAAATAGATATTTTCAGTGATCTTTTATGGCCTAAAAGCAACCAATATTAGGCGGGTTTCCCCTTTCAAAAATTACCGGTAGCATTTTTTTTCCCAAATAGAACTTAGTTTTTCCCAATTGAAATCAAGAAAATGATTTCTTTGCAAATATTCTGAATTTTTTTGTGTGAATCCTCCTCCTCTCAGTCCTGACAAATCCTAGTTAAACTTCACCCCAAATTATATAGTGTTGCTTATTTTTGATGGCAAAACTAGTAATAAAGTGTTTTTTTCCAATTTGAGGAAAATGTTGCTGATTTACGAAAAAAAATCACTGATTTTAAGGGAAATGCTACAGATGTTGCATTTGATACAGTATTGTTTTCTGGTACATGTAATGCAGATTTGAACTTTAAGGAATTTTTTTCATATTTTAAAGACAATGCTATTGGTTGTGTGTATCTGATATTAACTATAGAAATTATCATTTCAAAACAGCTATCAAATTTTGACACCTGAAATTATCCTACAAAACGGACTGAATTTATGTATTTCAGAGCTCATCAAAGATGGTAGATTCCATAGTCAAAGCATTGGCAGACATAAAGACCATGTTTGAACAGCATTGATGCCAGTGAAGATTAGTGATACAGAACTGTGTGGAATCTTATTTATTTTGATTTATTTGAGGATTCTTTTTTCTTCATGTAGATTGTGTTCATCAATATACCTTGTCCGACCATGATTTTCAAAAACTAAAAACCTACCATCAGTAAATTATTTGTAATCTGTATTTAATGGGAGAAGTATTTTGTACTCAGGATTTGTACTAATTTAAGAAACAGGGACCTTTTACTTCTTTGTCCTCAAAATGGCATTGGCAATTTTTTTTCTTGGTACTAATGAAGTCCATTTTGATTAAAATGAGACATGTGTTTTGATTATTTTAATTCATGAGAGGAAAGAATCAGGAAAAAAAGAACAGAAGTAAAAATTTGTAAAAGGATGAAAAAGGATATATGAAAAATAGATTCATCTATATTGTATATTTGTGTTTTGAAAACAACAAGGCATTTATGTATTAGTTAATGTTTTCATCTATCATATGAAAAAAAAACTTTGTCATAATTCAGGTATGACTGTAAGTTTATTTTGGTGGCCATACATACTGTTGCCTATGATATACATTGTACATTGTTTTATGTTATTTTGATGTGTTATAGACCACAGTGTATGGAGGCATTGCCAGGTATACTGATAAACTATTGGAGCAGAAAATGATATTCTTTAAAACCAAGAATGTGAGAATGTGTTTTTCAGTTGGGGTTTTTTTTTTTTTCATTTTTTTTTCAGTTCATTTAAGTTCAGTATTTTTTTTTTTTATCTCTTGATTGAGGAGATTTTTCATATAATATTTAGTAGTTTTACTGAATTCAGCACAATCAATGCAACTCTGACAGTTTTAATGGTCCATTTCTCTTTATTCACAAGCAAAATGAACAATGATTGGTCTGATCTTTGTCGAGTTTCATGTTGGAATAAAGACTCTTAGTTTTAAAATATGTAATAATTTTTTTTTTATATATATATATAAAACTTTTAGTGCATGCTTTTCCTCAAAATTGTTTAATTATATTTTGTATATATACTGTGATGATTTTAAACCCTCACATATACATAATGTTTAACTTTTGTTTTCCCTCAATTCACATGACACTGTATTTTGTGTAAAATTTGTCATTCTATGGCAAAAGTTTGCAATTATCAATGCAGATATTTTTTGTTTCATTATTATATGATTTGATGAAAAAAAAAATTTGTTATAAATGATGAACACATGTTCTTGACTTCTCACTAAAACAGTGAGACGTCACATGTACACATGCTTGTATATATAGACTTTGAAATTCTTTTGTGGTGACACTTCCAAAGTTAATACTTATCGGTAATGTCTGTCTCTTTAATAAAGTGCAATGCCCAAAGACAATGTGGAAAAAATTAATGCCAGTAAGAATATTGTTAACGTTTCATATTTGGTGTGTACAATATTTGGTGGAAATGATTTTTCAACAAGTTGGCACGGATTTGAATTAGCATATTTCTGGATGCACAAATTGATATATGCATTTAATTTAGCCACATACTTGATATTAGGGCAAGCCCCTTTCTGTCAAAAACGCTTAATAGAATACACAGCCAAATGTAATATGTTTTACAGTTTACAGAAACTTGTGTGATATAGATTTATAGTTAATATGTAATCAATATCTTGGTTTATTTCAATCTGATTAAAATCAGATCCTTGGTTTTCTATTGTCGCTACATGAGGAGATCCTCGTGTAGTGCCAATAGAAAAACAATGAGCGGATCGAGGATCTGATTTTAATCAGATTGAGTTTATTTCAGTTTTAGAAGAATGACCAACACAATTTTCATCAAACATAATAGGTATTTGTGATATTATTTGTGTTAGTGTGTGATAACTATTGTTTTCTCCACAACTTTTTTCATCTAAATATTGAATATGTATCTGATATTTTTTGCTTATGTTAGGGACCTAATGTTTTTTAGTATTGGACCTAATGTTTTCAGTATTGGATATTTTTTCAACAGCATTGTTGAAATGTGTGCCATTTTTCATGTGCACTCTCACTTCGAAAGATTTAACGTTAGAATTTCTTCTTTTTTTTTCCTATAGTATAATATTTTTTTTGATAACTTCAGATCTTAAACTTTTGACAAAGATTGTTAATCTAGAACTCATTGATTTCTGTGTTTATTGACTAAAAGTAATATGGATTAGATGTCAGTAATGAGATGTAGACATAGCAAAAAATTGGCAACAAAATGTGTAGAACAGAGAAAAAAAATTGTTGATTTTAAGTCTTAGAATAAATTGTTAATGAGGTAACTGTTGAAAGTGGTTTTGATTCAAAATAATTATTAATAATGCTGTCAAAGTTGTGAACAGTAATTCTTGGGGTTTTTTTTCCATGTTGAAATATAAGTTCTTTATATAGCTGTCATAATTTTCTGGAGGGGGTGGGGGTAAAAGAAATCTCAATTTCCTCTACATCTGTTGGATAATTTTATGTACAGTTGATAAGTGTGTGCTCCATGTGTGTATCGTTAACAGAAGCTTTGGTGATGTTGACAAAATGTTGACTAGACAGACATTTTGAAATGTAATTCATTTAACTTTGCCTTTCATTTTCCTTTGTGTTGCATTATGTATGTTGAAACTGCTTTCTGTGTATTACGTTGATGTTTGAAAACAATAGATAAATTTGCTATATGAAAGTTTCAGCATGCTTTATTTTATTCCTGTTACAAATGAAAAAGTCAGATTTGTGAATTTGAAAAAAAAATCAGGCCTTTGCTTCATGTGATTCCTCATGTGGTGCCAGAAGTTTTACCCCCGATGGACCCACTCCCCAGATTTCGGTTGCGTATTCCGTTATGGTACGGTCGCTGGAGAATTTACCGGAAGCTGCAATATTGCGCAGACACATGCGCGCCCATTCCATTGGATTCTGGTACAGCTCACTCACCCGGCGCTGACATTCTATGTACGAACTGTAATCTTTCAGCAAACAGTATCTGAAATTGAGAGCAGGTGTTGTTAAAGATTGATACTTGTAATAAACCTATAGCCACGGTTACACTCGGTCTGCTTGCGTTCGATTATTTCTCGTACCTAATTGCATTTGCAATCTTGCCGCGCTATACTGTAGAGTTGCGATAACATTCAAATTTATGTGAAAATTCTTACACTCTGATCATGCGTAACAAATTAACTATCATCAACTATAGTCGGAAATCGGACATGAATTACATCTGCGTACACTACAGCAGAAAATAATTGCAATTTTAAAAAAAAAAGGGGGGGGGGTATGCAACGCATGCCGACTGTAACTAACCAAGACTTGACTAACCTGTCATTGTGCATCAATGTATTAAATATATCCCGGAATAGTGTAGGATCCTCCGGAGAAAAGAAGCCGCTATTGATTTGATCGATGGCTTCCCTAAGATTGGCATTTTCCTCGTAAAACTTCCTGGGATAGTAACCGTCTTTCCAGAGTTTCTCCACCTCTTCAACGGTCATCCCAAACAGGAAGAAATTGTCCGCGCCAACTTCTTCCCGCATTTCTACGTTAGCACCATCTAGTGTCCCAATAGTTAGAGCTCCGTTCAACATGAACTTCATGTTTCCTGTTCCGGACGCCTCGGTTCCGGCCAGTGAGATCTGCTCGCTCAGATCAGCAGCTGGAACGATCTTCTCGGCCAGACTGACTCTGTAGTTCTCCAGAAAGACGACTTTCAATCTGTCCCCAACGTCGGGGTC